>JARQZK010003710.1:0-30000 GCA_030704885.1 Cynegetis impunctata | reverse complement strand
ACCAGCAACACCGTTTCTTCTGCACCTTGAATATGTTCTTTGTTTCGCCACTCACTAAACTGCCGATATTATTTTTTATAATGGATTTTAGAATTATCCGGAAGCAAGTCCAACCTTATAGTGTTGGCTGCAGCTAATATATCGTCAGGAATATAAAAATCTTGCATGGTTTTAATGACTTTTTGAAATGCCGAAATGAAATGACATAAAATCTTGTTGCTTTTATTTTCACATCGCCGTTGTCAATGATACGATAAAGCTTTGAATTTAACTCGATTATTAGCGATTTAAAACCGTCTCGGACATTTCTAGGTGACTTGGCTGTCGCCTCGTCACCTAGCAATGTCCTCGACTATTATAAATCACATAATAATCTCGTTATATTAATAGCTATACAATCAAGTATTCAAGTCAATTTTAAAGCTATCTTACATTTTACTCAGGCTCCGTATCTATACAGTAACCACCTTTTAATTTTATAATAGTTATCCCTTCTTTATAGATATTGTATAGTGAAATAAAAAACTATTTTCACCTCAAAATTGTTCCGAGTAGTTTCAATGAACTCCAATTACCAAAGAATGTTGCCTATAAAACCTATTTCTTCATATATAATATAGTCATATGAGCGATTTATTATTGTTGTGTCGTCTCTTCGATAGTCATATTAGTTTTCCCATAGATAAACTGTTCACCTACTCACTTCACTCTACTCTGCTCGGAGCGCCATTTGTTAAGGTTTTTTCATTAATTTCTATCGATCATTGTATTTACAAGGATGCAATTTATGCCTTTGCTATGCAGTTATATGTATAAATATATATATATATATATATATATATATATATATTTATATATATATATATTTATATTTATATATATATATATATATATATATACATATATATATATTATATATATATATATATATATATATTATATATATATATATATATATATATATATATATATATATATATATATGAATATATATATATATATATATATATATATATATATATATATATATATATATAAATAAATATAAATAAATATATATATATATATATAAATATAAATATATATATATATATATATATATATATATATATATATGATTGAGTTTGACGTCATGAACAATGTGTTGCTTAACCAATCTGTGGATTTTTCGTGTGTAAAAAAATGTAATACATAGTTCTTATGACAGCGGTGTATGAAATAAATTCCAGATGAATAGCATTGTACTTGACTCACCGTCATTAGAAATAAAACTTCACGCATTTTTATCATTGTATAAAGTACACCGTTACAAATCGAAGGACAAAAAATAGTTTTCAGGAATTCGTCCAATGAAAAAAGAAGTAATGAAAACAATAATTCCTCTATGTTCATATAGAAGCCACAAATCTCAAATCACAGAACAGTATAAATTTAGCGCCATGCGCATAAAATCATGTCCTCCTTAAATTTCAAATAAATATTCCAGTTCCTTGTCATTATTAAAATTCAATATTCAGAATAAACATTTAATCATGGGAGAATACGAGGAATTAATGTGAGTTCTTGTATGTAATTCCTCGTCCAGACTAAAATTCCTTATGACATTATCTTGCAGAGGAAATGATCCAGTGAAGACTGTGGCAAGAGTGTATGCCAATGTTTTTGAAGGAAAACCACCATCTCTTTACGAATATGACAATTTTACTCCAAAATTAGAGGACATAAATGACTACACAATTATTCGACGTTTAGGACAGGGTAAATACAGTATGGTTTTTGAAGGAATGAATGAAAAAAAGAACGAAAATGTAGTTGTTAAAATTCTGAAACCAGTTCGCCGAAAAAAAATCAAGAGAGAAATTAAAATCCTAGATTACCTCAAGGGAGGAGTGAATATAGTAAAACTTCTGGCTGTTGTTAGTATACCAAGTTCAGATTTGAATGGATTAATATTTGAACAAATGGAAAACAACGAAGACTTTAAGAGCATCTACCTCAATTTAAATGAATCTGACACACGTTATTACATGTATGAAGTACTCAGAGCCTTAGAATATTGCCACAGTAAAGGCATAATGCATCGTGATGTTAAACCCCAGAATATCATTGTGGATCAAAAAAATAAGAGGTTACGTTTAATCGATTGGGGTTTGGCAGAATTTTATCATCCTAAACAGGAATATAATGTTCGAGTGGCCAGTAGATATTTCAAAGGACCAGAATTACTTGTAGATTATGGATATTATGACTATTCTCTAGATATTTGGTCAGTTGGGTGTATGTTTGCAGCTATGATATTCAGAAGAGATCCATTCTTTCATGGGTATGATAACTATGATCAGCTGCTACGAATAGTGAAAATATTGGGTACAGGCGAACTTTTCACTTACCTCGAAAAATACAATATTTCACTTGATGGAAAATTTATAGACATTTTGGGCCACCATAGTCGAAAGAATTGGCAGAGATTTGTGACATCAGAAAATGAATATTTGATAAGTGACTCTGCTATTTGTTTCTTGGAATCTATGTTGAAATATGATCACATGAAGAGAATCACTGCCCGAGAAGCTCTTGAGCACCCATACTTTGTACCTTTGCGCAAGCAAAAACATTCCTCTGTAACTCCTAATTTGAACAATCTGACTCTAATGAAGTCTGAAGCTGAAACTTAGGAACATTATATGAATTGCGCAAACAGTATTTTCTTGTTTTTTCTAATATTACTGTGAATTTGGATTTATTTTCATAGAATTAAAATAAATTATTGATGTTTTATGATACCTAATTGAGTTTCATTGATTATGAACTGTAATGATTACTTTGTACACTATAATATTGCCAAACATTTCAACATTGAAAACATTCTGTAAAGTGTTACACATAGATATCTAATGGTATTAGATATATTACTTTATACCTATGAATCCCTGAAAACATTCAGCTTTATATTATGATACTTTTAAGGTCTACAGTCTTCACTTCTAAATTTTAATAGATCACATGAATTGAAAGCACTTTGTCTAAATGATGAACTTTTACCGAATTTTTCATCACTGAAGTCTGATGAAGATGAATTGCGTATTTGTACTGGATTTTATTATTTTAATAATTATAATTAATAATAGAATATTGCTAATTCGAGGTTATGTTATTTCAGTACAGAAGAGAGGAGTAATAAGTAACTACTGTGGTGAAATAGTTCCTATATTATACACAGGAAATTTAAAAAAGAAGATCCACCTTATTTACCAATTCTATATATTTATCTTTATTCAGCCCCTGTGGCCTAATGGATAAGGCATCGGCCTCCTAAGCCGGGGACTGTGGGTTCGAGTCCCACCAGGGGTACACAAATTTTTTTCGTTTTCTTTCAATTTATTTAAGAACAGGAAACTGAAGACCTCCAGTTAAATAAACAATTATCTGCATTATGATAATTTTCGAAGTACCGTTAATGCATCGAATGCATATAAGGTGAAAATTTCCATAATTACCGTTAAAATATCTGCATATCGCTCAACTATGCTATTATTTAACGAATTTATCACGTTGCAACTTTTTATAATAGGCATAATCTCATCTAACACACAAATTTCCGAGGACCGAGAATCAAAATGTAAGTAACTGCTAAAATTAGTCGATATTAAATGGTGTAGCTAGTGGACATCAAAGAATATTCTTTATTTTTTTATTTTTAAGGGTTTGGTATAGGAATAGTGAGAATTGCTAATAGTGTTTGCACTGGCTCAAATGGCTTAGATGGCACATGTTATACAAGATATCAGTGCAGAGCGGCAGATGGTTTTGCTTCTGGTAGATGCGCTCAAAATGTTGGATACTGTTGCATAAGTGAGTCATTCTTCATTTCATTGCAAAGGAAATATTTCCCTGATACCGACGCTCAGGAGGTTCCTGTCTGCTTTAGAAGCCATGAATGTTTGATAAGCTGACAATCTGAATCTTATATGGTTTTTATTAACAATAACCCACTACTGACGTTTGAAATAGTTATTTATCTACAACCGTGCGTAAATTATGTTTTTACACACCCATATTAGTGCGGTAACTATTACTTTAACGCACGGTAAAAATCATTTTAACGCACTAGTGCGGTAAAAAATTATTAAACAAATTTTTGTTGAATTTTATTAATCTTGGAAATTTGTCTATCTGCATGTTCTTTTTTATGGACAAGGTGGACTTCAGCATTGAATAATAGCACCAAAGCGACTTCTTTTCCTTGAACTTATCTTCAAAATAGGCAATTAATACATCTTCATCAATGTTATCCACTTTTTCATGGGAGCACCATTCGATTAACATATCATAGGCCTTTTCGTAGCGAATTCCGGATTTCTGTGGTAGCAAGTTCGCCGTAGCAGCTTCAACTAGCCGTGAAATCTCCATATTTTCGACTGACATTTTGACTGACAACTTCAAAGTGGCGTTGCTTTTTTTGTCGCTATGACATCCTAATGTTCATAACAATAAAAAAAGTTAAAACATTGCTGGTGACCAAGTTGGGAAATTTTAGACTTTAATTAATTTGTATTTAATCAAAACGAACGGTTGTAGATAAAATAGTATACATAACTCGCGTGGTAAAGGTTTTTAGCACACTCAAGTGAATGAAAAGACTCGCCTGCGGCTCGTTTTTCAAACTTCACTTAGCGATTGCTAAAAACCTAGTTACCACACTTATTATGTAATATACTATTATGTACCAAGTGCGTTATGTAGATCTACTACGTTACTAGATCTAGTAACACAAGATTTTATTTTTCACGAAAAAATTATTTTATTATAATGAAAAATCGATTTTAAAATCGGTTTATTGCTCCTATAATTTCCATTTTCCTTCTCATAGTAGGCATGTCATTTGTTGATATTTTGACGTTTGTGAATATTTTTGTCATCATATTTAGTGAATGTCATTGCTGTAAAATCAACAAATAATATTCAAGTGAAAAATAAAACTATTTTATTTTTCACTTATATAATATTATTTGTTGATTTTACCTTAGACACGGTTGCTATAATTACACTCATTATGCCCTAGGGCGTTATGAGCGAGCATTATGGATCATAACGCCCGCTCATTGTACGAGGACAACTGAGGCAACTTCCATTGATTAAATACTTCATAATCCTTGTCGTATATACGATTCTGGATTTCGGCAATGAATTATTCGCAGCTTTTGTTGCATTTTCTATGATATTCTTGGGTGAATTCATTTCCATTTCTATTATTTCTATAGGACTACACAAAGAAAGCAGCAATGACATTCACTAAATATGATAACAAAAATATTCACAAACGTCAAAATAAGTATCAACAAATGACAAGCCTACTATGAGAAGGAAAATGGAAAGTATAGGAGCAATGAACTGATTTTAAAATCGATTTTTAATTATAATAAAATAATTTTTTCGTAAAAAATAAAATCTTGTATGCACCACGTGCGTTACTAAATCCTAACGCCCATTCCGTCCAGGCGTTAGGATCTATATAACGCACTTGGTACATAAATAACTATTATAAGTAAGTTTACAAAACTTTTGTAAGAGCACAATTACTTTATTGTTTATGAACTTTAAAAAAGACAACTATTTTTGATTTATCACAGCTGTGGTCGTCTTCAGTTGCTAATTCTGCTTAATGTCAGTAGTCATGCCGCTAATAATAGATGGTGGTATTAGATTTGTCATTAAAAAGACTTTACTTACTGGGCAATTTTGTCGATGATTGATATTACGAGTACATGTACACCAGTAAAAATGATTGTAGAGGACCTGATTGATAGTTGGTTTGAGGTTCTGAAGATTTTGATGATTTATTTGATAACCATTTAGAATTAACTCCTTCTTTATGTTAAAAGGATCAAATGTGTATATATATATATATATATATATATATATATATATATATATATATATATATATATATATATATATATATTATTTGCTTTACGAATCGTGAATTTTATGTATTAATTTCAAAATAAGGGTATTCGATTCCTGGGTGGTGAGTAAATGAGTAGTACTCTTATATCTTTGCCAAAATTTGCGAAAGCTTGGCAAAGATATAAAAGTACTACTCATTTACTCACCACCCAGGAATCGAATACCCTTATTTTGAAATTAATATATATATATATATATATATATATATATATATATATATATATATATATATATATATAGGTATATTATATATATATATATATATATATTATATATAATATATATATATATATATATAGGTATATATATATATATATATATATATATATATATAATATATATATATATATATATATATTATATATATATATATATATATATATAATCAAGTACTAGGACATTTATTTGAAACTAATCAAACAAACCTCCTAGCGGAGCTGGTTATACGAGTTCACGAAACATCGAACTGCCTCCATATACCTTGGACGGTGTATGTTAGAAACATTAAGTTGTTTATCACAATCAATGGAAATGATAGACAGTCTGTTTCGCCCTTATTTGGGGCTCATCAGTATCATCCATCCTTCGAAAGTGATAACCAACCAAATATTTCTAACGGCCTTATATTTTCCTTCCAGTGACTATATGGCATATAAATATGACACAGCGCCACCAGTCGGAAACAAATGAACCACATCTTACAGATAGATGAAAACATTTTGGCAACGTGAACTCGTACGTCCTGACACCCGAAGGTGGTTACTATATTCGCTAAGCAAGAGTAAAGTTGCTACATCAAATCGATGTAATGCAACAATTACACACCGCCAGTAACATCGCTCCGATTTTATCCTTTATGCAGCAAATGAATAGAAAGCAGAATTCTTCGTGTTATCAAAACACGTTCGTGGCAATAAAATCAAGTACTAGTACTTGATTTTATTCTTTATTTTACATCGATTTGATGTGGCAACTTTACTCTTGCTTAGCGAATATAGTAACCACCTTCAGGTGTCAGGACGTACGAGTTCACGTTGCCGAAATGTTTTCATCTATCTGTAAGATGTGGTTCATTTGTTTCCGACTGGTGGCGCTGTGTCATATTTATATGCCATATAGTCACTGGAAGGAAAATATAAGGCCGTTAGAAATATTTGGTTAGTTATCACTTTCGATGGATGGATGATACTGATGAGCCCCAAATAAGGGCGAAACAGACTGTCTATCATTTCCATTGATTGTGATAAACAACTTAATGTTTCTAACATACACCGTCCAAGGTATATGGAGGCATTTCGAAGTTTCGTGAACTCGTATAACCAGCTCCGCTAGGAGGTTTGTTTGATTAGTTTCAAATAAATGTCCTAGTACTTGATTTTATTGCCACGAACGTGTTTCGATAACACGAAGAATTCTGCTTTCTATATATATATATATATATATATATATATATATATATATATATATATATATATATATATATATATATATATGGTCTTTGTTGTCCTGTTCTTGTGTTCTTCGAATAATTTTATAGTATAGTATGAAACTGAGGTTACTCTACGTTTACATATAAAGGCTGCTATTCTCGGGCTCTCCATTTGACAGCGCTCCACTCCATCGCTCCAAATTAATACAATATTATTACATAAAATAACTCGTCGTGAATGAGAAAAACCACGTGGATAGTAAGGCATCGCTCCGAAGGTAGGATTTCCAAAAATACGAAAATGGGGGCCGCCATACTCAAAGTTAATACGGAACCAGCGAGTCGCGTACCTACCTGGACTGATCCATTTTGATTTTGCCACTCAATCGGCTGCATACTGTGGAAAACAAAAGGACATAAATTAATACCTAATATAAAAATTCATAATTCATTATTTCGGAAAAATTTTTTGTTTTGGATTTTGATTTGTAAGAAAAATTATCGTGTCTCTGGAAATCAACTCATCCTAATAACCACGATGAAAATAAGCTTAATACTGATACAGAACAATTACTACGATTATTCCAGAAATCGATACCAACGCAAAAAAATATTCTGTACAAAAAACATTTTCGTCTTTAAAAGGGTCATTCAAAAGGACACTTTATTAGGTATTTTGCTACAGTAGCCACCTTCTTGTCCAGTGATGCTATGATTCTTGTTTTTAATTATAATATAAACAGCGGCTGATTCTGTAAAAATTTCTCTTCACTATCTATACCGTCGATAAACAAAATTATCTCATCTGTAGTAGGTATGAATAGTAGTTGCATCTAAAAAAATTGAAATGTAGTGGATTCCGCGGTGCAGTGATCAGGAGTTTGGTAAGAATTCAGAAGTCGTCTACCGATGTGTAGTGTTCAAATGTAGTGTTCGTGAATGGTGGCCTTAACAGTTTTTTGAATTTTAAAAGGAGTGTCCCCTGCATTTGATCTTTGTATAAAGATCATATGACCATGAATATCAATCAAAGAGAAGAACCACTTCAATCAGGACTAAGACAGCATACAACGATTCATTAGAACCTTGCTTAGGGTACAGACACAGTGACGCCGGGATGTACGATAGTAGCCGGGATGGTAGCTCACTCAATTACTAGATGAGTACCTGGCAGAATGAGAGGGGGCACACGTTGACGCTCTACGCCTTCTTGATTCAGTTGCTTGTTGTCATTCAATATTATGGAAGGACTTGATGAAACGTTTTTGCTCGAAAGGACTAATAAGTGTTTTGTGTTATTTAATAATGGCCGTGACTTTAATGATCATGCTGTGAACATTTATATGGAAGATTATGGTGAGTTTCATCATTTGTACAAACGAGAAGTTGAGAAACCATCCTGATAGTTTTTTTGAACATCTACGTATGTACACTGGCACCTTTGATTATATCAAGGATTAAGTATCCTCCAAACCAGCGAAGAATTGGTGTAATTTTCACACCAATCCCATTACACAGAAAGAACGACTTGTTCTAACATTGCGTTACCTAGCTTTGAGCTATGTGAACAATCGGGGTAGCAATTATATTTCTATCCATCCAGGATCCCTGCGCCCATCGAGATAACAAGCCATTCTCCACTGTGCACGGGCACGTTGCCAACTGTGGGAAGATTGTTACATCGCAGTAATCGAGTAAGCTACCATGCCGGCTACCAGCGTACATCTCGGCTCCACTGTGCATGTAACCTAAGTTTTCCTCTCCTACAGCCGATCATTTTTCAGCACGTTATTCACTAAATATCAATTTCAGTACAACGCACTTGTGGCCAAACTTCATCTTTGAACAATACGTACTTCTCAAACTTTAACTTATCAACAACAGTTGGATCTGGGGGGAGCTGCGCGATGACGATTATTAGATGCAACCCAGATATTTGCCAGGTAAAAATCACTTTAAGTCAATATCTAGGTACAATATTACTTTAAAGAAACAGTTATTAATAACATATGTTTTTATTATGAGTTCGAAATGAAATGACATTTTTTAAGAATATTTTTACTCAAAATCTTATAACATGCTGGAGCACGTTTCACTTCCACAAGCATCAGTCCGAAGAAGCTCTGGTAAAGCCGAATTGCCCGTCCTCATGTCATGGAATTTATCGTTAATCTCTTATAAAAAAAAATGGAGCCATCATTAATGAGTATACTAAAATTTTTGCTCTAATTCTTATTATTTGTTTTTACATTCAGGTTGATCTATGAATTTCTGTAAATATATTTCTCACTTTGTATTAAATATATCTATACACATTCGTATACGTTATATTCTTATTCAAACAATCTTGAAAAACAGCGCAACTAATTTATGTTAATCATTTGGATGTACCACGTATATGTTATATCTGAATATCCCTTATATTTGGTTAAGTTTACTTTTTCACTTTGGGTGCGCAGTTATATAACGACTTATGTTATTCAATTGAGCGACAAAAGTGTTTACTTTCAATATACATTCTACTGAATTTTCCCAAAACAATGTGCATTTCATTTCGCACGATTTTGGAACGTCCATTATGTTAATTTTTTTAATGTGAAACTTTCGGGAAAAGCGAAAGCTAATAACTATTCTCAAGGGCTACGAGACGATCATAAAAATGGCAGTTTATGGTGGGTTTGAACCTCTGCAAGTTATAGCAAACCGAAAATACCTCTGAAGGCAGAGTGTTCCATAAGTTTGCGGTTCGGTTTAGAAACGCGTTCTGGTAGACTGATTTTCCGACTGTTTGAATTTGCACGGTAAATTGGTGTGTATAATCTGCATACCTTGTGTGACTTGTGATATGTGTTTCTGGTGGAATGCTGGAAGCAATTGCTCCAGAGTAATTGCTCTATCTGTAAAAAATACATCTCCTTTGTTTGATTGATTGAAGCTGCCCTTTTCTGAATTGAGCCAAGTATACCTATGCAAGGAGTTTAGGTGCAGAACTCAAACACAAGGCAGTATTCTATACTGGACAAAAAATAACAGTTGAGGCATAAACCGATTTTTAGCTTCTGTTGCATCAGCAATAGTGGAAACCTGTTCGTACAGTTCGTAAGTTTACTGGTTTGCATAATAATTTGGGTTTCCGGTATTAATTAATGATCGACGAGGGCAGTTTTTCGTTAAAACTTGTTTGGTTGTGTCTTGGTGGCATTAAAAGCAAACAAATTGTCGGATTCCCAGCTAGAAGTGATCTTAAGATTGTTATTTATGGATTCAGTTCGTGCATTTCGTTGATGGCCAGATGTAGAAGCACTAACAGCCCTTCTGTTGATGTTGGATGCCTTCAGAGAAGTGTCGTCAGCGATGCTCACAATTTTGGTTTCAGTCAATTTTGGGTCATCATTGACATGTAGAAGAAAAAGGGTTGGCGACAAGACCATTAAAATTACCGGCGTTTACAGTATGCTGGTCCGAAATGGCACTATCCACCGCAGCACGTAGGCATTTACCTTTCATAGAGGTAGCTTTTGAACAAGCCGAATAAATGTTTCGAAGACCATCAGAGTCGAGCTTCGATTGCAGCGCCTAGTGTCAACTGCTAATAGTTCTGCATGATTCTCGATAAAGCTCGTCCAAAGATGTGTGACATAGGTGAGTAGATCACCTGTTGGAACGTCAAAAGCCATATTGATGGTCACTAATGAGATTATTCCATTCGAGATGTTCCACGAGATGTTTTGCGAATTCAAGACAGATTACATTACTATGGACAATATGGGTAGTATTGCAATTGGGCGGTAATTTTCAGAAAATCACTTTTTTTTTGCCTGGATTCTTCTGATTTTCCAGATGGAAAGGTCTTCTGATCGTAGGTTACCTGAAATTGGCAGCAAAGAAGTGGTGTAAATTCGGATGCGTGATGTTTTAAAACAGAATCCGTCGAATTATATATATATATATATATTATATCTCGATTATATATATATATATATATATATATATATATATATATATATATATATATATATATATATATATATATATATATATATATATATATATATATATATATATAAAATCCCCAAAAATGGGTTGAAAATTTGTACGTGGATCAAGGTGATGTTAGGACGTTCCACTCTTTTTCCTAACTGAATAAGAGGAAAATACAACCTTAGTTGCAAAGTAACAATAGTGAGTGTTAAGCTCAATTTGAATCGATTTTTGGTTCCAGATAGGTGTAGGTGTACAGTGCCATAATGGCAAAAATCAACCAAATATATCTTTCATCTTATTCAAAGATTAGAAAGATTATATCTATTGAAGGTTGTTTTCGATTTTCAGGTTCGTATTGACTTCGTCGCCTCCAGTCTAGGACAGCCTGATAATGTAGGAGTATGCAACAGTGATTCCTTGATGATTACTGGTGGCGGCGGACCAGTCCCTATTATTTGCGGAGAAAATACTGGGCAGCACGTTTACGTAGATTTCAATGGGAATAATTCTATACAAATGATTACCACTACATTGGAAGGCATGAATGTTGGACGAAATTGGAATTACAAGATAACCCAAATAGCTTGTGGATGTCCAACAAAAGGTTCATTTTATTTTATTCTTGAAATTCATCTAGAAATATCATGGTCTGTTAGTATAGGTCTATCAAATGGAAGGGCATATCAGTTTTCGCACCCAAGTAGATTTGTATCAGCTTAACGTCGGTTATTTCTCAACATAGATGGCAGTATCGTTGATAAGATGCTTATTTTAAACTGCCAAATATAATCTGTATGATTCATAATGTTTAGCAGATTTTGACATCTATTTTTTGCTTTCAAATCTGTGCAGAACTAATGTAGGGTTGAAGTATTGAGTACACTTAGTTATATACTGGTTTGGAATTTTATTTTACTCCGAACGACTTGAAACACAGAAACTAGTTAATTGTGTGAATTGACAAAAAATTAGAAGAATAAACAAGAACGAAGAACTCAATATAATTTGTTTTGAATCTATATTTTTTACGTAGATATACTTATTTCTTGTTTGTTATTGTTGACAGCTCCAACAGGGTGTCTCATGTATTACACGGCATTGACAGGAACTGTGAGAAGCTTTAATTATGGAATATCAACACCTTTCGATATAACGACAGGATTGCGAGGAACCAGGGAATTAGTTAACGAAAACTACGGAGTGTGCGTTTCCATGGCACCCGGGTACTGTTCCATCGAATGGAGTTCCTGTAATGCAGGCTCATTTATAGTTTCTGATAATGATGCGGCCGTGAATCCACCGCAAACGTCTTATGGGGCCGACTGCAATGCAGATTTCGTTATTATTCCAAATCCATTTTTTCCGGATGGCACAGCAGCACCTTCAGACAGAATATGTGGAAACTTATTTCCAACAGTTATCAGTAAGTCCCATTTCGTAATTAGTACCTATACCTATACCAGGCGCGGATCCAGGCCCAACTTTTGGGGGGGGGGAACTTTTATATATTCAAAAGCCAAAACGTACTGGTATTTTGGGCAATGTTAAATCGAGTAGCTCCCAATCAAAACAATTAGGTGGGGCCCAGGTCATTTGGGGAGGAACGTTCCCCCAGTTCCCCCCTTCTGTATCCGCGCCTGACCTATACCTATACATCGATATAATATTTGTACTACCTATATATTTTCCAGGACTCATATATAATAAAAAACAAACAAATAAGCAGAAATATAAAGCAAATACTATTATTTTTTATTTTAAAGAATTCTACACTCTGAATTTGTTATTTTTTTTTCAGGTTACTCCAAGCCTTTTGTACTAACTGTTGTTACGAACAATAACGAAATGAGTATTCTTGGACCGGATACTGGAAATATTGGATTTTGTCTGAATTATAGGCAACGACTGTGCACCGCAAATGATAATGCAATGGGATAATTCTATTGATTCAACTATTAATATATATATATATATATATATATATATATATATATATATATATATATATCTATATATATATATATATATATATAATATATAAATATATATATATATATATATATATATATATATATATACAGGGTGTCCCGTAAATAACACGCTAGAGTGACACTGGAGGTAGATTGGCTTCAGGTCAATCAGATAACATCAACATGACCTTAGTAAAAGTTTTCTGGTTTTCGAGATATTGCCACTCTTATGTTTTTTTCAAAAATCTATACTTTTTGGTCATTTTCTCGCCTGTTTTGAATATAAATAAGTTCTAACACATGGTTTTTTTTCTTGTGCTATCATCAATATATGGTTGAGACAATCGACCTATCATTTCACTAAAAACTAGCTCGCTAACCTCAAAAAAAAATGAAGTTGTTTCAATTCAATTCAAATCCGAAAACCTTAAGTAAAGTTTGACTATTTACTGTGAAAAAATATTGTACCAGACAGAATCAGCAAATGATCTTAAAAACTAGCCTATTTAATGCTCTTTCGAAAACAGTATAACATTTGTGGTTTTTTTCTTTCAAAAGTCTAAAAATTCCAATTTTTGTCATTGAAGTCGTGCTACTTGCGAACTACACTGCGCCGCAAATTTAACGTATAGCTTATATATTTCCTAAGTTTTGACTGAATATTTTCTCAGGCGGTTATCCGATTTGAATGAATTTTTCACCAAATAGTAGCTCCGTTCTTTGAGAAAATGTAATACTTATAAGATGATCAAAAAAAATGAATAAACTTATTGTACAGGGTGTTTGAATAGCGACATGTTTTCTTCGTCCAAGTTTACATCCTTCTGCGGGCAATATCGGGTAGCTCAGACTTGTAGTATGAAGAGATATACAAAACCAAATAAACACTGTTTCTACTTGTAAAGAAATTTTGAATACACAGCCTTCTTCGCAAATTAACAAAAAAGTTTTAAAAAATTTCGTTTGAAAAGTGTGAGAGTTATAAAAACATGAATATCTTTCGAGTGGCTCAAGATAAACAGACGATTGAAAAAACAAATTACTCAGAAGTCATGCGATTATAATACGGTCTATTTTTTTTCTGCCTGAGCTACCCGATATTGCCCGCAGAAGGATGAACTTGGACGAAGAAAACATGTCGCTATTCAAACACCCTGTACAATAAGTTTATTCATTTTTTTTGATCATCTTATAAGTATTACATTTTCTCAAAGAACGGAGCTACTATTTGGTGAAAAATTCATTCAAATCGGATAACCGCCTGAGAAAATATTCAGTCAAAACTTAGGAAATATATAAGCTATACGTTAAATTTGTGGCGCAGTGTAGTTCGCAAGTAGCACGACTTCAATGACTAAAATTGGAATTTTTAGACTTTTGAAAGAAAAAAACCACAAATGTTATACCGTTTTCGAAAGAGCATTAAATAGGCTAGTTTTTAAGATCATTTGCTGATTCTGTCTGGTACAATATTTTTCCACAGTAAATAGTCAAACTTTACTTAAGGTTTTCGGATTTGAATTGAATTGAAACAACTTCATTTTTTTTTGAGGTTAGCGAGCTAGTTTTTAGTGAAATGATGGGTCGATTGTCTCAACCATATATTGATGATAGCACAAGAAAAAAAACCATGAGTTAGAACTTATTTATATTCAAAACAGGCGAGAAAATGACCAAAAAGTATAGATTTTTGAAAAAAACATAAGAGTGGCCATATCTCGAAAACCAGAAAACTTTTACTAAGGTCATGTTGATGTTATCTGATTGACCTGAAGCCAATCTACCTCCAGTGTCACTCTGGCGTGTTATTTACGGGACACCCTGTATATATATATATATATATATATATATATATATATATATATATATATATATATATATATATATATATATGTATAAAATTAATTGAAACCTGAAAATTTATTTGTAACTAATCAAACAAACCTCCATGCGGAGCTGATTATAAGAGTTCAAGAGGCATCGAAATATTTCCATCTACCTTAGACGGTACATGCTAGAAGTGTTAAGTTGTTTATCACAATAGATGGAAATAGATAGACAGACTGTTTCGCCCTATTGGGGCTCATAAGTATCATCCATGCATCGAAAGTGATCACCAACCTAACATTTCAAACGTTTTTATATTTTCCTTCTAGCAACACAATGGCATATAAATATGACACAGCGCCACCAGTCGGAAACAATTGAACCACATCTTTCAGAACAGACGAAACACTTCGGCAACGAGAACTCGTTCGCCCAAAGATGGCTACTATATCTGCTAGGATAAGATTGCTACATCAATTCGATGTAATTCAACATTTACACACCGCAAGAAGCGATCGCTCCGAATTTTATCCCTCTATAGAGGCAAACCAATATTAGCAGTAGGCCAAGCTACAGAGATTTTTTCATGTAAAAAGTGTTAGAAGAAAACCAGCTGCGCCATTGTTTGTAAAATAGATCCATATGATATAGTGATATGTTTTTCACTCGACTTTTCTATTTATTACTTTGTTATTAACAATTTTATGCAAAAATTGCGTTTTTTAAATTTTTTGCTTATAAAATTAAAACTATCAGAGTAATCGTGATTGTATCAATAGATTTACTGCAGAAAATGAAAAGACGAAGAAAATGAGAGACGACTCGATCATACCCTTAGTTCAAGAGAAAATCGGAAAAAACGGCTTAAATGCTGTTTTTCCAAAAATTGATAACCCGGTTATTTTTTGAGTTGTAGCGTAGATCCTCCGGTCAGTATTATTTATTAATATAAACTTCATTAATGCGAAGAGCAGGAACTGTCCGATGTATTGTTTTTGATCTGTGGCCATTTGTATATTTTACTATGCAATTTTCCAACAGACCTGAATGCGACAGGTATGGTCCGATTTCAATTTACAAAAAAGATTTTGAAAGTAGAATTCTCATAGTTCAAAACGTTCATCTTGGTTTTTCATGAAAACGCTGAGAAATATGTTTAGAGTAGAGCTGAACATGACGAAAAACGGCCGAGAAATTAGCTTTATTTATGTTATTAGTTATGAAATTTAGAAAAAACAGCATTTTGGCCGGTTTTTCCCGATTTTCTCTTGAACTAATTCTCATTTTCTCCGTCTTTCCATTTTCTACAGTAAGTCTATTGACACCATTACGATTACTCAGATAGTTTCAATTTTATTAGCAAACAACTAGAAAAAACGCGATTTTTTGCATAAAATTGTTAATAGCAAAGTTATAAATAATAAAGTCGAGTGAAAAACATATAACTATATCATATGGAACTATTTCACAAACAATAGCGGAGCTGGTTTTCTTCTAACACTTTTTATACAAAATGCTCACTCTAAATCTCTGTAGCTTGACCTATAGGAATTTTTCGTGTTATCGAGACACGTCTGTGGTTAATTTTATAACCACGGACGGCTAGAAGAAAAATATAAGAACGTTTGAAATGTTGGGTTGGTTACCACTTTCGATGGATGGATGATACTGATGGTCCCCAATAAGGGCGAAACAGCCTGTCTATCAATTTCCATCGATTGTGATAAACAACTTAATATTTCTAACATGTACCGTCTAAGGTTGATGGAAATATTTCGATGCTTTGTGAACTCTCATAACCAGCTCCGCTAGGAGGTTTGTTTGATTGGTTTCAAATAAATGTCCTAGTTTCACTTAGTTTTATAACCACCGACGTGTCTCGATAACACGAAGAATTCCTACTATATATAATATATGTAGGTATATATATATATATATATATATATATATATATATATATATATATATATATATATATATATATATATATATATATATATATATATACAGGGTGTTTCCTTATTGAATGTCCATATTTATGGGGGTGATTTTTAGGCCCATTTTAAGAAAAAAACTTCATATGAACATATGTCCTAAACGTCTAACCTTTTGAGATACAGGGTAGTAAAGTTTTCAAAAATATATCATTTATTATTAATATCTAGTCAGTGGCACGCCACTGACTTCTCTCAAAATAAATAAAAATGAAATCTGTATTCCATTATAAGTAAATTTGTTCTTCTGAATTTTTTTAGTCCGACGCACGTGTTTCATCTAAGAAATAAAATCTACGTATTTCTCTGCAAGGTGATATTGTCATATGTAGCAATATTGTTATGATCATGCAGAGAAACGGTTTTTATTTTTTTAAGCGCAAACCGTGCATCTGATTGAAAATTTTCAGTCAATCAACTTTGGTAAGAAATGATTGGGAATTTCAAAAATAATTTTTTTTTCAGGATAAATCTGTGGCGTACCATCAATGTCTGCCAAAATAGGCAGGTCAAATCACGTACGTACGCCACTGGTGAAAATTAAAAAAAAAGTGATACATAAAAGAATGCCTCTTCATTCATAGTACATGTGTGACAAATTTCATTGAAATATCTGAAGTGGTATTGTAGATATTAATAATGAATGATTTATTTTTGAAAACTTTACCACCCTGTATCTCAAAAGGTAAGACGTTTAGGACATATGTTCATATGAAGTTTTTTTCTTAAAATAGGCTCAAAAATCACCCCCATAAATATTGACATTCAATTAGGAAACACCGTGTATATATATATATATATATATATATATATATATATATATATATATATATATATATATATATATATATATATATATATATATATATATATATATATATATATATATATATATATATATATTATATATATATATATATATATATATATATATATATATATATATATATATATATACATACATATATACCGTAAAACCTCCCAACTTTGCCCACTTAAATCAGAATTTTTCAATATATCTTTTTTAATGAAATGCTAAAACACATTCTAGATGAATATGGAGAACAACCTAAATGAAGGAAATGATTGTTAATCATCACTTTATTTATAGCATTTTCCATCTACTAGAAAAAAAAATTAATTAGGGGTGGGCAAAGTTACCTGCCAATGTTATAACTTTACCCGGCTGTGAGGATTCCCTTTTGGAGACAATTTGGCAAACGTTAATCAAACTTTGCCCACCAATTCAGTTCATAACAAGGTTTGGCATGAAGCAGACGTTGAAACTAAATTAAAAAAACAACATGTTAGACAGTATTTTTATTTAACAGAGGTAAATATATCAAAATCTTCCATTTGGTCGTCAAAATGGCAACAAAAACTTAACTTCTTCAAACTAAATATTATTCTATAAAAAAATAAGGGTTTTTTTTCTTAGTAATCTATCAGGTAGTTAATATAATCATATAGATACAATAAGATATCATATTTCCGTCTTTAAAATAATACAAATCCTTAAAGTTAAAAAAGGAACATCAACAAAAATCAAAATAAATTATATGGTTGGAGGTTTTCGTTAAAAAAATAGTAGCCTCCTGCTTTCAGTAGGGGCTCCTAGGCCTTCTACAATATCAAGAAATGTCACGTCTGAAATGCCATTAATATCTGGAAATTTGAAACGTTTTCCAGCCTTCCTAAGGAATTTCACAGTAAAATTGTCATCAATCTGAGAGACTTCCAAAATTGTTCCTATAAAGTCCCTTATAGAGTTTTCTGTAGGAAATTGCACCACTATATATGTCCCAGGATCTATTACTGTACCATAAAGTCATGATTTGCATTAAATCATGCAAATTATATAAGGAATATAAAATTTTTTTAGACTTAAAATGTCTGGCAACATTGCCCATATACTTTTGTTTACTAATACAATATCTTGGGTAGTGTAACCTAAAAACGATTACTGCATTGTGAGAATCACATATCAGCCTTCCCGCAATCTTAATTTCATTATCATAAACTTAATAGACATTGAGCACTGATGCTTAGCTTTTCACTCTAAAAATACTAAAATTCATACAAAATTTCCTTACCTGTTTATTCATAGCAACCCACTTACCAACCGTTTTGGACGATAATAACGAGAAACAAGAACCTCGCTCGGCATAACGGCCAAGCGGTGTTGTTTCACAACATTGCCAAATTTAAAATTTTCCATGTTTTTTATAACGCCTACAGTGGGCAAAGTTGGAGCCCTTGGGCAAAAGTTGGCAGGTTTTACGGTATATATATATATTATAAATATATATATATATATATATATATATATATATATATATATATATATATATATATATATATATATATATAATATATATATATATATATATATATATATATATATATATATACATATATATATATATATATATATATATATATATATATATATATATATATAAATATATATATATATATATATATATATATATATATATATATATATATATATATATATATTTATAGAAAAAGAGAGAGAGAAAGAGAAAATGAGGATTTATTTGCGTTAAACAGGCACGTCATATATGATAAAAATAAAAATACTTTTGGAATTTATTTTGAAAAAAGTCGCAGATTTATCAAATCAACCTACCAAAGGAGAGCTATCTGCATCATTTTTCATATATCTTCCATATTCAATGTAACTACTGAAATAGATTACAAGTAGACATGTCACTAAATAGTTTCCGTTAGGTATTGTCGAATTATTTTGGGTAATCTGGCCACCTACTTTTTGTACACGATAATTGAAATAATAAACATGAGGATATTTGGTGCTCTACTAAGAGATACCTGAAGATTCGACTTGCAGTTATATTTTTATACATAATCAATATACTCGTGGAAAATGGAAATGTTAAGTGTGCCTTTTATTTTACAAGTTATAGTTTTTCTTATTAGTAGTCGAAATTATGAAGCTTCTGTGATTCAGAAAAGTAATAGGACATCTAAATGTAAGTATGAAATTTATTCGACAATATGAATGATGTACCTAACCATGATCTAACTTTTTCCTTATTTCCAAAGATTTTGTCGCTATACGTCTCCGAAAAATATATATGTTTTATTTTTCACTTGTATATTATTTGTTGATTTTACCTTAGATACTATATATATATATATATATATATATATATATATATATATATATATATATATATATATATATATATATATATATATATATATATATATATAAATACTCTCATTATGGCCTAGGGCGTTATGAGCGGGCATTATGGATCATAACGCCCGCTTATTGTACGAGGAGAAATAAAGCAACTACCATTGATCAAATACTTCATAATCCTTGTCGTATACGACTCTGGATTTCTCCGGCAATAATTTATTCGCAGCTTTAGCTGCATTTTTTATGATATTCTTGGGTAAATTCATTTTCATTTCCATTATTTCTATGAGACTACACAAAGAAAGCAGTAATGACATTTACTAAATATGATGACATCGGGTGTTAGGATCTATATAACGCACTTGGTTCATAATAGTTATTTATGTACCAAGTTATGTATGTTGCCCGATGGGAGTTAGGATCTAGTAACGCACGTGCTGAAATACAAGAAATTATTTTATTATAATGAAAAATCGATTTTAAAATCGGTCCATTGCTCCTATACTTTCCATTTTCCTTCTCATAGTAGGCATGTCATTTGTTGATATTTTGACGTTTGTGAATATTTTTGTCATCATATTTAGTGAATGTCATTGCTGCTTTCTTTGTGTAGTCTTATAGAAATAATGGAAATGAAAATGAACTTACCCAAGAATATCATAGAAAATGCAGCTGCAGCCAAAGATGCGAATAATTCATTGCCGCAGAAATCCAGAGTCGTATATGACAAGGAATATTATGAAGTATTTAATCAATGGAAGTTGCTTCATTTCTCCTCGTACAATGAGCGGGCGATATGATCCATAATGCCCGCTCATAACGCCCTAGGGCATAATGAGTGTATTTATTCTAGCAACCGTATCTAAGGTAAAATCAACAAATAATATACAAGTGAAAAATAAATAACTATTGTCGTTTATACAATATCGGCAGCGAAAATAATTGGTTTTCAGTAGTTATAGGAATTTATTAAACATTTCCTAAGAAAATTTTGAGACAATGTCGTGTCTTTGATTAACGTTCTAGGAAAATTTGAAAGAATTTAATGAGATAATAATTTTACCAGCCAACAGTTTCGACGCATTCTTCGCTAATATTTAATTGTTTGTAATTTAGGTATTTGAATTTTCAAGAATATAATGAAACAATAAACTTTTTAAATTTATTCGAGAAATCAGGTGCAATATAGTTTTCCACTCAACTTTTGTAGCTTAAATTATAAAATTGTATTTCAAATATGACTATCAACATTTATAATACTGAATACCTATATAGTTTTAGAGATAAAATGACGATCATCATTGATTGATTGATTGAGTGTTCATTTTTAAGGCTAAATGTAATTCTTCTTTTGCGTTTGAACGATTAGTTCTTTTTCTCCATTGTTTTTTTTAATGAGTTTTAAGGACAAGTTAGTGTTGTAGTAGTGTTGTAAAAAACAGTAAAGATAACTATTCAGATTATTTAGCGAATTTTGGGCTTTTTAAATACAACTGATTATTAGAGTTAATTATTTTTGATATTAACTAAGGTACCTACTTACTTATTTCAGTTTTTTTTCACTATAAGATGTCTGTAACTTTGAGTATAGATACTTGTAGAACAGAGTTATTAAATACATTGTGTAGCATTGTGTTTCAATATATGTTGCGTCTGAGAATTCGAAGATCTCTTTTGTAATACCATGATATATTATATCAACAAGAGTATTAGAAGAAACAACTCAGAATTGAAATATATTTCTGATTGCGTTGAGTTTTTTTTTGTATGTTTTCATACATAACCATTTCGTGATTCATTTATATTAGGTATTATAACTATATAAAACTCATATGTGAATCAGCCAATACAGTCCGTTCATTTTGTACAGTTACCGCGTATTTGATTGGTGAATATACCCATGACGACGTTGTATAATCGTTTTGGTTTTAATTTTTGTTTAATTTTTCAATGTGCGACGCTTTGATTAACTTTCAGGCTGTGTTGTTTATTTGTTATATAATCGTAACGGATACCTACTCGAGCAAATGAAAATAATCGTTATACTGACCTCGTCACTCGACGTATTTTCTTAAAACATCACTTGAGCTGCGCTCTCGTGATGTTTCGTAAAATACATCTCGTGATTCGGAAGTATAATCGATTATTTTCAATGCTCTTGTGATATTATAGCGGTATATTATCATATCTACCTCTCACAAGCAAGACACTTTGACACTGAAAACACTATTATATTTAAATTGGGGTTTTTAGGAAAACAACTTCAGTTAGAATGAATACAGATGATTTGGATACCACCTGCTTTTTCGAGTTTTTTCATAAGACATTTCGGAATGCAGATAATACTTAAGATTTGGAGAGAAAAATAGAAAATAACATTTGTTTATTACCTATCTATCTTTTAAATTTTCAATCCTGAGAATATGATGATATCAGTTTAATAAGTATTTAAGAGGCAAAATGAGTGGACGAAAAGTAATAGAAAAAAACAGATATTATCGAAAGTAGTCGAGTAACCCAATAAATTATTTATCGTTGCACTGAAAGAAGTACAAGAGTAAATACACTTTTTTATAATATATACGTGTGATTCATTATGAGCCTCAATCCAATTTGGGAATAATCATACGTGGTGTGATAATAAGAAGATAACGAAAATACTAATATTAATCATTTTGTCTAAGAATGCACCATTTGTTCTTTTAAGTCTATTGTAATTACTGAGGTACTCCATATTGTCTAGCAATTTGGACTAACCACATAGGTAATAATTTATACTTGCAATTCAATTAGTTCAAATCGACGATTATTGGAAGTATGTTCAGAAGTATACTATCAATTTTAGATTTAATTTTTTCACGAGATTTTGTAAACTAGTATCATCTCCAGAAAGTTTTTTAATTTATTTAAACTTTAAACCGCTTGTTTGCCATATAAACAGAACAACAGAAAACAAATAAAATTCTATTATACACAGTTTACAGTTTTCTCTTTTTTTTGGTATCATCAAATAAAAAACAACTCATGACGATAATTTTTGGCAGATCAAAAATCAAATAAACTAGATTCTACATTGTAATTGCAAATTATAGGATAGGTTATCTAGTTCGGTAAGATAGGTTAGGTACCCAAAAGTCTAAATTATTTATTAACTATAAATCAGATTTCCCAAATTGTCTTTATTTTTCATCATGAATTTGTAAAAGTCCGAGCAACTCAAGTCTTCAGAATAAGACTTTATTTTGATCAGAGAAGAAAGCGTATGTGTATTTAGCAAGTTTCTCTCCTTCCTCCCTTGCTGCGACCCAAGCGAAAAAACTCACTTTACATTCGCATTGTGACCTGGTATACAAAAATATTACTGAGCAATTTTGAGCAGTTTAGAATATAGATGTTTCGAAAAAATTCGGCCACAAATGGTTTGCATTTAATAGCTCATCTCCGTCACTGACACTCAAGCTTTACACACCCGGACACAAAATTTGTCCGGGTTTTACCCGGACATATTTTGAAAGCCCCCTCCGGACGAACCCCGGACGCCCCCTAAACTAGGACAAATCCGGGGAAACCCGGACGGATGGCAACCCTATTAATAAGTCACCTGACTAGAATTCAGACTTGTTCAAATTATTGTTTTTATACACGAATAAGTTTGTTAGTGGTAAAGTTAACATAAGATATATTGATTTAAATTATAGGGTTCGGGATTGGATTGGTGAGATTTGCGAACTCAGTTTGTATTAGTGGCGAAGGTTTGGAAGGAGTTTGTCGCACTAGAAGAGATTGCGCTAGATTGGGAGGCACTGGATCGGGAATGTGCGTCAATGGTATTGCTGTGTGCTGTATAGGTGAGTTTGTTTTGGGTCCTTATCTATTTCTGGTGTTTTCGGTTGATTTGTTACATCATATAAAATCAAAAAAAAACCACATTATATATATATATATATATATATGTATGTATATATATATATATATATATATATATATATATATATATATATATATATATATATATATACATATATATACATATATATACAGGGTCACTCACGGTGGATGGTAGGTTAGACGTTTACGGAGAACGGGACATGAGATTATTCTGAAAATTTGGTTTCATGAGTAATTGATTTTGCTCTATCGATCTAAAATAATAGTGGCGCTGCGGTGTTGCCGCTTATACTAAAAAGTAGCAGCAACTATGAAATTTCAAATGAGACTTCCTATATATTATTTCATTTTTTGCTTCTCTACCATTTTCCAATTGTTTTTGTGTGATACTTCCCTATACCTATCTCCAGAGGTTTTCGAGAAATTAAAAGGTTTCCTTATTTTTTTGTGCAAAACATAGCTTCAATTAAATGCTCATTACTAAGGTATTCAGATTCGTAGGACGAATGTAATTTCCTGTATATTATTGAATATCTCGAAAGAAAATTGAAATTTCTTTCAAATGATATATCATGTTCCTATACCTAAAAAGTCAGGTTTCCGAAATAAAAGCAAGTTTCTATAAAAATCGGATTAATTAGCCATATTTTGTATTAGGTAGCTATGAAATGTCAAGAAAGATGTCATTATGAAAATTTGACAATTAGTCCATCAACAATAAAACGTTCGCGCGTTCATTAACGAAAATTTGATTTGAAAACAATCAAAATGGAAGGCAATAACTATTCTCATGAAGTTCTGATGAAGTTATTTATTGTACATGGTCAATGTGACCAAATAATAGCAAGAACATGCAGAAAATTCAATAAAATGTATACCTATTGACAACCAATAAACGAGTGAAAATTTGTATGTTTACAAAATAATTTTATCACTTATTTGTCAATACTGAAAGCGAAACGAAATGTACTAAACTAATAAAAAACAATTTGCGTTACGTAAAATAACATAACATAAGTGATAAAATTATTTTGTAGACGTACAAATTTTCTCTCGTTTATTGGTTGTCAAAAGGTATACATTTTATTGAATTTTCTGCATGTTCTTGCTATTATTTAGTCACCTTGACCATGTACAATAAATAACTTCATCAAAACTTCATGAGAATAGTTATTGCCTTCCATTTTGCTTGTTTTCAAATCAAATTATCGTTAATGAACGCGCGAACGTCTTATTGTTGATGGACTAATCGTCAAATTATCATAATGACATCTTTCTTGACATTTCATAGTTACCTAATACAAAATATGGCTGAATAATCCGGTTTTTATAGAAACTTGCTTTTATTTCATAAACCTGACTTTTTAGGTATAGGAACATGATATATCATTTGAAAGTGATTTCAATTTTCTTTTCAGATATTCAATAATATACAGGGTATTACATTTGAAAAAATGCACTTTTTACTATTTTTGTATTTATCGTTAAAATCGCAAATTTTGAAGGACCCTGTATAATGGAGAACAAAGTCCTTAGAATGTTCCTAATACGTCGCAACTTGGTAAACTACATCTAAAATTTCAGCGTCCTAAAAATATGAATACCTTAGTAATGAGCATTTAATTGAAGCTATGTTTTGCACAAAAAAATAAGGAAACCATTTAATTTCTCGAAAACCTCTGGAGATAGGTATAGAGAAGTATCATACAAAAACAATTGGAAAATGGCAGATAAGCAAAAAATGAAATAATATATAGGGTGTCTCATTTGAAATTTCATAGGTGCTGCTACTTTTTAGTATAAGCGGCAACGCCGCAGCTCCACCATTATTTTAGATCGATAGAGCAAATTCAATTACATATGAAACCAAATTTTCAGAATAATCTCATGTCCCGTTCTCCGTAAACGTCTAACCTACCATCCACCGTGAGTGACCCTGTATATATATATATATATATATATATATATATATATATATATATATATATATATATATATAAATATATATATATATTATATATATATATATATAATATATATATATATATATATATATATATATATATATATATATATATATATATATATATAAATAAATATAATCTCAGGATTGAAAAAAATAAATGTCGTGGCACAGGAGCTATTAAACTTAAATAATAACTAATGCACCTCACTATTGTCTTTCGATACAGTGCAGTAAGTACGGCTAAAAAGAGAGGAAATTATCAACCATCGAAGCAACCAGCATTGTAGTGATGTGACATGTTAGACAGATGTGGGTTACAAATTTAGTACTTCGATACCAATCGTGGTATATTCGAAAATCGAAATTTCAAATAAGCTTATGCAATGCTCTTTGAAGACTTATTTGTGATTTACAATCACAATTACCTTACAAGGAAGGCATATCGAAATATACGAAATGTTGTCAGTGGATTGCCTCAAGGGTCTGTTGTGGGTTCTTACCTATTTCTCGTGTCCTCGGCTCATTTGCTACATCATGTAAAATCGAAAAGAGCCGCTTACACAGATGCTATCAAATGTTGTAGAAACCCAATTGTCAGTTATGTTAGGATTCAGCTAGACCTTGGTAGCATTTCCCGATTAAGTACAGAGTGTCGCCTTCGTATAAATATAAGGGTGTAACAACCTCCCCATCATAAAAAAAAATGTTTTCAACCAATCATTCTTGTGAATATGATTAGATAGTAGAATGACTCAGACCTACTGGTCCGTTGCACACTAGCTGGTTTGAGGACAATCCTCGAAGGAAGTCGTTTTTTTATTTGCTGTTAGAAATTAAATCACAAAATCATGATGGAATACACAAACGGATAGTATAATTTTCAGAGCACACAAAATAGTTTTATTGTGCCAGAATATTCATGTCATGCATAAGCCAAAATATAGAAAAAGTACCTATTAGTAGTGAATTAGTAGAACAAAAGATGGAACAAATTTGTGCCAATAAATATGATTTGTAAGCAGAAGTTCTGAGATCTACCACAAGCCAGTCAAGAAGTCTCTGATTTGAGACTGTTAGAGTATCTTTCTGAAAACATTCTGAATTGGAGAAGCGGTGGAACTTGTTTTAGCATGAAAAAAATCTTCCATACTTTCAAAATTGAACTTGATACACAGTTCGTAGAAATACAAAGTTCTGAATTAATATTACACATAAGAAAAATAATGGTACCTTAATATAACCGAGATGAATATACCTATATTATAAACGATCTTAAGGCAAGAATATATCAAATTTAAAAGTCTTTTTTTCAGTTCAGAAATATTGCGGGGACGTGACTACTTCCAATAGTACCTATTTTGCTAATCCTAACTTTCCTAACTTGTATAATGGTGGCAGTATATGTTCGTTTACCATAAGGAAACTGAGTAGTGATATATGTCAGGTGAGTTTTAGAATTTGTACTTTTTTTATCACATGATCAATGTACCAATAAATAGAGATTATGCAATAAGCAGAATAGGCTGCTGCTTTCGTTTGATATAAAATACTGTAATTCTCAAATTCGAGCACTATTTTGGATGTACTTATAAGTTACAGATAAGTTATATAATAGTCATATGATAGTTTTGTTTTCATTTTAGGCTAGAATAGATTTTATATCGTTCACACTAGCTCAGCCTGACGCTACTGGGTTATGCTCCACCGATGGTCTAACCATAACCGGAGGTGCCTCCATTATTCCCACAATCTGTGGAGATAACGCGGGCCAGCACGTTTACGTAGACTTCAACGGCAATGGTACTATACAGATGAATATTTTCACTGGAATAGCCGTTAATTCCAGAATATGGAACTTTAAGGTGTCCCAGATAGGCTGCGATTGTCCAACTAGAGGTATGTAAGAAAACAGAAATCTAATAAAAAATTATACAGGTATATGTTTCACTAGATTATTTTTTAAACTATACTTGGTGTTATGAAAATGTTCAAAAGCCAACTTTATGTCCATTGAAGTTTAGAAGCACTTTCGGTGTTTTAGACGTGGAGCTTTCGAGAAAAAGAAGAACTATAGTTTGCAATTCATCTCTGCTAGTTTTTTTATAATGTTTTATAAGGTGTATATACCAATACATAGATCATCGGCAGGAGATAGTCAACAGATTAGTAATGAAAAATTGAAGCAATTGAACCTTAAAGTGAAGTGATAGTGTTTCGACTTATTCGTAGGCTCTTGCACCGTATATAATTAAACTAATTTTAATGATAAACCGAGTTTAATTTGACATTTTCGCTCGCACCAAAATATAAACGGCGTTCAAGCCGTCTTGAACCCCGTGTAAACCAAGTTTAGTTGAACCATGTTTTATAATGAAATGGTACAAGAGCCTGTTGGAGTTGGAAATAACATTTAAAAGGTGGTTATTGTTGATCCAGCAGATATTTTAAATGAAGGATTTCCATTTGGTCATTCATCTTTCAAACTCAAATGCAATATCAACTGCTGTTAGACGAAGGTTCATGCCAATAGCTATAGCAATAGAGGATAAAGTAGCTATAATAGACAAATTGATGCTAAAATTTTCGGAACATGAAGACCGATATTTGGAAATGTCGAAAGTAGTAGCTATTGAAAAAAAATACGATAACTGGAGAGAGAAAAAAAAGGAAGAATCTCCTGCTATCAAAAACATTGAAAGAAAAAGAACGCCGATACGAAAATTCTATTGTCTGTGGAAGTTTCGAGAAATCAATATGCACTTCCCAAATATATACATATAAGTGCCGGTGATTGCAAAAAGTTTATACTACCAGAAAGCACTTCCATAACTTCAACTTTATCTACTTAATTTTCAATCCTCTTACGGTTGAATTTCCGACATGTTGTTCATAATCAATTTCCACAAGATTTCTGCTTCTGCAATAATCTTCTTCATTTCTTCAGTTGTTTTAGTGCCTGGGTTCAGTAAGACAGTATTTTATATTGTTTATTTTGTGGTTGGCCTTCTACTTCTTTGGCATATCTTAGAATAGGCTGCACCAGGTCAGTACTACCCTCTAGATATTGCAACTCATCATATACGAGTATATATATATATATATATATATATATATATATATATATATATATATATATATATATATATATATATATTGTTTTGGTCAAGAGTTTATAAAAATATTACTATAAATTGAACCTGAAATAAAGTTAGTGTCGATATTAACTTAGTTCTTTATTCAGCTCCATCAGGATGTCTTATGTACTACACTGCTCTCTCGGGAACGGTAAGAAGCTTCAACTACGGTACAACTGGTAACGCTGCAAATACTAGGCAGCTCGCAAATCAAAACTATGGGGTTTGTGTTGCTATGCAGCCAGGATATTGTTCAATAAATTGGTCACAGACGGCTGGCGATCTGTATTCCTTCTCTGTTACTGGCGACTCTCCAACTGCAATCACGACAGGGACAACTGCTACCAACGCAGTCATTGGTGCACTTTGTACAACAGATTTCGTCGTCATACCGAATCCTACCTTCACAGGTTTAACATCTGCACCAGCAAACGTAGATAGGTTTTGTGGAAACGCATTCCAAGCTGTGACAAGTAAGACAAATTTTTGTATGTACTTCAACTTATGACCTTGTTGCCTTAAAATTACAATTAAGTCCGTAATTTCGGAAGGAGAAAAGCTCCAGTTAATAACGGCCTATTACCGGGATGAAATTTCAACCTTGTTAATATTGGTTTTTTGCATTCCAAACTAACAATTTTTTTTAATGAG
>JARQZK010003709.1:270000-317388 GCA_030704885.1 Cynegetis impunctata | reverse complement strand
TTGCTGTGACACATTGATTTAGGTACATTTTGAAAGGCCATATCTTGATTTTTTCAAATGGCATTCTTCATCTTTTTTATTTCTTATGATTTTCTCCAAAAGTTGATAGTTCAGAAGATAATTAACATTTTCAAAAAAAACAACACATAATTTCATTTTATTAACCAGTGACATGAAAAACAATAAATTCTGATAACAAACGTCAACGTAACTACTGCATGCGTCAATTTCAAAGTTTGATAAGATATTATTTTAAAAAATTGAAGAAGCTCAGTACATCAGAATAAGAAACTAAACAATTATTTATTGAGATAAGAAAACCAACAGCGGTAACATCATTACAAAAACTGTTTCTAAACATTTGTCTATAGGTATTGAACAAGTATTGTGTGTTTGATCCCTTTGCGTCAAAGGAACTACTATCTACCGGCTTCCCTTATAAAAGAACGAATTTTTCATTGAAAGAATTGGTGGAATGGGGCACCTAACGTGCCTACAGAGTTTTCATCTCAGAAATGAGAATAGTCAAAAAAAGTAATCTCTATTTTTCCCGGGTTGAGCGTGCTCCCAAAAGATGGCAACATCGTACATAGAATATTGCGGGATTCCCCCGTTTAAGTCATTCCCTTAAACGGGGGAATCTCGCATTAGCGTTTTTTGATGAGTTATCAGAAGATGAGAGAATGGCAGACTGGTTTTGCAAAGTGTAGTAGAAAACCCAAACACATTTCTCAAAGCCGCGTTTCCAGAATAACGCGTGAAAATAAATTTCATCAGTTAGTGCAAGGCTTGAATGAAAATGACTTCATTGACAGGCAAAATTTCTGTTTATGGACCCGAAATATGGAACAGCAAGAAAATGGGTTCTTTCATAACGTCTTGTTTACTGACGAAGCGGCATTTAAGAAAAGCGGCAAAGTCAATACTCACAACTTCCATTATTGTGATATCGAAAACCCTAATTTCATTCGAGCACTTGACCTCCAACATTGATGAACTCTTAACGCATGGGAAGGTGTGGTGGGCTATAGAGTTGTTGGACCGCATTTCTTTGATGGTTCACTAAATGGACAAGCGTCCCTTTTTTTTTGGGATATGTTCACGATAGAGTATATAAAGCTGAAGCCACTAGTAGGGAAAATATGCAAGAGAGACTTGGAGAAGCTTTTCGTAATATTGATTTTATCACATTAGAAGCCGTGAATAACCCATTTTTTTTAGAAGAATTGATGAAAGTAATATACAAGAAGGTCTCAATTTTGAACAGTTTTTGTAATGATGTTATCCCTATTGATTTTTTTTACCTCAATAAATAATTATTTACTTTCTTATTCCAACGTACTGAGCTTCTTTAATTCTTTTTAATAATTTTTTATCAAACTTTGAAATTGACGCCGGCAGCAGTTACGTTGACGTTTGTTATCAGAATTTATTGTTTTTCATGTCTCTCGTTTGAAAAATTAAATTATGAAATTTTTTTTGAAAATGTCAATTATCTTCTGAACCATCAACTTTTAGAAAAAATTTAAAAAAAAAATGAAGAATGACATGATCTATGCGACTAAGTAATCAAATTAGTAGAGTATCATTTGAAAAAAATCAAGATGTTGCCTTTCAAAGTGTACCAAAATCAATGTGTCACAGCAAGTTGATGTCAAAATCAAGATAGATTATCTCTCCGTCAAAAGATACCCAGTACAGTTACTTAGACACAGCCCAAATAACAACTCGATATTCGGAAAACCAAGTGCCTTGCGATTTTTTCAAAAATGCCTGCAAACGCATTAATTTGCAGGAAAACTCAAATAACTTCTGAACGGCTGAAGCGATTTTCAAAAGACTAACGGATATATGAATCCTAACCAATAAAAATTCAAATATGTATGAAATTATATAGGGTGCGCTTTGAAAAAAGTATATTTAAATTCACTCCTCAAAAAATGGTAATTTTACAAACTGCACTCTGACCTCCCATAAGCACTACCGTTTTGTTCATTTCGATATCATCAACGTTGCAGGTGCAATCAAGCTTTGTCATATCAATGACTCACCCTGTATATATATATATATATATATATATATATATATATATATATATATATATATATATATATATATATATATATATATATATATATATATATATATATATATATATATATATATATATATATATATATATATATATATATATATATATATATATATATATATAAATATCTATATATGTTGAAACTCAAAAAACTCGATTTTATTAAAAAGTTGACGTTTCGCCACGACATTCGTGGCTTTATCAAAACTTTTGAAAAAATTGAAATTTCTTTGACATTTATTGATTTGAAAAAATTTGAATAGAAAAAGACTACTATGTTTCACTAAAATTTTTCGGCTGTGGCCGTTCTTTGTTATTTATTACGTGCTATTCAGTCCAATATTAACATTCAAATCTGTTATTATTAGATGGTAAGGGAAACCACAGAAACCTTTACCCACGTAATGTTCGAAATAGGTTCAAATTATTTTGATTTTGAAAAGTCAAAGAATAGGGTACTATTTATCTTTTTTTCAAAAATTTCTCATTGTGGCTGTGGCCGTCTTCAGTTATTAATTACGTGCTATTTAGTCCAATATCAACAGACAGGTCTGTTGATATTAGATGGGAAGGGAACCACAGAAACCTTCACCCACGTAATGTACAAAATAGGTTTAAAATATTTTATTGTTGGATTTGTATTTAAAGAGACATTACTTGTAATTTTGGAGATCACATGTTCTGAACTATACTTTCTTTTTAGAAAAATTGAAAATTCTAGATGTTAAGATTTTGTCTAAGAAGATGAGTTGTTATGGTTAGAGTTTGTTTGTTGAATTATTTTGTTTTGATTTATGTTGTTTCTTAGAAATACGCAGATTAAATTCTTTAATTTTTATAAGAAACAACATAAATCAAAACAAAATAATTCAACAAACAAACTTTAACCATAACAACTCCCTTCTTGGACAAAATCTAGAATTTTCAATTTTTCTAAAAAGAAAGTATAGTTTAGAATATGTGATATCCAAAATTACAAGTGATGTCTTATTAAAGACAAATCCAACAATAAAATATTTTAAACCTAATTTGTACATTACGTGGGTGAAGGTTTCTGTGGTTCCCTTCCCATATAATATCAACAGACCTGTCTGTTGATATTGGACTAAATAGCACGTAATTAATAACTGAAGACGGCCACAGCCGCAATGAGAAATTTTTGAAAAAAGATAAATAGTACCCTATTCTTTGACTTTTCAAAATCAAAATAATTTGAACCTTTTTCGAACATTACGTGGGTAAAGGTTTCTGTGGTTTCCCTTACCATCTAATAATAACAGATTTGAATGTTAATATTGGACTGAATAGCACGTAATAAATAACAAAGAACAGCCACAGCCGAAAAATTTTAGGGAAACATATATTTCAAATCAATAAATGTCAAAGAAATGTCAAAGAAATGTCAATTTTTTCAAAAGTTTTGATAAAGTCACAAATGTCGTGGCGAAACGTCAACTTTTTAATAAAATCGAGTTTTTTGAGATTCAACAAGCCTGTTATTGCTAATAATTATCAAGAGATTAGAAATAGTTCACAGGCAACAACAATTCGAATAAATAATTATATATATATATATATATATATATATATATATATATATATATATATATATATATATATATATATATATATATATATATATATATATATATATATATATATATATATATATATATAAATATATATATATATATATATATATATATATATATATATATATATATATATATATATATATATATATATATATATATATATATATATATATATATATATATATATATATATATATATATATATATATATATATATATATATATATATATATATATCTATAATATATATATATATATATATATATACAGGGCTATTCAAATTCGAGTATATGCATGGGGATTTCGATAACGGTAAGAGATAGAGGGATGGTTAAATGGGGCAAAGTTGCATATTTCAGAGGTCAGTTATATGGATAAAAAAAATCTGATCTAGCTCCTCTAGTTCTGGAGTTATATAGGAAAATTCGAAAATTTCTAAATCCTTTTTTTGCCTATATCTTTTTATTCAATGAATTGTTTTCAAAACAATTGTCACTTTGCCATTGCCACTTTTTCTAAGCTATTTAAATATCTGAATAAAAATTATATACAGGGTGTCGTATAAATTGGGCCACCCTCAACTTTCAATTTTCAAATACGGACCTGTATTTTTTATTGCATTTTTTTGAATGCCAAGAGTCATGTTTTATATTGACGTAGTATTTTCATCTGAATTACAGAGTGTTCTGGAAATATTGAACTATTACCAGTAAAATCTCAACATTTTTTTAAAATTGCAGCTCTAATTAAATTTTTAGGATTTGGAACATAATCAACATTATTCGACGAAAAATGTCTTTTTCAAGAATTCATCCACATTTCACTTCACGTAACCCATGATCAATGTACGAAAATGCGAAATTCTTCCTAGTACGTTTATGTGCATATAATCATTGCCCAAACAAAAAAATGTTCGACTGGCAATCTTCATATTACAGACACCAATTTGCAAATATTTCATTGTTAATTACTTTCCGAACTATCTACATTTTCAGCTAATTTATGGGCATTCTGTTGCTATATACAACAATTATGATTAAACTATTTGAATTCTCATAGTATGCTTTGGAAAATAAATATTTAGTTCACCTCACTTGTCATTCTTTTGACAGTTTCTTGGAAATTACCGTTGGTATTTAATGAAAAATCTGTTAGTACTGAAAATGTGTTTCCCCATAGAGCAGAAAAGAGATATGATTAACGTTTTCTACAGAAATAGTAGGAGCATTCATCTTTCCGCTTGACTTTTTTTTATGGGGTATACTAAAAAATAGAATATATCGAAACGAAATTGAAAGTATAGAAGATTTAAGAATTAAAATCATGAACGCTTTGGCATCACTACGCCGAAGAGATATCTTCAGAGCGAATAATAACTTTAAAAAACGACTCTGTAAATGTCTGGAACGAGAAGATCGTCAATTCAAACATTTATTTCGATTATGATAACTTATAATGACTTATTTCAATTCTAGATAATAACTAAACATGTTCTTATGCGATAAGTTATAAAATATGAAAACCTATATGATCAAATACAATGTTATGTTTGTGACAGATTATGTTTGTGAGTTCTCAGCAGAATACATACAACAGATCTTCCTCATACCTACTGAGGTTAATTAGAGTTGTTATGGAATTAAAAAATGATGAGATATCACTAGTATTAGTTCAGTATTCACAAACCACTTTATGATTTATATAAAAATAAAACGCCAATATGAAACATAATTATATAGGTAGTTCGAAAAGTAACAATGAAATATTTCCAAATTGGTGTCGAGTATGAAGATTGCCATTGGAAGATTATTTTGTTTGGTCATTGATTATATGCACGTACTGGGAAAAATTTCACATTTTCGTATATTGATCATGGGTTGCGTGAACTGAAATGTGGATGAATTCTCGAAGAAGACATTTTTCGTCGAATAATGTTGATTATCTTCCAAATCCTAGGCATTTTATACCTTATTCTATGATATTTATTTAATTAGAGCTGGAATTTTAAAAAAATGTAGAAATTTTACTGGTAATAGTTCAATATTTTCAGAACACTCTGTAATTCAGATGAAAATACTACGTCAATATAAAACATGACTCTTGGCATTTAAAAAAATGCAATAAAAAATACAGGTCCGTATTTGAAAATTGAAAGTTGAGAATGGCCCAATTTATACGACACCCTGTATATAATTTTTATTCAGATATTTAGATAGCTTAGAAAAAGTGGCAATGGCAAAGTGACAATTGTTTTGAAAATAATTCATTAAATAAAAAGATATAGGCAAAAAAAGGATTTCGAAATTTTCGAATTTTCCTATATAACTCCAGAACTAAAGGAGCTAGATCAGATTTTTTTTATCCATATAACTGACCTCTGAAATATGCTACTTTGCCCCCATTTAACCATCCCTCTATCTCTTACCGTTATCGAAATCCCCATGCATATACTCGAATTTGAATAGCCCTGTATATATATATATATATATATATATATATATATATATATATATATATATATATATATATACATATATATATATATATATATATATATATATATATATATATATATTATATATATACAGGGTGGGCTATTCATAACTTTCCACCCCGAATTTTGAGCTTTGGAATGGAATAACGAAAAAACGCTCGGACAGGTCAAATTTTGTTGAAAGAGGAACAAATAAGGGTGTTCAAATGAGTTTGATATCACTGCCCCTCTAGCTGCAATCCCTAACAGCTCTCATTTTTGAATAGAGAAAAGTGGTCGAGCAGTACCTTGTTGGAAAGGCAATTCAATTTCCTGCATGAGTGTATTTCTTTTTCATCGCTTTATTATTATACAGAGTGACTCAGTATTGCATCAATAACTTTCACACGCCGAATTTGGATCTTTGAGATGGAAAAAATGCTCGGACGGGTCAAAAAATGAATTCGATATCACTAACCCTCTAGCCGCTACCACTTAGAGCATTTATTTTTGAATAGAGATAATAGGTCGAGTAGCTTTGCTGAAAAGGTAATTCAATTACCTGCATGAGCATATATGTTTTTTTCTTTGATCGCTTAACTACTAAAGAGGATGAAACAGTATTTCAATCCATAAACTTCTACCCCAATGTTTGACCTTCGGGATGACAAAACGAAAAAACCCTTGGACGAGTTTGATGCAGGGCTATGAACGCGCAATTGAATGAAAAAACTGTTATCTTTATTGAATTACGGACAAAAAAAATGAATTGACATAATGATAAATACTTCAATTTAATAAATGCTCAATCTGGTCTCCACCTTTCCCCATGCATACATACAGCAGTTCCTCGAAGCGATTCCTCACATTTCTTAGCATTTCGGTTGTTATCAAACGACATTCGTTTACTAGGCGCTGGCGTAATTCATCCAAATTTGCAGGCTCCGTCGCATGAATTTTACTTTTCAAATGTCCCCATAAAAAATAATCCGGGGTCGACAGATCAGGAGAACGAGCAGGCCATTCTATGGCACCCCTCCTTCCAATCCAACGCCCTGGAAATCGTTCATCTAAATAGTGCCACGGTCGCCGCATAATAGGGAGGCGCTCGATCTTGCTGTAATCTCAGTTCGGCTTTTAAATAACGGTGATCGTTCTCCAGAATATCTGTCAACATAGGATCGACATTGTTTTCTAAGAGATCTAAGTAATTATCACCATTGAGATTGCCGTCTATGAGAAAAGAGCCCACAATATTGTCGCCATAAATACCGACCCAGACATTCAGCTTTTCTGGATATTGAGTGTGAATCTCTCTAAATAGCCTTGGGTTGGTATCAGACCAATATCGACATTTGTGAGGATTTACAGATCCATTCAAATAAAAAGAACATTCATCAGAGAAGCAGACATTAAAAAGGAAGTCCGGATTATTACTTATCATATCACCCATTGTTTCGCAAAATTGTAATCGGCGATCAAATTCATCTTCGTTCATTTCGTGAAACTAGCCCAATACCTACAGTTTTGAGATGAAACAGTTTCATTTGTAGTGAACGTTGATTCTTCAGAAAATTGAATAATGTGGTGAAAGAAGTGGTCATTCATAAGATTTTCACCAATAATTGCACAAAAGTCAAGCCTCTTGTCATAATCTCAATCTTCTGAGGCGTGAATAAATATCAGTTTGAATGGATGAATTTTGTTTTGCTCGAATATTTTCTGTAAGTGGCTCTGGCTAAAACCAACTTCTGCAGTTAAAAGTAAAGTTCGTGTGACTTGTGGTGGTAAGTCTGGTGTTAGAGTTTTCAGGTCGCGCAATGGCCTCTAACATAACCTAACGACTACTAAGTAGCCGGGAACACCATCTTTACGTGTCTTCCGAAACACGGAGCGGCGATTAAATTCGTTGGAGTGGCCCGGGGATCGAACCCGGTACCTTGCGGTTAGCAGTCCACCACTCTACCGCTGAACCATCGCCGCTCATACTTCTGCAGTTACATACCCATAAAGTGCAGCGTATACATAATAAACTGCAAGGTTGCTCTGTTATTCTTAGAAACCTATTTTTAGACTATAGATAAGAAGTTTACATTATAACCATTGCATTAGCCTTCAATCACTTCTACGCTTGCTCTTGAAGAGAACACATCTCTTTGCTATTTCATTCAGTATATAGTAACTTTAACATTATTGTAATAATTGAAATAAACAGTTTTTAAAAACCCTCTTGGTGTCTCACGATACATATCTGGCGCAGTCGGTAGGATACGTGCGCTTGTGTGAAAGAAGAAATCACATTTTGCTGAAGGGCCGAATTTCCACAACTAGGTGTTTCTACATCGAAGCCGTATCCAGAATCAAGAATCTACACTTCGAGAACCAAGAAGCAAGAGTAGCTGAAGTCAGGATTTGCGTGTTTCAGATTTAAACTGTAAGTGCCAAATAGTCCTTTTCGCCTTCCTTACCTTTTTTCAAGTAAAGGGAGATAATAGTAAGAAATTAAAGGATTTCATTAATTAATCGCCTTCCTTAATTTTTCAAGTTTAGGGAGATAATTTTAAGAAAGCAAATAATTTTACTAAGAAATTTAAAGGAATAATTAAGAAATCAAAGTGAATAATAAACCCTTGCTATTAAATAATGGAATTAAAGCAGTTGAAGATTTATTAAATAGTTTTTATAGTTATCAATAAAAGAACTTCTTCAAATGCAAGTAATTTAAGTGACAATGTAAATTTAACTAGAAATATGGTTCCCCTGGTAGTTCCCCCGGTTTAGGTTCCAGAAACCGCCCAAATTAATTGGGATCTTTTCGAATTTCAATAAGAGAATATTAAACCATATGATGGCGACGCGAATACTCTCAATAGATTTATCAGAAACTGTGATAAATTTGTTGAAAGATAGACAGTACATAACGACGCAGATTTAAATAAATTAATTTTGAGTGTATTCACGGAAAGTTAATTGGTAGAGCGGAAATATTTGTAGCTAATCGTGCAGAATTACTTTCTTGGAACGATATCAAAGCCGCCCTACAACAATGCTTCGCAGACAGATGCGATTTAAACTGTATGATACAAGAATTAACAAGAACACGACCATTCAAAAATGAGACAATGCATGATTTTGGAACACGCCTTCAGGTATTACGAAGTCATGTAATCCAACGAATAGACAACGACACCACCCTACAACGGGACGAAAAAATGTTTCAGTATACGTATTGCGATAAAATAGCCTTAAACACATTTATTGCAGGATCCACTGGTGTCTTGAGAAATAACATGCACCTTAAGAAACCAGAGTCTCTCGAGGAGGCAATTGCCTACATTGATAAATTTAATAATTTTGAGAAATTATATGGTAATTTTAGTTACAATTATCCACGTGATGATTCTCTCAAACAAAATAATATATTCCAGAAAGCAAATTATAAAAATCAACCAAATTATAATCAATGGAATTATCAACAGCCATATAGACAAAATAATCAAACTAATGTTCCATGCGTAAACAATCATTTTGCTAATTATAACCAACATAAAAATTTTATTTCGGAAGAACTTTATATGAATTATTATGATCAAGAAGAGCAAGATTTAAATTTAAACCCCGTATACGATCCAGAATACGATCCAAATCAAGTTAATGAAAGCGATATTTTAAAACACTCGGTATATCAAAATCAAACTATTGAAAATCAAAAATTTTCGCGAACAAGCCTCGGAAATTCAGATAGTATAGAATTAAATTCAAACAACCCTTTGCCTTATATAGAAATTCAAAATCCTAAAATGAAATTACTAATTGATACAGGCACTAGTAGGTCATTTCTTCGACCTAGATTTGCAGAAAATTATTATCCCAAATGTATCTACCATAGTAATGTAGATATTACATCAGCATGCGCAAAGAGAACAATCGAATATCAAGCGAAAATTTCTGCGTTTGCAGAGTTCAGCAGTAATTATCATATTAAATTTATCTTATATGACTTCCATGAATTCTTTGACGGAATCTTAGGATTAGAAGATATCATGAATATGAATCTAAATATAGACTTTTCCAATGGCGTGCTATTTAATGACAATGTTGCCATTCCTATCAAATTCAGAATACCCGAAGATAAAAGGTTCGAATTCACTATAAGACCTTATGAAAAATTAATTAGGAATCTCCCAGTAACAATTTCTAATGGTGAAATATTAATAGATGAGCAAGAAGTAGGAAAATTACATGTACCCGAAATTTTAACAGTAGCAAAAAGAGGTTTCGCAAAAGTAGAAATAATAAATACCACGAATAGACCCATTACAACAAATTTAATAAAAGCCCTTGTTGCGTACCCATTATCCTATTTGGATAAGAATATTATTACTAGAAGACGAACAAAATTATCCCAAGAGCTTTTGGACAAAGTTAGAGTGTACAAGTACACTTATTGTTATGAAATAGGAAGTAAACATAGTTTTGAAGTGAAACAGGAAGCTCCAAATCAGTCCAAAATCTATAAATATCCGGAAAAACATCATAAAAATAATGAACATAAACAGAGTCAATTTCAGCACAAACGAATAAGTAGCGATAATATAACAGAAGAGAATGATAATTTATTCAATGCACCAACAAATTTTTTTCTCTGTCACTGTGTAAGTAAGGATTTCCATATGAATAAAGGCATCGCCCTGCAGTTCAAAATCAAATATAATAATGTTACAGAATTACTTTCACAAAATTAAAATGGCCAAGTTGCTTGTATACGTAACCAAAACAGAATACTTTACTACCTTATAACTAAAAATAATTTCTTTGATAAACCAACATACGAAAATGTATTTTCTTCATTATTGTCTTTAAAACTATTATGCTTACAAAACAGAGATAAACATATTGCCTTTCCGAAAATATCGTCAGGACTTGATAAATTAGATTGGAATCAAATTTATGAAATGATTAAATACGTATTCTCGAATTGCGATATACAAATAAAAATTTATACAAATCCACAAATACCATAAAGAGTAAAAAGTTAATTAAATAACAAGAATCTTGATGAATTAGATCAGATAATACAATATGCACTTGGAAAAATATTCACACTACCAGAAATCTCGGTAAAAGTGCACACACCTATTGAAAATTCCATATTATCAACCCCAATAACGGATAAAGATTTAAACCCCTATAAATATCAGTTAAGTTTGATTTGTAACGAAAATACGGAAAGGAAAGCAACAGATCTTGAAAATCTAATTAAGAAACAAAAAGGTCGAAAGAACTTAAATAAAAATGATGAGATTTGCTTTAAGCCAAAATCTTGAGCTAAAATCAAGAAAGAATACTAGAAAATACCTAGGAAAATCATTAGAAGCATTGAGAACAAAAATCCACGAAATAAACGCTTCAGTAATAGGATTCGAATAAAATGAAATAACAGCAGACAACGGTACGGAATTTAAAAATCATGACTTAGGAGACTTTCGTAAACTTCATAAAATTGAGTTACATTTTACTATTGCGAAAAATAATAATTCAAATTCACCAGTAGAACTATCTCACTCAACCCTTATTGGACATTTTTGATGTTTCAGAGAAAATAACAAAGAATTATCAGTCAATCAGTTAATTAAACATTCTATTTTACCCTACAATAACTCAATTCATTTTATACCTGAATTTACCCCATTTGAAATAATTAAAAACGACGGTATATTACTATAGACAAATAAAGGTACATATCATAAAAGTATAGCACGAAAATCAAAGTAAATCCAAATATTTTACAGGTACAGGAAAATGAAGTTTTGGATGACCCTGGTATACCTGGCATGTCGAATAGCGACAATTGATAGCAACGACGGAGAAATCAGCGTAACAAAGCTGAATAGTCTTATATTCCCCATTAGATTAGGAGCATGCAGAATAATTTATACTAAGCATTTATTTATTCATTACTTAGATTTAAGCGAAATAGTCAGACAAGCAGATGCTTTGAACAATAACTTCATTCAAGTTAGACGGAGAGTCGTAAATGTAAACAGTTCAAATGAAAATCCTATCACATATCACGGCCTAGTAAGCGGAATGTTAAGCCCGCCACTCATGATTCAACACCGCAGTACGATTTTGTTGAATGCAATTACAGTACAATTTTGTCGAAAATCGAATAAGAACACACACGTTTAATTTCGCAGTACGAGTTTACTTTCAACGTGAAAATGTCGGAAGAAAATATACTTCTAGGGACTCTTGCGCTTTGTTTAACCGAGAAGAAAAGAAAAAAATACAAAAAACGTAGGTGGTGGTGTAAAAAGTGGTTACTGAAAAGAAATAACTACAGTCATGTGAATTTATTAGAAGAATTGAGATTATATCCCGATGATTGGAGAAATTACCTACGAATGGATGAATCTATTTATGTTGAATTGTTATCAGCAGTAACGCCTATTATCCAAAAACAAGACACAGTTATGCGTTCTTCAATAACTCCACATGAACGGCTTTCAGCTACTTTAAGGTAAGTATAGGTATAGGACATTATACAACCAACTGTACAACATCATCAGGCATCATCCGATGTTAAATAACTGACGTCAATGTAAATTTTAATAAATAATAATTTCCACTGTATTTAAATCCTATTAAAATTTTAGATTTTTGGCAACGGGAAGAAGCTACGAAGATTTGAAGTTCTCCACTGTCATCTCTCCTCAAGCGTTAGGCAGGATAATACCCGAAACTTGTGCTGCAATTTACACAGTTTTTGCAAAGGATTATCTGAAGGTAAAAATTTATGAGGAAAAAACTTGAAGTTTACGTCTAATATCAAATAAAACTATACATTGCAACAAATAATGTTTAAAAATATTCGTCATTCTCAAAAAAAATGGTAAGAAACCGAATCATTATACAAATCTAATCAAGGTAACATTTTTTTCCTAATATTTCAACTGAGTTACTAAAAAAAACATCGAGAATAAATTGAAAGTCACTCCACAAAATGTAATCAATTATTAATTTTCATTAACATTAAAGGTGTGAAATAATTGGGATACAGATGCTGGATAATTTGTAGCATACTGAGGCTGTAGTTCTGTGAAAGTATTAGAACTTTGAAATATTGTAGTTGAACCGGCATTAACTGCAGCATTATTGTTGACTGGTGGTTGTAAACGTCGTTAATTAATTTTTCAGCCATAATCCTTTGATTTGTTGGAAGAGCCCTTAATTTCATACCGACATTTTCTCCATAAACACTAAATCTATCTTTTTCAAGCTTTTCTGCTGTTTGTCGTTTCAAATTGTCATTAATTTTAATTAAAAGATTATCGCGGGGATCTGTTTTTCGCTCACTTTTTTTTCCACGATGCGGCGTTCTGTTGTAAGTGGAAGTATTTGTTGACAAGGCAGAATGTCCAGATATTTGTGAGTCTTCGTCTCTTCGGCTGGCGGCGAGAACACAAAGTCAGTGAGAATGCTTTCTTGATCAGTTATCTAAAAATTTAAAATGTAATTATTATTATTTGGTCAGTAAATTCTTCATACACTACACTTTATAAAACGCTAGCACATTTCATTAAACACATAAAATAAATGACGAAAATCTTATGTTTTTGCGGGGGTTCTAACATGATATTTTTTGATCTAGTTTCCAAAAACTGAAAGAGAGTGGCAGAGTATTGCAGAAAGTTTCGAGGAAAAATGGAACTTTACCCACTGTTTGGGTGCTATAGACGGCAAGCATATTCAGATAGTCCCACCAGCAAACTCGGGCTCCTATTTTCATAATTATAAAGGATTTCATAGCTTGGTGCTTATGACTGTTGCTAATGCCCATTATGAAATTATCTACTGTAGTTTTGGTACTAATGGAAGGATTTCCGATGGAGTGCTATTAAATAACACAAAATTTCATGAAAAACTGAAGTCTGGAAACTTAAAAATACCTAAGCCAGAAACATTACATAATAGCGAACTAACTCTACCGTATGTGTTTGTGGGGGATGACGCTTTTTCGTTAGGTGAAAATCTGTTAAAACCATTTCCTCAGAGAAATTTAAGCAAACAGAAAGCTATTTTCAACTACAGATTATCACGAGCACGACGAATAATAGAAAACGTTTTTGGAATTTTAGCTGCTAGATTTCGCATATTTCATACGGCAATTAATGTTAATTTAGAAACAATTGAAAAAATAGTAATGGCATGTTGTGTTTTGCACAATCTTTTACGAAGTAAATGTCCTCAAGTATATACTTCTACTGAGCATTTTGATCTTGAAAATCACGAATCTGGAACCCTTACGGTAGGTCTTCGACCTACTTCAAATGATTTTACAGATTTACAACAAAGTTTGAACAACAAAAGTTTGTCACAGGTTGGAAAAGTTACAAGAGAACATTTTATGAATTATTTTAATGATGAAGGTGCTGTAAACTGGCAAAATAAAGCTACAGAAAAATATTGTTTTAATTTACTTACCTCTTCCTCATCAGACATATTAGAAACAGGTGTTCTTGGTAAATCTTGATCGCCCAAAAAAGATAGCAACTCGAAATACCATAACTTTGACTTATAAATTCCTTCCGTCTCTACCCCAGATTTTATGGAATTTTTTACTAATTTTAATTCCCTTTTGTATGATGTTCTAAAATTATTAATTTTCTTTTTTACAAAATCCTCATTTGCATCATTTTTTACTTCTTGAAACTTCGCAATCAAAGTATCCATAGCTCTTTTTCTAGCATTTTTGTCATGATAAGCTGGCGATTTAATTTTCCACAGACACTCTTGTTCTTTGTATAATTCGAAAAAATCTCTCAAAAACGTCTCACTATAGGCCATTTTTTAGAATTTACTGGCAAATGTATTGTTTTTCAGCATTCAAGTTGTACGATCAAATCGCAACTCTCAATTCACGTTCAAATTAAGCATTCAACCACTCCTGTCGTACTGCAGCAGACTGACTTGTCTGTCTGCGATCAAATCAAACCGACTTGGTCTTGCGGCGGGAATACACGATCAAATTACGTCCAATTCTGTCGCATTCGACAAAATCGTACTGCGTTGTTGGATGGTGAGTGGCGGGCTTTAAGTAGAACAGAATTCTTAATTCATACGTTACAGAGGAAAATTGAAAATATTTCACCACATATTCGAGCAAAACAAGGATTATTCAACGGTATAGGTAAACTAAATAAATGGTTAGAAGTGTACCTGTGCTCGTTCTAGCTCACTTCAACAAGTCCGAAATGTCATTTTTGCGCATGCGCGACTAACTGTAAATATAGGTATGAGAATACGTATGGGGGCCCAGAGAACTGAAATTTTTTATGAGTGATTCCTCATGGGGGCACCGGGGCTCCAGGAATCTTCATGTGGACCCCCAGGAGTCTTCATGTGGGTTCAAGAGATATTATATTATATATCTAGGAATGGGGGCCCTCGGGTGTCTTCATGGGGGGCCCCCAGGAGTCTTGATGTGTGTTCAGTAGATTATATGATATATAGGACCGTAGGAGGACCGAAATTCGTGGTATATAGGAGGCCGTCTTCATAGATTTGGATATCAGATTACATACATAGTTATTAAAAAAAAAATTGTTATTTTCTTAAAAATTCATTTCCATTTTGATATATCAAATATAATCGCGTTCGAACGAAAACAGAATGAGTCAATATCAGCTGAGAGACGGAGGTAGAATTGAAGTCGGCAGAAATATGTCATCAGCGAATTCCTCTGTTTGACATTGAGCTACATCTCGATGTCCCTCTAGGTCGAGTCGAACGGAGGAATTTTGCTGATATACAATATTCATATTAGTACAGGGATGTACAAAGTGTTCATTCAACTCGTTAAATAGTTATTACATATTTTTGCATAAAATAATTTATATGATATACAGGATGTGTCTACAAATTTTAAATGTAGGTTTATATATATATATATATATATATATATATATATATATATATATATATATATATATATATATGCTTAGAATTATATGACGTCAATTCATTATCATGTTAACTTTCGTAGGAGATGGACTTGTCAACACACTAATAAATAAATTACCCATTGAGTTACATTTACCAGGTTATTCGTATTGCGGACCTGGTACCAAGTTAGAAGAACGTCTTCTTAGAGGTGATCCAGGGATTAATAAACTCGACGAAGCTTGTAAAGAACACGAAATCGCATACTCGAAAAGCAAAGAGCTAGCTGTTAGACATGAAGCCGATCAAATTCTCGAAGATAAGACTTGGGAACGAGTTAAGTCAAGGGACGCTAAATTCAAGGAAAAATCTCACGCTCTTATGGTTACTGGAATTATGAAAGCTAAACGTAAACTCGGAATGGGACTTAAAAAGTCGTTCAAAATGACTGTTGTTGACCCTGTTGCCAAAATGTTGAAAAAAGAAGGTTCTGAAGGAAATCTGAAAAAGTCTTCCATTAAGGCACTTAAAGCAGCAAGGCTCGCAATCAAGAAAGCAGGCGGTCGTAGAAACATACGAGTACCCCGCATTATTCCATTCGAATCAAAATCAGAGGGTATTCTACCGTTAGTTCCGATATTCGCGGGGCTATCTGCTCTAGGAACGTTGTTGAATGGAGGTAGCACTGTTGCCAAAACTGTAGTTGACGCTAAGAATGCGACTAAAAAAATGTAAGAGGAACATCGTCATAACAAGACTATGGAATCTATAAGCAAAGGGCTCTACGTGAAAAAATCGAAACGAGGATATGGACTTCACTTGAAAAAACAAAAAAAATATTAACTAAGCTGCCCAATATAGCTCTATACGATTATGAGATTGAAAATTATGCTAAAAATATACCCCACTTCAGGGGCGTATTCATGCGAGATAATTTACCTAAAAAATCGTTGAAAAAGGAATGTGGGGTGATCAACTTGGATTCTTCACAGGGACCGAGTAGTCATTGGACAGCTTACACGAAAAACGAAAATGTTGCAGAATACTTTGAAAGTTTTGGAAATTTGAAGCCTCCGAAAGAGTTGGTGAAATACTTGAACGTTAAAATACTATATAATAGTGATCAATATCAGACCTATAATACAAAAAATTGTGGAAAATTGTGTTTAAAATTTTTACAGAATAAAATGTTATAAATATCAACTGTTAGCTTTATTTTCATCAGTCATGTCTGTGATATTCACACTGAAGAGTCGAACTTCAACATTATCCATTGATTTCGTTCCTCCAATCGAATTGGAGGAGAATTGTCAGTAAGGGCTTGCATTGATCGGATTCTATTCATATAATACAATACCGAATATAGACGATAATACAAACTTTTACTATTTTGACAAGGAGCAAGCAAGCCTAACTATACCTACTGGTACATATGAGATAACCGATATCGAAGATTATTTGAAAAAACATTTACTATCTGAAGAAGAACAAAAGAAGAATACTTCCAAAAAAATATTTTTCCTGAGACCCAATAATAATACTTTAAGAAGCGAGATATTTCACAAGTCATACTCTACCGATTTTACGAAGAAAAATTCCCTAGGAAGTCTATTGGGATTCTCCGAGAAGATTTTAGAAGCTGGAAAGGTTCATGAGTCAGATTTACCTGTGAAAATAGTTAAAGTTAGAACTATACATATAGATAGTAATATCAGCGAAGGAGCATTTTACAACGATAGACCTTCACATACGATATACGAATTTTCGGTGAACTCAGACCCAGGTTACGCGATAGACGAAACACCTAGAAATTTAATACACCTTCCTGTAGTGAAGAAAAAGATATATAATATAACTTTGAATATTCGAGATCAGGATTTTGAACTGGTCAATTTTAGAGGTGAAGAAATTATAGTTAGATTGGAGCTTAAAAAATGGTCTTGATTTTTCCCTCCAAGTATAAAGATACAAGAGTAAGAGTACCGAAACCATTAGTCATTCAACAGTCATCCAGGTCACACCTGACGTTAGAAAATAAAATATTTTTACAATCTATAGGTCATGTTATCAGGCCAGGCTTTCGATCTCTACCGCCCCCTTGTCAACGACGATTCAATCGTCAAAGTTGAAAGTCGGACATATTTACCTTTTATTAAATCCTTTGACAATAACGACACCATCGAGATTGGTATCAATAGACCGGATGTATGGCTTCTCATGAACGATGCAGCTGTCATTATCAGAGGAAAATTGACTAAAACTGCGGGTGAAGGAGATGTTTCATTGGTGAATAACGCAGGTGCTTTCCTTTTCGATTCCATATCTTATGAACTGTGTGGAAGCGAGATAGATACCGTTAAAGATCCAGGACTTGTTAGTACTGTACGAGGATTTTTATGTTATGAGAAAGCTGAAATTCGCGAACTGGCTATTGCAGGATGGAATTATCCAAACGGCGCTATTAAAAATGAAGATGGAAGCTTTTATTTACAAATACCGCTGAGTCATCTCCTGAATATATTCAACGATTATCGAATGGCTATTTGTGGAAAACAGCTGATTCGTTTCGTTCGAGCTCGCAATGACAAGAATTCAATCCTGGTCAGTCCTGCAGAGGGAGAAGCTGTTGGAGCTACCAAAGGAGAAATTACTATTCAGAGTATGGAATTAAGAGTTAAACATATTTATCCATCAGATCCTCTCAAATTAGAACTCCTTCAATCAATCAAAACGGATAGACCCGTTTTAATCCCGTTCAGACGTTGGGAGTTGCATGAACTACCAGTTCTTACACAAGGTTCCACTAAGGAAGTATGGAACGTGAAAACTGGATCAATTATCGAATGTCCTCGATACGTCATTTGTTGCTTCCATAGAAATAGAAAAGACAATGATACTAAAGATCCAAATTATCTAGATAACATTAACGTATCAGATGTGAGACTACTTTTGAACGGTGAATATATACCCCAAGAAAACCTGAATTTAGATTTCGAAAGGAACGATTTCGCCGAAGCTCATCATAACTATTCGGAATTTTCATCAAGTTATATGAACGAGAAGAAGGCCGCTCTACTCGATTATGCGCAATTCAAGTCACGGGCTATATTTGTAATCGACTGCTCTAGACGCGATGAAAGCTTCAAATCTTCTACCGTGGACGTTAAATTGGAAATTCACGTTAGAAATGGATTTCCACCATCTACAAGAGCATACTGTATAATAATACATGATTGCGTCATCGAATATCTCCCCCTAAGTCAAACTGTAAAGAAAGTAACATCTTTCTGTTGAAGAACATACTCTGAAGATGAAGGTTGTAACGGTAGATATCCAAGGATTCGTCATTGCTGAAGAATTTTGTCTGAAAGAGCTAGCTATAAATAATGGAAATCAAGTCGCTCATTTCATATTCAAGCCTCCAAGAGGATATTCCACACTTACCCTAGAAGATAAGAAACAAATCAGATACTTGGAACGATATCATCATGGTCTGAGGTATTCAGAGGGAAATATATTGTACGAAGAAATAGATGCTATTCTCAAGAAACTACTAACCAATGTAGATATCGTATATGTGAAGGGAAAACAAAAATACGATTTTCTATTGAATAAATTAAATTGTATTGGTCTGACGCTTCTAATAATAAATGTAGAAAATTATGGTTGGACCCCACCAAAGTTTCAATTGAAACGACCTATGTGCATGCAGCATGGTAGTGGGGAGCGCATGTGCAGTATGACAAATTCCAAAGATTTGTTTGAATGGGTTTGGAACTTCATACCGAAATAGAACACCATACAGACATGTCTGCTATAGATCTACATTTAGAAAATATAAAAATACTGAAGAAGAAAATTGCTGCTTATGAGGCTAAGAAGAAGATGTTTGATTCATTCAAACGAATGTCCTTGGATCCCTGGTTCGATGTTTTTCATAATAAAAATAGATTCAGTAAACTGAAATGTAAACCTAGAAGATGTGTCCCAATAAAAAATGTTTGAAGAATTATTGTTTTATTGATTTATAACCACTTCCATCAAATAATATTCAGTATACGTAGAGCATTAACAGAGTAAAGATGTCTGAAGAGTCACTCTATGAAATAATACTGAAATATATATTCATATCAACATATCTGCTTATCTCTATGTTCGTTCTTGTTTTAATCAGATGTTTCTATAATGTAAAAATAACTTCTCTACCTAAAAAATATATATTTTACGATAATCATGTAAAGTGTACGGGGTGTGGTTTAACCATAATTGCCAAATTGTGGCTCTAACGCTGGAGTATTTCTAGTTGAAAATGGTTTGAGTCCAGCTCGAGACTTCAGTCCTGCTGTGAGAGTTAGCTGTAATGAAGTTGTCATGTACTTTGATGAATATGAATGGGAATCGTTCGTGAAATTAATTGAGAATAATGGTGTAGGAGAAAATGATAGTGGAGCTGAAGTGTTTTTCGATGAAGTAGAAAAAGTGTTCTCAGTAGCTAAATGGGAAAATTATTTATATTTCACAGCATCTGATGTATCCGAACTTATCAAGTTGAATGATATTTTAAGCAAAAGAATTGAGATGTTACAAAATATCAATTTTTTTTTATTATCGTAAATTTGTACTAATTGTTAAAGAAATTACTTGGAATATCAATAAATTTATTGAGGATGTAATTCATGCCTTCTGTAATATAAATCCAACAATTGAAAGTTATGGAATCTTAGAATGTATGTACTTTAATAAAAATAGAGTTTTAAATGATGTAGAAAGAGAAATGTTCAATTTCGTAGGAATTCATTCAGTTGAATATAGAGTTTTATTTACAAATGTAGAATATGAAAAAATATGAACCTTTTGTATATATATATATATAAATAAATAATTAGATAAATGATTTTTAACACAAAAATTCAAGATCATTCAGATCTAAGATATTGATACCCATATGGTACAGTGTCGGTTGTATGAGTAGATATAATCCTTTTGTGGTCGTTGGCTGACAATGCTATTTTTGATGTTTTCTTCGATGTTACTATATGCTTGTCTGATTGTATGGAATTTTGCTGTCTTGTGAGGATTTCGTTGTTGAACAAAGCACGTCTGTAGTCTTCAAATGTGATCGTTGAAATTGAAGATTTTGTTACACCTTTAGCAGTCTTTTTTTCACTCTGATTGAGTAATCTAAAGGTGTACATCTTAGACCTCAATCCAATGAATTCCACCATGATTTTGCCCTCATTTTCATCCTTCATCAGTCCAATAACCTTCTTGTTCCTCGGGGGAATACCGAAGACATTATTATCACCATAGTCAGATGTGTCAAATTTTGACACATTTTCCCTCATGATGTTGTAGATGTTTTGATGTTTGAAATAGTATATCAAACTGTCAGTGTCCGTATAAAGAAGCATGATGTTGCTGTCATTCAATTTTGTTTTAATAAAATTGTAATGAAAATCGTAAAGGTAAGTTTTTGAAATATCTAAAATCGAAAAACCAACGTATATAGGTTTGTTGAATACTATTTGAGTTTTATTGAGTTCTATTATAACAATGTCGTCTATGATAATAGAACTGTGGCAGTTTGGTAGAGCTATCAAATTTTTAGCACCATACCTACCCCCCAACTATTAACAATTTTGATGATTTTATATTTTCTAATATTCTCTAAAGTTTTACCAAATACCGCGTTATTCATTAATTTATACATATTTTTTTCGAATTCATTCTTACTTTCAGCTCGTAATTTTGAATATAGATCTATATATGGTTTCAACCAAGCTTTTTGACTGAAACGCAGTACTCTATGAATGTTCCTTATTTTCAAACCAGCTTCCAAACATATTTTCAAATATCTATAATGGACCACATAGTTATTTTTTAGGTATAAAGTTGTCAGTAATTTTTCCTGTTTATTTTTTGATAGAGAGGGTATCATTTTCTCGGGACAGAATGGGAGATCTTTATGAGATTCGTGTAAATCTAGGGGGTAGTCTAAATCAACTTCATAAAAATATCCCACATCTGAGTTGTCAGGAATCAAGGATGGGTCTGTTGGATATTCGTCTGTTCATTCAAAATTATCATACGGTAGACAGTTCTGCATGGCAGCTCCGTATAAGGTCACGACATCGAAATACATCAAATAGGACTCTGGTTCGTTAGGATTATATTGTTCTCCCATATACTTATTATTAGCCTTTCCGTACCGGTAACAACATTGAGATATACCCCCTCGCAACCCTTTCTCGATAAACATGACTTGGTTGATATCCTTCAACAATTTTAATTTTTGGTTTGTATATTTCAACATTGCATCCCATGTGTAACCAGGTAGGGAATAATAATGAGCAGGATCGAGTGAATAGGTGTTCATACAATCTTGTCTGAAGTTTTCAAAAACGTCTGCTAGTAGCAAAACATCAGTTTTGAGGTAAAGATCACTGTATTCACGCATATTTCTCAAGTTAAAAGAGTCCTATACTTTCAAAGCATGTTTATAGTCTTCGTCTGAAATATTTGTGTCTATCAGTTGATTGTAGAATTGTTCTTTTGATGGAAGTGCTGTGTCGTCAAGTCTGTACCATGAATTCATGTAGTCATACGGAAAAACCCCTTTTCTGTTCAATAACTGAAACTGTTCGTCATCTTGATAATGCTTCCTAACAATTTTTTTCTGTTCAGGTTTCAAAAAAGACGCTAATTTCTCTATACTTGTTGACATAAATCTAAATGAGTCTATAAATCTGAATGAAATGAATGAATCTGCTAGATGTTTCGTAAAACCTATGTATCGATCTTTATTGATCGGTAGAACATCAACTCTACCATCGATATCTGACACAAGATTTTTTATTATGAAGTGTGAATCATAACCACTGAGGTTATGTAGGACCACAGCTACATTCTGTCTGTTTTTGTAATTCAAATTACAGTCTTGCTGTGCAGGACCCCGATAACGCCCTGTGAAATGACAGTGATCTTTATCTCTGATATCTGTAGGATTAAATGGCTTTTCACAGATATGACACTCTTCAGACTTGTAAAATGAACTCCATTCTTCTTTCGAAAGTTTATTGATAGGGACGTTATGAAGAAAACAGGGTTCCATATCTTCAGCCAGTTGAGAAAGCTCTTTCATGAACCAAGACTGACAATCTTGCCCTGTATATGACTTATAATAGGAGATTGAGTCATCGAAACTACAATGTAGATAATAAGCTATACTGTAAGGAATGTGTTTTTGATAAATCCCAGTTTTTTCAGATATTTTCTCCTCTGATTCAACCAAAAGACATTCAATATCAGCGTAAACTATAAATGGAGCCTTTTCCTTATTCAAAAAATTTTTAAACTCTATAAAATCAACTCCCTCCGGAGGACACGATACTTTACATTCGTTTAGACCATCACAATAATTTTTATGATTTTCTAATGAATTTTCAGTTACAAAATTATTAAGACATATATCACAAAAAAAATGTTTATGATGCTTTGAATTTTGAGATCTAAGTAGACGTGACATGTTTTTTATCCAAGTAAAATGATAAACTGTTTTTTCTTCAAAATTGTCAGTTTGCATCATGAAATCACTGTAATTTTTTTCCGTTTTTACCATTAATAAATGTATACGCTCCTTATCTTTATTTTTGCTCAAAAATATCGGAACCACTGTTTTCTTCTCAATCGCGTACACGTTAATTGCTAAATCGTTGAGTTTTTCAAACTTAGGAATTTGGTCTAGAGTTATTGGGAAAGATATACCCTCATATTTCAAAATAGAGCTAGGTAGTGGGTATGAAGAAGTCCTATCAATATTCTTCTTAGCAGGTCTTAAACATGACATGACTGCCCAAAGGAAACAATGGGAGTCATTATTCTTAACATTTACTACGGCTTTTTTATTTTGAATGAACATAGGTAGCTCTACATATGTAGAATTACCTATTGTTATCGGCCTGTATTCATTTATATTGATTTTTAGGTTAAGAATTTGTAAAAGAGCCCACATACTGTCACGCTCCTGAAACTCATCCATTTTCCTAAGAATGACAGCTCGAAATTTAGTATTATACAATTCTTTCAAGTCATCGGAGAGATCAACAACAGAACTTTCAGTAGCAAATGTTTTAATACTTTCCTCCCTTGTATCTGGTTTGATATAATTACAGCTTAAAATTATATTAACTTTTAAAATTGAATTTTGAAGAGCAGATTTTATTTTATTATTAAAAATTCTGAAAGTTCTACTGAGGAACTCTTCGGGATCTTTGATTGAATTATTAATAATCACTCCCGTTCGCATTCTATTCTTGAAAGCCGAATCTACGTCCCTCCAAATTAAACGTTTCGAATGACCTCCCAAACCAGAACCCTTTTTGAGAATAGATTGACGTATATGCTTAATATTTTCACGATAAGTCTTGAGAATTGATAAATTGGTCTCGAGTTTGTGGAAGCTTGTTAGAGAATGAGGAAAATTCTTACCTCTTGTATATCTAGTAATTCCCAATATTATTTTATTTATATAATTCAACCATCTACCAACTTCTTCCACAGTTCTAATTAATTTTAAACTTGCTCCAAAAGTTTTGACAGCATCATCAGAAATCTTCATTAAACTCATGGTTGACTAGGTGTTGCTACAAAACAAAAAATATCACTTAACTTTTGTTCTAATATGTACACAGAAAAATAAATTCCTTACCTTCGGTAAAATATTAACAATTGAACGAATAATTGAACAAGTATCTAACACTTAATTATCGCTGTGTGTGTGTTACGAGTTGGAAACTATCGTAAGACTGAACCTTCAGAGAAATAGTTCAAGTATTTATAAAGAGAATTTGCTGATTCAGCGTTCATATTAGTGTAGGGATGTACACCTAATATAATTATTCATGAAAAAATATGTAATAACTATACATATATCTAACATTTGAAATTTCATTCGTTTTGTACATCCCTGAACTAATATGAATGTTGAGTCAGCAAATTCTCATACCTCCGTTCGACCCAGTTCTACACGTGTCGGTTATCTTTCGATGACCTTCAGACAATTTCAAGTATTTACGATTATTCTAATGAGAATTTGCTGATGTGATATTTTATGCGATATATCGACTTCAATTCATATAGTTCATTCTTTTTTCGCTTGAACGCGATTATATTTTATATATCAAAATGGAAATGAATTTTTAAGAAAATAACTATTTTTTTTAATAACTATGTATGTAATCTGATATCCAAATCTACGAAGACGGCCTCCTATATACCACGAATTTCAGTTCCCCTACGGTCCTATATATCATATAATCTACTGAACACACATGAAGACTCCTGGGGGCCCCATGAAGAATCCTGGGGACTCCGGTACCCCCATGAAGACACCCGAGAGCCCCCATTCCTAGATATATAATATAATATCTCCTGAACCCACTTGAATACTCCTGGGGGCCCACATGAAGACTCCTGGAGCCCCGGTGCCCCCATGAAGAATTACTCATAAAAAATTTCAGTTCTCTGGGCCCCCATACGTATTCTCATACCTATATTTACAGTTAGTCGCGCATGCGCAGAAATGACATTTCGGAAAAGTTGAAGTGAGCTAGAACGAGCCCAGGTACACTTCTATGGTTATTCGGCAACCTTGATTCTGACGATGGCGAAAAATACAATAAAGCAATAGGAATCTTACAAAGTAAACAAAAGAAAATTGACACGAGGTCAACCTACAGGTACACTGTATACAAGATATAAATCATTATAATAAATCATTAAATACACTCTGGCAAAATCAAATCAAATTACAGAATAATTTGAGAAAGTTCCAATCGGTAATTAAAACTACAATAGAAAATTATGAAAATTCCATCACTTTCTAAGGGACTATAAGTCAAATAAATTTAGATTGTCAAAATATGATATCCTTCATAGATAATATTGAAAATGCAATTTTATTCGCAAAATCCAATTCAATCCATCATTCAATTATTTCTAGCAAACAGATTAAAGTTATGATAACTTATTTAACTCAAATATATGAATCGTCACAGATTCCAAAATTCAAAAATACTTTAACGTATTATCAATTATTAGGGACTCAGGTAACTTTCACAGAAAATAAAATTATATTTGCAATTCATATTCCAATCATGAGACCAAAAATTCTTGATTGTTACCACATTTACCGAGTTATCCAACATAATAAAATTTTTACCCCAACCTATCCCTATTTGGCACGAACGTCACACGAAGCTCTAGCACAAAAAGAAGAGTGTCCAACTATCGAAGACATCTACTATTGCAGAGATAACATAATCGAAGAAGACAACTGTACACTTCAATTACTCGATGGAATACCACCCAATCAATGTATTACCACCGATCTCACCTTTGAACAATCTATAATTGAAAAAGTAACCAGAGACGAAGTACTTATTATACCGGCTAAATCGAACCGTATATTATCAAAATGTACAAGAGGTCAATTCCTGGAAATCAACTATCCTTCATTTATCAAGATTCCAAAGGATTGCTAAATATTAATTGACCATTTGAAATTCAAAAATGATAAACAAATTCGCCAAGGAACACCACTCATTCTACCAAAAGTTGAAATATCAGTAACAAGAAGCAGGAGCAGCTTTCAAAGCTCGAATATATCGAAAATAGACATTGACAGTTTTTACGAAATAAATAATTTAGCGAAGCAGCTAACACCAATTGAAGAACCCAGTATTCCGAACAAAATTTCGACATCAATAACTTCAACAATTTTAATTATCGTCATTCTGCTAATAACTTCAATATTTTACATTTTATGGATACAACGATCCACACCAAGGACCATAAAGGAAGAAATCGAACTACAAGAACCTCAAGAACACGCCGAAGCAGCCGTCAACAGCCAATGCAAAAATAAATCCTTCATTTTTTCGACTTAGGGATGGAGGAGTTACATACCCATAAAGTGCAGCGTATACATAATAAACTGCAAGGTTGCTCTGTTATTCTTAGAAACCTATTTTTAGACTATAGATAAGAAGTTTACATTATAACCATTGCATTAGCCTTCAATCACTTCTAAGCTTGCTCTTGAAGAGAACAAATCTCTCTGCTATTTAATTTAGTATATAGTAACTTTACCATTATTGTAATAATTGAAATAAACAGTTTTTAAAAACCCTCTTGGTGTCTCACGATACATATCTCTGCTGCTCTTTTTCGTGAAGTTAACTTCGGATTTTTTCCTACTGAATGCCTAGCTAGGGCAGAAGCTGCATCATCGTTCTCAGAGTACGTCTTTTTCGATTTCTTTTTTATCTTCAACAGATCCTATCTCATCGAATTTCTTCATCAATTTTTTCAGTCCATTCCTCGTAACTGTTACATTCGGATATTTTTCATCAAATAAATTAATTGCGTAACAGCTCCAATGCCATAACACTTTTCAAAATATATTCTTTGTTGAAGAGTAAGCATTTTTGAGAAAGATTGACAATTATGGAATTATTCAATGATGTTGAGTTACCTAGGCAATCGCAAAAGTCACTCACTAGATAATAATTATTACATTTCCGAACTAATGCATAGATTCATAGGATTTTACGAAAAATTGTATATAAAATGAAGCAGATTATACGAAACTTGAATTCAATTTAATTGTATGAGGTTTTTGAACAAGCAAAACTTTTTATCAAGAATAACATTATTCTCTTAAACTGGAAATAAAAAACTTTTTTCTCTTGGGCACTCCACCCTTGAACACACTGTATAATATATATATATATATATATATATATATATATATATATATATATATATATATATATATATATATATATATATATATATATATATATATATATATACAAAAAAACCGACCTAATTAATACAAAAAAGGTATTGAAATAATTGTGCAGCCTTATGTTTAACTTTGAAAATATCTCGAAAAAAGTGAGTTTAAAAAAGAGAATAATGAAGAAATAAAAAACTTTTTTCTCTTGGGCACTCCACCCTTGGACACACTGTACAATATATATATATATATATATATATATATATATATATATATATATATATATATATATATATATATATATATATATATATGTATATGTATATATATACAAAAACACCGACCTAATTAATACAAAAAAGGTATCGAAATAATTGTCCAGCTTTATGTTTAACTTTGAATATCTCGAAAAAAGTGAGTTTAAAAAAGAGAATAGTGAAGAATCCGGAAATTGTACTAAAATAGAAATTTCGCTTGCTGCGTAGAATTTAGGAAGGGTTAACCAGTCACTTGTGCCTGTCGTATGCCTCTGTTAGCAGCGAGAAACGCCAAATTTTACAAGGATACATCAGATAGTTTCAATTTTTTTCTCAGTCATTTAGATTAAATCTTTTTTATTATCATTATTTCAATAAGAGCTCAAGATTCAACAGTTGAAATATTTCCAATTATTGAAACCCTGTATTTATATATATATATATATATATATATATATATATATATATATATATATATATATATATATATATATATAGTTATATATATATATATATATATATAGATATATATATATATATATATACGAGAAAATAAACAATATCCCGTTCATATGTCCAGAGAAAAGATTAAAATGCCAAAATTACCAGAAACATCACCGCTCAATATACATGAATCGAAGGTTTTCGTGGAATAATCATTCACATTGAGTATTATTTCATCGGGCACAAAAGATGCTAATATTGTGGTCTTATAAATAAGCATCATATGTGGAGAGTATTTTTCTGGTTCTTTGAGGACTTCCTCACTATCTGCACTCAAACTTCCCCTTTCTTTTGCTATCATTTGATCATATGCTGAAGATTTCATTGCCCAAATATACTCTTCTTGATCGATAATCGCAACTAAAATTTTATCTTTGGAACATAAACACTCTTGTTTCGATAAAAAGTACTTACAAATATCTCCAACATATCTTTTTCGTGACATTTCAACAAAAAATTTGAAATAATAAGAGAAAATTCACGATTGAAGTAAATTTATAATTTTAAATCATACCATTGACAGGCAAATGATAGATTTGTCATATAGGCCAAGCTACAGAGATTTTTTCATGTAAAAAGTGTTAGAAGAAAATCAGCTACGCCATTGTTTGTAAAATAGTTCCACATGATATAGTGATATGTTTCTCACTCGACTTTATCATTTATATCTTTGTTATTAACAATTTTATGCAAAAAGCTTATAAAATTGAAACTATCAGAGAAATCGTGACGGTGTCCATAGACTTATTGTAGAAAATGAAAAGACGAAAAAAATCAGCCAAAATGCAGTTTTTTCAACAATTCATAACTCGGTTATTTTTTGAATTGAAGCGTAGATCCTCCAGTTAGTATAATCTATCAATATAAGCTTTATTTCTGCGAAGAATAGGAACTATCCGATGCATAGTTTTTGATCTGTGGTCATTTGAATATTTTACTATGCAATTTTCCAGCAGACCTGAATACGACAGGTATGGTCCGATTTCAATTTACAAAAAAGATTTTGAAAGTAGAATTCTCATAGTTCAAAACGTTCATCTTGGTTTTACATGAAAACGCAGAGAAATATGTTAAAAATAAAGCTGAACATGACGAAAAACGGCCGAGAAATAACCGTCATGTTCAAAATGCCGACGCTTTCGAATGTCATGCTTATCCTTGCCTGCTACTGTACCCCCACTCTTCAACTACTCTCACGCGCTCTGCCGTTTTTCGTCATGTTCAGCTTTAACATATTTCTCAGCGTTTTCGTGTAAAACCAAGATGTACGTTTTGAATGAAACATGAGAATTCTACTTTCAAAATCTTTTTTGTGAATTGAAATCAGACCATACCTGTCGCATTCAGGTCTGCTGGAAAATTGCATAGTAAAATATTCAAATGGCCACAGATCGAAAACTATGCATCGGACAGTTCCTGCTCTCCGCAAAAATAAAGTCTATATTGATAAATGATACTAACCGGAGGATCTACGCTTCAACTCAAAAAATAACCGAGTTATGAATTTTTGAAAAAACTGCATTTTTCGATTTTCCCATAGACTAAGAGTCTGATCGAGTCATCTGACCTCTCATTTTTTTTGTCTTTTCATTTTCTACAATAAGTAGTACATAACGATTACTCTGATAGTTTCAATTTTATGAGCAAAAAACTAAGAAAACGCGATTTTTTGCATAAAATTGTTAATAACAAAGATATAAATAATAAAGTCGAGGGAAAAACATATCACTATATCATGTGGAACTTTTTTACAAACAATGGCGGAGCTGGTTTTCTTCTAACACTTTTTGGACATATTGCTCATTTTAAATCTCTGTAGCTTGGCCTAATAGTGTTGTATATTCGGAGAGTGCTTATCGTAAAACCAGGTTGTTTGACCAGGATGTGACAACCTTAATTTATAGATTGATATAAGCTCATAAGCGTTCAGTGATAATTTTTCTGAATATTGATGAAGAGAATGAAGGAGTTAATAGTATATTATTCAACGAGCGATAATGTAGGTCATAACTCACGCAGATGAAGTTTGCAGCTCGAGCTGCGAGCGAGTGCTGCAATTCATCAAGTGAGTTATGACCATTACCGCAAGCTGAATACTATACTTTATCTACGACTATAACAATAAATACTAAGATACAAGTACAGAGAAAGAACTTTATTCACAAATCTCAATAATAGTTACGTATAACAATGCTATACAATTTTTATTTGTAATTACTCATTTTATTTATCAATAAAATTAGCTGTAAAGTTGGAACAACTAGTAAACTGAATATGTGGGACTGAATTATGCAAGTTAATTGTTTTTTTTTGTGTTTGTTGCGTAAATGTTGTTGATGTACCTACTAACTCGTTGAGGTGTAATAGAACTGTAAACTTTATTTGCAGTATCTATCTTATTCTTTTCGGAATCATCAACATACTCCTCAGCAGTGGTTGATCGCCAACCGCCATGACGTTTCAATGCCGTTATATCCCCTCCTGCATCTATTAATAATAAAGTTGCCGACGAGCGGCGAAAACAATGCCGTGTATATAAATTACAGTCTGGTAATTTTGAAATTGTAGCAATATCTTTCCCCATTGCTCCAAATATATCAATACCAATTCTTTGTGAGTGATATTTTCCATTTTTAAATTTGAAGATTATATCAATAGGACGAAGATTTAAATATTTCTCAACTATGCTATGAAAATTTCCCATATCAGTGAATGTTCTGGTAATTTTTGTTTTTATATTTGGTACATTGACCATAAAAATAGATCCATGATCTTCTAAATCTGTAATTTGCATAGAGTGCAATTCTGCTGCACGACAAACACCCATAATGCCCACTATTGAAGCAACCTGAAATAAATTATGTAATTAACTAGATGATAAAAATGAATGAATTATTGTGAGATCTATTACCTTAGTCGCAAATAATTCTTCATCAGGAGCTTCGTTCATGAAATTATTAAGTTGTTCTGGTGTCAAAGTTTTTGCCTTTTCAGCTACATGTTTCTCTGATTAACGTTTGAGAAACGCCCGTAATTTTAAATAATTCTCTAAATTGATTCTATTATCAAAGTTCACTTCTTGAAAATTTTTGTATACCTACACCTTTATATTTCCTTTGAGATTTTTCGGGTAATAAATTCTGTATAGTAACATTAGCTATTTGTCTTATTTGTGGAGGTGTACATAGTAATTCATCTTCACTATCTGAATTCATCTTCTTCAGCACAAAATTCACTATTTTTAGGTTGCCTTAACTTAATTTGAAAACGTCAGAATTATTCAAGTTACATTAGTAGATGTGTGACGGTCGGTCTTACTTGGGATCTTAGTAGACTATATGGTGAGTTATAGTAGAGAGTTATTATAACTCACGCTGTTTGTTATTAGATACTATAAATTGGTAGAATGCAGTTGAATAATGAATGAATTATTCAACAGGAGTGAATAAATAATAGTATCTGCCTATATTATTTCATAAGGAGGAGAAGTGTCACTTTTCATGGCGAGCGTGAGTTTACCCGCCGAACGCAGTGAGACGGGTAATTGAAAGCGAGCCATGAAAAGTCACTTCTACTCCGAATTAAATATGTTATTTTATTTTCAAACGTTTTCAAATTCATAAAAATCTGAATATCTATTTTTGGATTGATTTAAATTTACGCACATAATTCTATCCACTCACGATCGTTATGAATTATGGAACATTTGCCTAGTTACGGTTGCCACGCAAAATTGATTCTGACAGATATAAAGTAAAATAATTGATAGTTATAATTTGCAAGCTGGTAAGAAGTGGTTGAAAGTGAAATTGTCTTCTGGAATTGAGGTTTTGGCCAATGAAGCAGTCTCTTCTCTTGGACCATCGAAGTCTATTGAAGAATATTGTGAAGCATATTATCACTTCGTGAATTGGTGCAATTCGAAAAATGTGACACTTTACCAAGAGAATGTGCTTCTAGCATATTACAACTTAATGACTAGAGAAAAAAAGAGAAATCCTCTACTTTGTGGGCCCGATATTCAATGATAAAGTCGCAACTAGCGATCAAACATGAAATAGATATTGGTAAATATCTGAAGTTGCGCACATTTTTGAAAAAATCCAATGAAGGGTATATTGCAAAACAATTAAGATTTTTTTCTAAGGAAGAGTTCGAACGTTTTCTCTTCGAAGCACCGGATGATTCATATTTAGGATTAAAGGTAACTATCATATTTCAAGTAATTTTAATTTTGGATTTTTTTACCACGTGGTTGTTTCAGATTGTTTCATTATTCGAAATAGCTGGTGCCTGCAGATGTGATGAAATGGTGAATATGAAAAGTACAGATATCGAGGACAAGGGAAATATTATAATAGTCAATAGTCCTGATAGTAGAACAAGAAAAGTTCGAAGATTCACAATTATTGGGGAGAATAATCTGAATATTTATCGGAGATACAATGCGTTAAGACGAAACGAATTCGATGAAAATAGATTTTTTTGAAATATCAATCTGGAAAATGCTACAGAGCTATGATGGGAATACATAGTATAAGAAGTGTTCCAAGAAAGGTTGCCACTTTTTTGCAATTGAATCATCCAAGCGAATACAAGGTCATTCATTGAGGCGAACTTCTGCTACACTACTTATAGATGGAGGAGCCAACATTGAGTCTTGGAAACGACACGGAGGTTGGAAGTCAAGTAGTGTAGCAGAAGGCTACATCGAGGATTTTCGGCGAAATAAGAATGAGATTGCTGATAGAATATTGAGCGTCAACGAATTCCCTGGAACCAGCAACTCAGAATACTCTAATGAGTCATCAGCTTTTGAACATAATCCTACCAGTTCAAAATCGGAAAATTCGTGGATACTAAAAGTGTATATAATCTAATTATACCTCCTGTATAACAAATTAACGATGGACAAATAATTTGGCTTGAATCCATGGCAACTGTAAATAATGTCAGTGAATTAAATAAAATGACATCGATAATTTCATTTCTCGAGCAATGTAGAGCCGTATTCAATTATGCTAAAATACTGTAGTATGGCTGATGAATCTAGTACACCATCCACGCCACCAAGAGTTGCAGCAGCAGCAAAATAAGCAGTGCAGCAGCTATTACCAACAAAATTTGCGGCCGTTTACGAAGCGTCGTATCAAAGATTTCTGAATTATTTCCAGCGAGAAAGTATAAAGAAGTATTCCGAAATTGTTTTATTGGGTTATTTCTTCGAATTTGAAGATCTTCATAAAATGAAAGTTCTTCACTATTGTGCCACTATTCAATGATCAGATCCTTGCTACATATCAGGGAAAAGATTGATATTTCGACATTCCTCGCATTACCTCCATGCGTTTTTGAAAAAGTATCAGAGGGAGAATTACCATGTGATAAAGTCGGCAGTTTTAACAAACACCAGTTTGTTTGACAACAATACAAGTTCAGAATCCGATAGAGGTGAGATTTTACGTAGTGCCATTCTACATAACTGTACAGTAAATTTTAACTTCAAATAAAGTAATGTTCGTAAAAAATGGGTTACTTTATGTTTTATTTTAGATATATAAATATGATAAAAGAATATGTGACATTATATAAGATACCTGCGTTGTTGTATTTCGAAAATAAACCAATGAATTGAATTAAAGTTGAGTGGCGTATAACTGTTATACTCCGCCGGAGTATAACACTCATACGCCGCTTGAGCTAAAAGTCATATAAGTGACACCTACACCTGCTCCAAACAATCAGCAAAATTACCATTATCTGACGTTTGAAAATAAAATTACTTATAATTTATTTACTCATCATTCACAAAATCTGACGAAGTGTAGGATTGTGTGAATAACCAGAGGCACAGCAGAAATGGAATCTAGCTAAAAATAAATGTAACAATTTTAATTACAGTAAAAATACGAGGACAGAATCAATTAGAAAAAGCAAATTGACAAGAAAAGAAGAAATTAAAATATCTATAACTGGAAAAAATTATGATTTTGGATTGATTGGGCCGATACATGGTGTAAATTCATAAACATATTAAAACAATGGTTGATAAAAACAATTTACACTTTCATTAAGATAAAAGAGAGATTATAGATTTTGGAGAAATTAATTCCTTTCATTTTGCATTTACCATCTGAAGAAGGTGAAGTTTCACCGACAAGTGCGACATGCGTATTTTAACTAATGAAAGTGTAAATTATTTTATTAACCACTGTTTTAATATAAAAATTATGATACCTATACTTGAACCAACCTTGAAAAGATGACATTCCTGATTTGCAATTTTGAGGTACGCACTTCAGGTAAAGAAATATCCTAAAAGAGAAAAACGTGAAACAGTAAAATGCTCATCTTCTATCGAAATACAATCAGAACATAGATTTTATAGAAGTGGCCTCTATTATATTGACAGACCACACAACATATATTACACGCTCCCCTTTTTTGTTATGTTTAAAGTACAAACTATAGAAAATATAAACTATATAAAAAATACAACTATTCTAGAACATAATCTTTAAGGCGGGCGGGAGGTACAATAGTTCTACCAGATGACCTGATGGGTGGAATGGAATTTAATCCAGATTTATTATCACTGGCTGCAACTGCATTTTAATCATAGTCTACATCAGAAAAATCATCACAAAATGATTGTTTGAAATCCAAGTTAGTTTTATTAATAAACTTTCTATTTCTCCTATAAACATTACCATGTAGGTCTTCGATTAAGTATGATCTATTATTATATTTATTTATTATCATTCCCTTTTCCCATATACCTTTTTTCTGAAACAAAACTTTATCATTGATTTTCAATGTGGGCAAGTCTTTGGCATTCTTATCATAGTAATATTTCTGAGAGATTTGCTTTTTTTTTAATTTCTGATTGAATTCATGAGCCTTAATCAATTTAGTCCTAAGAGAATTTTCGGAAGTAGGTACTTGAGTTTTAAGTATTCTATTCAATAATAGTTGGGCCGGACTTAAACCAAGTTGCGGTAAAGGAGTATTTCTATATTCCATTAGAAAAAAACTAATAATTTCTGGATTCGAACATTTAGACAGCATTTGTTTAAAATTTCCTACGACTCTTTCAACCATACCATTGGACTGGTGATGATGGGGACTAGCAAAAGTTAGATTGAAGTTCCATTCAGCAGCAAATTTTTTTAACTTTGCACTATTGTAAGGAACATTGTCAGATCGAAAATAGTCAGGTATACCAAATCTTGAAAAAATTTCTTTGAACTTTTAAATAACTGTTTCTGCATTTTTGTTATTGGTTTTGAAAGCTTCAATCCAATTTGAATATGAATCAATGAAAATAATATATGTTTTTCTATTGTGTTCACAAAAATCTGAGCTAATATATTGCCAGGGTCTATCAGGGACAGGATACTGTTTAAGAGTTTCTTTCTGATTGTTGGTTTTATTCAATTGACAAGTTTCACAATTGGACACTACTTTCTCGACATCTGAAGTAATTCGAGGCCAATACATCACTTGTCGAGCTCTTAATTTACATTTTTCTATACCAAAGTGAGCTTGATGAATCAAATTCAACATTTCCTTTCGCAAACATGTTGGTACAATTATTTTATCATTCAAAGATAGCAAATCATTAGACAAATAAATTCTTTCTCTCAAATTATAGTAGAATTTTAATTCGCGATCAAGATTTTTATTTGTCCTAGGCCAAGAAGTAGAACAAAATGTTTTTACTATTGATAAGATTTGGTCATTATCAATGGCTTTTTTAAATACTTCTTTCTTTTCATCAGATACTGAAATATTCTTCGAAATAGAATGAACAAGGTATTTTAAATCGTCATCATCAGTGAAAATAGAACAGACCTTCAGAGCATTAACCTTGAATATACCAGGAGTGGGCTCAAGTTTAATTTCAATTGGTCAGTAGTGGCCTTGACATTTTTATCCCTACTCTACCATCTACAGTATATATTCCGTAATACGAGAAAGTGATACCATACCATACAATATTTCGAGCAGTATCTAATTTACAGATTGTAGAATGGGTAAGTTTCTATACATTATGTATATTACATATTAACATTATATAATTGAATTTCAGCCAATATCTGCTACAGCCTCCTCCATTTGGTAGAAAAAGATGGTGAGGAAGGACCATTATTGTGCCAGCCGTGCATCAAGGATATCAACATCAAGCATTTACCATGGAGCATATTCATTGGCCGTGGATTCAATTAGATGAGATGCTATGTAACATGAGTGGCAGTCAATTGGCGCATCCGTTGGCAAACCAGGAGGATTGTACCTAGCATGCCATCTAATATTCGCTGATTGGGATGATGAACGGCGGCCAATGATGGTCGGAGAGGTTGTTGTATACAACGCTGATTCCGAATCCGATAGTTCCGATTCAGGAATCAGTGATAAAGAGTAGCAAATAATTTGTAAATTTAGTATATAGTTTGTAAATGAATGAATATTACTTAGTATTCTTATTTCATTTACTCTGGGTGTAACTCGAAAATGGGAACATATAAGGTGAATCATAAAATGACAAGTATCAGAAAATCATGGCACTACGTGAAGAAAGGTGGTTCCTTTATAAATAAGTTGATTGATAAATTACCGTTTGAGTTAAATTTACCAACATATCAATATTGTGGTCCAGGAACTAATCTAGAGAAGAGAATACCTCGGGGGGATATCGGAATAAATTTATTAGATCAAGCGTGCAGAGAACACGATATAGCATATGACCAATCATCTGATTTTGATAAGAGGAGAGAAGCTGATATTATTTTAATTCAAAGGGCAAGAGAGCGATTGAGATCAAAAGACGCAAGTAAAAAAGAAAAAGCGGCTGCATTTATTGTACTCATACTCATGAAAGCAAACACAAAAATAGGTATGGGACCTAAGAGGTTTCTTGCCATTACTATTATCACTTCTTGGGGCTCTAGGCGCTTTAGTAGGAGGTGCGGCTTCTATAGCATCAGCAGTTAATAGAGCGAAAACAAATAAACAAATATTGGAAGAGACTATGAGACATAATAAGGAAATAGAACTCAAGGGAAAAGGTTTAGTACGAAGAAAGAAACGTAAGGGAAAGGGTTTATACATAGGTCCATATCAATGGTATCAAAAAAATTACGAGAAAAGTTACCACGACATGCGCTTACAAATGTAGAACTTGAGAATTTAGTAGAGAAGTTGAAGGTCCCGAATTTTAGGGGAGTATTCATGAGACAAGACCAACATAGGTGGACACATAGGACTTTAGTATGGCGCCCGAGGGAGACCAAGAGGAGCATTGGCAGATCGCAGAAGCGGTGACAGGATGACATCCGGAGTATCGCAGGAAGGAACTGGATCCGGATTCCTAGTGACAGAGAGGCGTGGAAGGATTAGGAAGAGGCCTACATTCAGGAGTGGATGAGCACAGGCTGACTAGGAAGAAGAAGAAGAAGATTAATGAGAAATCAACTACCACAAAAAATACGGAATAATGAAACTGGTATTATTAATTTAGATGAAAGTAGTGGAAAAGTAACACATTGGACGGCATATATAAAAATAGGTAGGAATGTATATTACTTTGATAGTGTTGGGAATCTGGGTCCTCCTATAGAGGCAAGGACATATTTCAGAAGCGATAATATGAGCAACAGAATAATGTACAATAGACAAAGATATCAATCTTTCAAGATATATATATAATTGTGGACAACTAGTCCTGAAATTCTTATATAGTTGGTCACACTATTAGAATTTCAGTTAAAGGAAATCTTCAGAAGAAAAATGTTCTTCGTGCTTACTGGTAAATCATCAATTTTAATTTCGGAATTCAACCCTCCAATTGAAGTTAAATATGGAAGATACGTGTTAGGCGTAACATCTTTCGAAATTTACAATTCCATCCCAAATATTGATAAAGGGAGTAATACACTAAAAATTGGTTCAAAAGAAATAGAAATTCCGACAGGGTGTTATCAACTTCAGGACATAAATAAATATATTCAGCATGAATTGAGCAACGATTCAAATTTTAAGCATATATTTTTCGAGTTGTCTGCTAACCACAATACATTGCACTCACAAATTAAGTGTACAGAAGAGGTGGATCTATCTAGTGAAAATAGTATTGCACCATTGATCGGATTCAACCGAAGAAAAATATCAAAAAACGTGAAAGAAACTCCAGACAATATTGCCGATACCATAACAGTGAATTCCATATCTGTTGAGTGTAATATAACAGTTAGCAGTTTCAAAAATGGACTCAACATATAATACATCAGTTTTCACCCAGCGCACCTCCAGGCTTCGAAATATTTGAATCCCCTGAACACGTGATTTATTTACCTATTAGTGTTAAAACAATAAGGAATATAGTTATTAAAATAGTTGACCAAAATGATAAACTAGTTAATTTCCAACAAGAAACCATCACAGTAGGTTTACATCCCCGAAAAGAAATATAGTATGAGTATGAATTTTTAAAAAATGTTTATGCTTTCCTAGTATAAAAATGGGAAAATATGTCGAAAAGTGTCCAGTAGGAAAAAATCACTCGACTATTCATGTCTGAGAACAAGCAATTCTTGAAATCTCTAGGATATACAGTATATCAGTGAAATGTTTACCATAAACGAAGGAATACCTACTGACGAATCAGTTGTCTCATACAAATATCACATGCATGAGTCATATACATCACGATACAATAATAACGACGAAATAAGAATACCACTGCAGGAAGATTTATGTACGTTACCAAGTGAGAGCTATCTCTATGTTGAAGGTCAATTACGAAAAGCAGATGGAACTTCTTCAGGAGTAAACACTTATTTCACCAATAATGGAATTGCATTCTTGTTTAGTGAGATAAGGTATGAGGTGAATGGTTTCGTTGTTGATGTAAATAGAAAACCAGGATTAACAAGTACAATGAAAGGATTAGCATCATTTAACAAGAGCGAAGCTGCGAAATACTGAATGCAGGGTGGTTCCCAGGAAAAGAGAGTAGTATTATTAAAAATAGCCGATTAAGTGTTTGTATTCCATTGAAATGTTATTAGGTTTCGCCGAAGATTATAAAAAAGTTATTGTTAACATATTCCAAGAATTAATTTTAATTCGTAGTAATAGCGATGAATTGGCATTGAAATGTAAACTCAGTACAGATGGAACAAAATGTCTCGCAGATGACAACGCTAAAGTTATGATTGATAAAATAATGTGGAAAGTGCCACACGTAGTACCAGGGTTGCGTGAAGAAGTGAGTTTAATTAAATTCATAGAAAAGGGTAAACTACGATAGTTTCATACAGAACCTGGGAACTACATAGTTTTCCATCGTTACCAAATACAACAAGGCATACATGGAATGTGAAGACATCAACGAAATTAGAATCACTAAGATATATTATTGGGAGCTGACAGTAGCAAATTTGATACGTGTGATTTCAGTATTATTCGACTATTTTTGAATAATGAACGTTACTCGTATGAAAACTTGAATATTTCATTTAAGAATAATCAGTTTGCCACATTATATGAAATGATCACACAATTCAGATCATCATAATATTATTATGATTATAAATCCGAAACTGACATAACACCATCGCAGTTTGCGGCATCGTACCCACTAATCATTATCGATTGCGCTAAACAGAAACTGGATTTCAAACCCAATCAGTGTCTCTCAAAGTTGAGTTTGAAACTAATACTCCGATACCTGCTAACACTACTGCTCATGTATTAGTAATAAGTGATCGTGTGTTCACATATAATCCGTTAACCAAATCAGTGAAATAATATGTCATATGCTATAGTAGATATACAAGGATTCATTATAAATAAAAAAATATTCTACACCAATGAACTTGCAATTTTAAAGAATGGTAAAATAGCACATTTTATTTTCAAGGAACCGTTTCCATTCAAAGATCTTCCTGAAGAATATAAAAAACAGGTGAATTGGTAAACGCATCACCATCATTGCATACAATGGAAAACAGGATTAATTCAACCTTGGAAATTGGAGTCAATATTAACTGCTCTGACTGAGGATGTTCTTAAAATATATGTGAAAGGAAGAGAAAAAGCAGAAATTATTAAAAAATATATCCCGTCCAAGAAAATTTTCGAACTACCAGAAGACCCAGCTTTAGAACGAGATGAGCCCGATTATATTTTCCATGAGAACAGAAATTGCTATTGCTCTTTGAGAAATGTGAAGTTTTTCCAACGAACTTTTACTGATTTCATTTTTCGTTCCAATATGGAATGGATTGAAGCAAAAAGCATAGACACATTTTATTGATTTGTAATTTTTTCAATAATTAATGAATTTTTTAGAAGATAAACTGTCCAAATTTTCACAATCTTGACAATGTGAATAATATAACCAAGGCTAAGTGCATTAATAGGCGAATGGACTTCAAAGTCCCCCGCAGGACGGGAAATTTTTTTTAAAAATTCGACTAGAAATGCCTTAAAATGCGTTTAAATTTGAAAATCGGTGACCTTGAATACCTTTGAAAATGGTACTTTCAAGTGCCGAATTTTAATATTTGACTTCGAAATAGACAAATTCTGACCTTGAACAGGATGAAAATGCCTTCAAACAGGCCTTTTTCCATCCCCCACTCCACCCCCACCCATTATTTCCCACCATTTTTTCCCACTTTTAATTAATATATACACAGGCACTGCACAGTAACAGTCATTTGTTGTGTTCTCGGTGGTGAAAGTGCTAGTGCAGTAAAATAACGAAATGGCCGCGACGTTTTTTAGTGAATTTCTTGCTAGTCAAAATTCTGAGTCAGAATTAGCAGTTGGTGATTCTGTGAGTGAACCAGTGTTAAGTTCTGAACAGCAACAAATTCCTCGAGTAAGTTTATTGAGAAACGCTCTTTTAGGCATAAAACCTCGTAAAAGTATCAAAATTTTATCAAACGTTGTACTTAAACCTGCAAAACTTGATTTATTCTCCAGCAATAATAAAATTTTTACTTCATCAAAATCTCTCCGCAGTAATCAAAATGTTCTTCCTTAGTCGAATTTTATGAAAAACAGTGTGCCACAGTAGTTAAAACAACTTCTGTGAAGACAACCTCTTCTAAAAAATTTAAATCGAATAATAAATCTAAAAAAGAAACAACTTCAGGCAAGGTAAAATATTCTAAAAAAAATCTAAATTTTTTAAAATCTGATAGTGATTCTGCGGACGATTTTGAAGAAGTTAAACCTTTCAAAATTTACAGAGCAAAGAAGAATGAATCGATATTGCAGGTTGAGCCAAAAATCAAATTATCTAGTCATAAAATAACTAGTAAGTCCAAAAGTTCTTGTGTAGACTCATCCGACAAAATTGATAGTAAGCTATCTGTACACCCATCACCTGATCAACTGCTTGATGATATTGCTGTATCTGAATTTTCGAAACCTTCTTGCGAAAACGTTGATTGTGTAAGTACCTCTAAAGATTCATCAACCGATCCGCAACCAATAATCAACAGTGAAAATTACCCAATTTCCACTATTGCTCCATCAGTAGGTTTCACAGATGATCCCTTAGAGTGTTCTATGACATCAACCCATGAGAATTTAATTGGTATGTATCTGAATGATTTAGATATTTCTCTTTTCGATACAGAACCCTCGATAGAAAATAATAATTTTGCTTGCGCAAGTACTTCTAAAGATGCATTTGTCGATCCTCAACTAATAATCAATAGCGACAACACCCAAAAACAATTAGAAAATTGTATCGTTGATTAATCGGTAGGATTTACAGATGTTCTTTTGGACGATTCTCCGAACGCAGAAAAATTATTTGATACGTATTCAGCGAATTTATATATTTCTCAATTTTTAAATGAAATTGAAACGAATGAGGATGATGGTGCGAATACTTCTGAAGTTTCATTTGTCGATCCTCAACCAGTAGTCAATAGTTTCAAGAGTTAAAAACAGCTGAGTACTTGTGCGATTGATTTACCGATTGAATTAACAAATAATATTTCAGACTCTACTGCAACATCGTCCATTGATAAATTTTCGGACAATTATTTATCCGATACAGACATTTCATTGTTTCCAATTAATGAGCCCTAGTTAGAAATTTCGCAGGATGATGGGTTAGAGATAAGTACAACGCAAATAATCAGGGAATGTGAAAATAATCCAAAATTTTCAATGGCTACCGTTTCGAATAAAAATTCCAAACCTCCTAGGTTTTTCAAAGGTTCTATAAAATCTGCCTCTTGTACAAAAGTCTTCCAACGCAGAAAAAACAATCTGTCTAGTGTTGAATCACACTCAAGTGAAAGAAACTATCCTGATATTAGTGATAATATCACTAATGGAGGGCTTACACCTCTTAGTGTCGATGATCACAAGATTACTGCTACCCAACTGACAACCATACAATCAGCATCGATGATTTTTTTCAAAAATTATGGATAAAATTGTGGAACTTATTCAAAATAGTCTTTCATATATGACTACACTGAAAATTAATTTTGAATTGTTTGGATTATTCACAATTGAAACTAAGGAAATTTTCGATATCAAATCCTTCAATACTCAAATGCTGGGACAAATTTGGATGATGTCGTCAACAAATTTATGAACGTTATTACTCAAAAGATGTCTGAATTTCAGGAGAGAGATTGTGGTAGGTAAAATTGTATTTTATCAACTAACTTTTATAGAAATCTGTGTTTGTGTTATAGGTTGGGCACTTGTTAAAATATTGAATTTAGAGATCAACATCAATCGGTATAATCCATTGGGAGGTTCATCATACGTTGAACTACCGACATGTATCAGTAAGAAGAACTCTATTGTCAGTGTTAAGAACACCAACCTTCACTGCTTCGGATGGACGCTTATGGCAGGTATTTTTGAGCCGGAAGGTCCCAACTATCTACCACAATCAAACCCTCATTTCTCGCAATATTTCAATTTTAATGATATAGAATTTCCTGTTAAGTTAGATCATATTCCAAAATTTTTGAGTTTGAATGAAAATCTATCAATTAATGTTTATGGTTTAGGGTGATTATTTGAAAATGGAAAAAGAAAATATGAAAAAGTTGGACCTCTATATTTCAGTAGTGGTAAAAAACCCATACATGTCAATTTACTACTTATCGACGATGATGAGGGAAATTTACATTACCGCACGATTAAAAATTTATCAGGGCTGGTTTCCTCACAAATTTCACGACATAATTCGAAAAAACATTTTTGCGATGGCTGTTTACAAACTTTCCACCAGTGGAGAGTTTATCTAAACATTGTAAAATGATTGTGGGCAACTATATGCAAAAATTCCATCAACGAGAATTATTCAAAATAAATTGAAATAGTTTATCCCTGATAATATTTCACGATTTACAAATTATCAAAAACAAATGAAAGTTCCATTTGTCTTTAATGCCGATTTCGGAAGTTTACTAAAGCCACTTGATACAGCTCAACCAAATCCAGATAGTTCATACACAATGAAAACATTTTTACATGAGCCATATTCTTGCGGATACTACATGAAATGTTCCTTCGATGATTCACTATTGAATTATGTATCCTTCAGGGGGGTTGATTGTTATGAGAAGTTCATTACATCTTTGGAAACAGATATTCGGATGGATACTTTAACTGATATTCAAGAAAACGAATTTCAAATGCCCACAACCTGCTAATTTGTACCAGAGAATTTGTTGATGAATCAATCAAGGTTAGGGATCATGATGATTTGACTGGTTTTTATAGGGGGGCAGCACATCAAAATTGTAATTTAAATTATAACGTTCCAAAATTCATCCCTTGTGTCATACACAACCTCTCTTATTATGATTCGCATTAATTTTTTGAAAAACTTTCACTTAATGGGAAAGAGGTAAAAGTTTTAGGTCAAACTAAAGAAATTTTCTAATGTGATAAAATCAATATTACGAAAAGCTTCTCCAATTCTCTCTTGTATATTTTCCCTAGTAGTGACTTCAGCTTCATATATTCTATCGTGAATATATTCCCAAAAAAAAGGGACGCTTGTCCATTTAGTGAACCATCAAACAAAAGCGATCCAACAACTCTATAGCCCACCACACCTTCCCATGCGTTAAGAGACCATCAATGTTGGAGGTCAAGTGCTCGAATGAAATTGGGGTTTTCGATATCACAATAATGGAAGTTGTGAGTATTGACTTTGCCGCTTTTCTTAAATGCCGCTTCATCAGTAAACAAGACGTTATGAAAGAACCCATTTTCTTGCTGTTCCATATTTCGGGTCCATAAACAGAAATTTTGCCTGTCAATGAAGTCATTTTCATTCAAGCCTTGCACTAACTGATGGAATTTATTTTCACGCGTTATTCTGGAAACGCTGCTTTGAGAAATGTGTGTGGGTTTTCTACTACACTTTGCAAAACCAGATTCTCATTTTCACCTCCGGTCGTTGGACTTCCTCGATTACGTTTCTCGTACTAGACACTACCTGTACGTTCGAATCTTTCCTGCAGTTATCCAAAGTCTCTTGCCCTTGGGTGTCTTCTATCCGGAAATCTCTGAGAAAAAATTCTGGTGGCCAGCAACGGATTCCGCTGACTTTCACACAGCAGCAGTGGCGTAGCGTGTCTTGGAGGGGCCCTGTATCAAAATTAGTTGGGGGGACCCAAATTGAGGATATCTCAAAAAAAAAAACAAAAATGCTTACGTTAAATTAAGATAAATGTTTATTGATCATAAGTCATCAATTCCTTCTAGAAATTGAGCTAGAAAACAATTCAAATTAAATATACACTACTCTTGCTTTTTTTCGGCAAATTGATTCATTAAATTATGAATAACTAAAGACGATTTCAGTTTTTCTAACATTTCTGCCTCTATAGACGAAAGTGACAAGTCTGATACCCGTTCCTGTCCTATCGAAGAATTTTTTTTTTATCAGTTTCAATTTCGAAAAACTTCTTTCAGCTGTTGCGGTTGTAACTGGTGAGGCCAAAAATGGAAAACATGCTGTTATTACTTCCGGGAAACTAGATGCAAGGCTATTGAATTTTATCAGCAATAATTCTGTGAGTTACTTAATGGAATTAATTCTTTGAATTTCAGATTTTAAGGATGTTTCCAGAGCAATTAATTGTTCATAAAGATTAACTGAGATGTCTTCACTTTATTCAGTCGACAGTTTTCCGGAAGCGTTTTTTTCACTTCGTTTGAAGAAGATAGGTGTTTCTCCGGTTGTAGTACTTCGAACATATAACTCAGGTCACAAAGGCTCTGAAATCTTTGTTTAGTTTGAGAAATTAATATATCTAAACAGCAGGGCCGGCCTAAAGCGAAAATTGCAAGTGTGCTAGACTCAAATTTCATGCCCCTGCCAGGGTGTCTGGGGGTATGGAATTTTTTTTAATTCAAGGTCCAAAAACACAGTTTTTGTGCACTTTTGCGCCTTGTAGAATATTTAATTTATGTATGGCAATTATTATGGCATTATTGATTGACTTGATATGTTCAGTAGGTAATCTTTCTTGTACTATAACCACTAGGTATTATGTCAAATAAACTAATGAAAGCTCAACTCTTCATTGTTCTTGTGAACATAAGATAGTTGTTCTTTACAGTTTACTGAGAATAATTATTTTCCCCGCAGTAAGTTTGTGGATTTTTCCATATTGAATTATACCAACTGATAATGTGCAATTTCCAGCTAACCGAAAACTTAGGGTTTTTGTCCAATACTAGTCCAACAAAAAATCTTCCACTTTTATCGGAATCTGAACCTGGGCCATCATCCAGAGATTCTAGATAATTGTATTTTCTTTCATGTAACAACCAGAGATACTATTAAAATAATTATAATAAATAATGTTTATTCACACAACCAAAATAACAGTTTATCATAACATCAAGAATATGAAATAAAACTTGACTCTATAGCTAGGTGAAATCTAAAATATTCAATTATATAACCAGGAAAAACAGAGATTCCATAAAAAAAACCAGACTCTCAGAAGTCCACCTTACTTTTAGGAGAGCTGTTATACGTCAGGAAAATTAAAAAAATATAATAACTCATTACGTTCAAATCATTCAAGCAGAGTATTCATGTTAATTCTTCTTTTATTTCATGTTGTTTCTTTCAGTTTCACTGGTAAGTACTTAGTTTTGTCCATTATACTCAAATTTCAACTTGATGTAGGTAGGTTATCTACTGTTTAACAGAGATAATATTGTCTTCAATCGAAACACAATGAACCACTGGAAAATACGAAGTCCAAAAAAACACAAATTACGAAGCTAAACGTTCGAAAACTCAAAATGAAATGAACCAAAAAAACCATTACAAACAATGTAAACAATCCGTTAATGGTCCATGCTCTAGTACCGATATTAGCCGTTCTGGCGCTACGATCTCAATTTCAGACGCCAATTGGCTAGAAAAGCAAAGCTGGGGGAGGGGGCAGGAAGAGTCACAACATTTTTCGCGTCCCGCCACGAGACGACTGTTCTACTGACCTTGGACCTTGGTCAAGGGCATCAGACTTACTGTATTTCAGAACTTATTGGGGTAGCCGGGTAGATCTTCAGTTTTACATTGAATTTTAACTGTAATAGTTTTAAGACACAATTCCTCCTATAGTCGGCGGCAAATAATTGGAAGCTTGGGATTTTTAGCTGTGTGAATTAATTTTTCAATCCACAAACTGACAACG
>JARQZK010003709.1:10000-262500 GCA_030704885.1 Cynegetis impunctata | reverse complement strand
CCATTTAATCCTACAATCCATTTACGTCAACAAGTATAGAGAAATTAGCGTCTTTTTTGAAACCTGAACAGAAAAAAATTGTTAGGAAGCATTATCAAGATGACGAACAGTTTCAGTTATTGAACAGAAAAAAGGTTTTTCCGTATGACTACATGAATTCATGGGACAGACTTGACGACACAGCACTTCCATCAAAAGAACAATTCTACAATCAACTGACTGACACAAACATTTCGGACGAAGACTATAAACATGCTTTGAAAGTATGGGACTATTTTAACTTGTGAAATATGCGTGAATACAGTGATCTTTACATCAAAACTGATGTTTCGCTACTAGCAGACGTTTTTGAAAACTTCAGACAAGATTGTATGAACACCTATTCACTCGACCCTGCTCATTATTATTCCCTACCTGGTTACACATGGGATGCAATGTTGAAATATACAAACCAAAAATTAAAATTGTTGAAGGATATCAACCAAGTCATGTTTATCGAGAAAGGGTTGCGAGGGGGTATATCTCAATGTTGTAACCGGTACGGAAAGGCTAATAATAAGTTTATGGGAGAACAATATAATCCTTACGAACCAGAGTCCTATTTGATGTATTTCGATATCGTGAACTTATACGGAGCTGCCATGCAGAACTATTTACCGTATGATAATTATGAATGGACAGACGAATATCCAACAGACCCATCCTTGATTCCTGACAACTCAGATGTGGGATATTTTGATGAAGTTGATTTAGACTACCCCCTAGATTTACACGAATCTCATGAAGATCTTCCATTCTGTCCCGAGAAAATGATACCCCCTCTATCCAAAAATAAACGGGAAAAATTACTGACAACTTTATACCGAAAAAATAACTATGTGGTCCATTATAGATATTTGAAAATATGTTTGGAACCTGGTTTGAAAATGAGGAACATTCACAGAGTACTGCGTTTCAATCAAAAAGCATGGTTGAAACCATATATAGATCTAAATTCAAAATTACGAGCTGAAAGTAAGAATGAATTCGAAAAAAATATGTATAAATTAATGAATAACGCGGTATTTGGCTAAACTTTAGATAATATTAGAAAATATAAAATCATCAAAATTGTTAATAGTTGGGAGGGTAGGTATGGTGCTAAAAATTTGATAGCTCTACCAAACTTCCACAGTTCTGTTATCATAGACGACATTGTTATAATAGAACTCAAGAAAACTCAAATAGTATTCAATAAACCTATATACGTTGGTTTTTCGATTTTAGATATTTCAAAAACTTATCTTTACGATTTTCATTACAATTTTATCAAAACAAAATTAAATGACAGCGACATCAAGCTTCTTTATACGGACACTGACAGTTTGATCTACCATTTCAAACATCAAAACATCTACAACATCATGAGGGAAAATGTGTCAAAGTTTGACACATCTGACTATGGTGATAATAATGTTTTCGGTATTCCCCCGAGGAACAAGAAGGTGATTGGACTGATGAAGGATGAAAATGAGGGCAAAATCATGGTGAAATTCATTGGATTGAGGTCGAAGATGTACACCTTTAGATTACTCAATCAGAGTGAAAAAAAGACTGCTAAAGGTGTAACAAAATCTTCACTTTCAACGATCACATTCGAAGACTACAGACGTTCTTTGTTCAACAACGAAATCCTCACAAGACAGCAAAATTCCATACAATCAGACAAGCATATAGTAACATCAAAGAAAACATCAAAAATAGCATTATCAGCCAACGACGACAAAAGGATTATATCTACTCATACAACCGACACTGTACCATATGGGTATCAATATCTTAGATCTGAATGATCTTGAATTTTTGTGTTAAAAATCATTTATCTAATTATTTATTCATATTTATATATATACAAAAGGTTTATATTTTTTCATACTCTAAAGTTGTAAATAAAACTCTATATTCAACTGAATGTTTTATTCTCCTACTAAATTGAACATTTCTCTTTCTACATCATTTAAAACTTTATTTTTATTAAAGTACATACATTCTTAAATTCCATAACTTTCAATTGTTGGATTTATATTACAGAAGGCATGAGTTACATCCTCATTAGATTTATTGCTATTCCAAGTAATTTCTTTAACAATTAGTACAAATTTACGATAATAAAAAAGAAAATTGATATTTTGTCATCTCAATTCTTTTGCTTAAAATATCATTCAATTTGATAAGTTCGGATACATCAGATGCTGTGAAATATAAATAATTTTCCCATTTAGCTACTGAGAACACTTTTTCTACTTCATCGAGAAACACTTCAGCTCCACTATTATTTTCTCCTACACCATTATTCTCAATTAATTTCACGAACGATTCCCATTCATATTCATCAAAGGACATGACGACTTCATTACAGCTAACTCTCACAGCAGGACTGAAGTCTCGAGCTGGACTCAAACCATTTTCAACTAGAAATACTCCACCGTTAAAGCCACAATTCGAAATAAATTTTTTTTCATTTTTTGATGCCTCATCGTAGACACCCAAAATTCTATCCAATTCTTCGTCGATAAAACCGCTGTCTTGGGACATCTTGACGCTTCAAACTTCAATACTCAACTGAACTTATAGTTTGTTTTTGACAGATATCCAAGAATCATGTGACTTTGGCATTCCTAACCAATGAACAAACACTTTATTTCCTTTTCTGCGCAAGATTTTTTCCACCAAGTAAAGGTCAGAGTATTTAGCTTTCTGTAATTCCTCTTCGTAAAAACCACCACTGATGGGATGTCCTTCGGTATCTTCGAGTAGGTAAGTAACTGGGTTGGTTATCTGAACCTTAGCGATTTTGAACAGTTCAAAAGTCCAGTTAGGTGTATATCCTTTTGAAAACACATGCTTGGCCTTACTGATTCGTACCATATCGCCAACATTCAATTTATTACTTCCAGCAATCTTTATGTGAGAATATACCGTACTCAGTAAGAGTTTTTCATTTTTCTTAGTGACGTCACGTGGTTTCATTCCAATAGTTCTATGTTTAGAATCATTATATTTGTCAACGTGAGTCTCAAGGACATCTATCCACTTGTAAGTTCCATTCAATGAAAAATATCTAAACAATTTATCCTTGAGAGTGCATATAACTCGTTCAACAATGGCAGCTTTCTTGATGATATACGTATTATAGTGGTTAATATTATATTTTTTCATTAAATTCTGAAATTTTGTATTGAAAAATTCCTTTCCTTCATCCGACTGTAGGTTCTTAGGCCTCCTACCACTTTTCTCGAGTATATCCGAAAACGCACGAGTGACTTCTTCACCGGTCTTCGTTTTCAATACCCTAGCCGACACAAACTTTGAGAAACAATCAATGACTACAAGAATAAATTTGTTTCCTTTATTTTCGCGAGCATACATGTCCATCTGTCCCAAATCACATTGTCACAAGTCCTCTAATCCCTTAATGATTGTACGCCTTCGTACGAAATTTCTTCGTGCAGGTTTATGTAGTTCTTTGACTACTTGATTTTTTTCTCGTGAATGTTGCATCATTGGTCTTAGGGGGTTGATGTTTTATTAACATGAATTCAATCAATAGGCTTCTTATATCCTTGTGATCGTCTGATATTTGTTGTTGTTGTTGTTGATGATTTATTATTAACTTCAATTTTATCACTCAGCTTCTTTAATTCATTTCCAAGATTTGTAAGTTTATCATCAATAACATTTATCATCAGTTTCTTTTCGAGTTGTTTCATATCAGACTTAACCTCATTCGTCTTAGAATCTACGTACTCTTTGGTAGCTCCATCCGTGTCACTTGTTGGTATTTTAACGTAACAGAGTTTATGCGCACCAAAATCAAAGTCATTTGTGGGGAATCCTTCGATTCTCATACGTTTCACGTGAGACGTACGAGACGAACGACCAAACTTATCAATCGACATGATTAGATTGAATAGTTTTTCACTCTACATTAGTATATAACATTAGCTTCACGAAGCTCCTCGATAATCGACTCGATTTCATTGTCATTAGAGGAATTTCCAGCAAGCTTAGAAGCGTATAATAAACGAAGTCGATCTACGATCTCATTCACATCATCCCAGTAGACATACTCCATAGGTTTGTCGTTATACGTCATCAATCCTTTTCCACTCGACTGCGAAGGAAACAATCGCTTGATAATATATCTATATTTATCACTCTTACTACTTCTGACCGGTCTTGTAGGGTCAAATCCCCTTTTATGTACATTTGTTATTTCCAAAATTCTCCTATAATTTTCTGTATCTTCATCGGTATATTCCTGAGGATCTTTCATGAAAATCAGCTCATAAAGACCAGGGGTACCGACAAATTCCCGACCTTCAATAATAATGTTACCGCTTTTTTTATCGAAATGAACTACACGGTTACCCAGGGTCCACTTCGATATCTCGGGATCGTATTTTGGTCCGAAAGTAGGATCAATGTGTGTAGACTGATTCCAAGCCTGATTGATATATTTACGTACTGGTTCTGGATATTGTGAAAAGTATTCATTCAACTGCTCGGAATTTTTCAACTCGTCAAATAGTAGTTGTGATTTTTCGGGATTATCTCCTACTAATATAGATTTATCTTCGTCGTCGTAAGCATCGGAAGATTTCTCAATTTTAGATTCAGCTACTATATCTGTAGGTAGAAATCTAGGAGTAGAAACTATCTTCGAACGTTTCAGTTTAAACGGTGAACTACCTTCGCTAGGTTTATTGATTGTTATTGAAGGAGAAGGAGGATGATATTTCAACGGAGCCGATTGGAACGGAGTCGTTCGGGGACCCAATCGTTGGGATCCTACGGGAGTCGATTGGAACGGAGTCGTTGGGGAAAACACTCGTTGGGATCCACTCGATAACGGTGTCGATGGAAATCGTAATCGTTGTAACGCATACTTGTTGAACAACGGTGTAGTTTTCAACCCAGTCGTTGGGGGTTGAATAGTTGCACGTTAGAGTATTGAAGCCACTTGCTTATCCTCTATTCGTTCAAGACGTTCAGTTATTGGAGAAAATATTCGTTGAATCGTTTTATCCTCCTCAGATCGTCCCATCTTGAAGGAAGCATATTTTTTCCTTACATCTCTAACAAGCTGTTGAATCTTAAGTTTACGTTGGTGCTCCTTAGACAAGTTCTTGGGAGTCATGATGCTGAAAGTCAACTGAACACTAATCTATTATGATTTTACTTCTATAAATTTATCGAAGCCCATTCGATAACTTCCCTTGTTCAAGTTGAAATCCTTCACTATAACTATAAACCCATATTTATCTGCGTTCCAACACAGAGAGCATAATTCCTTGAATTCATCATACGTCATATCTGGGCTAACATGTTCATCATAAACGTGACGTAGGTTAACATCCTGTTTGAAAAGGACTATTATGTTTCCGTTGTCACGTGTTAGATGTTTCTTCATAGAAACGTAGGTTTGGCATAGAAATGCTACGTCAATGGACTTATGTCGACCCATAGAATAATAATCCTTAATTTTATTCTGCTTGTCACCCATTATATCATCGAAAATGAAGATTGAATTTTCACGTGCTTCACAAGGGTCAATGATCTCATCACTTTCCTTGTATGGATAATATCCAATATCGGGTATACTCTTGAGAACTTGCTCCAATAAGCCATACTTGGGCTGATAGAGACTTTTCGAGAAAATATAAACGTTTTCAAATCTAAGTCCGTTCGGATTGAAAAGTAATGAGAGTAGAGCATTGGATTTTCCTGACCTTCTAGGACCAACTATAAGAAATCTACAACTGTTTGGGAATGAATCATCATGTCTTTTAGCAATCTGATCCTCGAAAATATCTAAATTATCAATCGGTAGCTTAGTTGTTTGTTGTATGACAGACATCTTGATACTAGAGTAAATAAAAAACAATCTCTATATAAATATATATAATTATTTCAAAAACAATTAACTTTTGTGTCTCCTTAAATATTGATAAATAATACATTCACATCTACAAGATCCGAAGGATTCGCATTTTGAGCAAGCAATTCCATCAACATACTCTTCATCTAGGCCTCTCCCAATACATTTCAATGGACAACAATATATTTTTCCATCAATTTTATTCCAACGTCGTTCATCTTCTAAAATGTTGCATTCAGTTTGTAGAGGTTTATCTAAGCAATATATGGTAAAACCACACCCCGTACACTTTACATGATTATCGTAAAATATATATTTTTTAGGTAGAGAAGTTATTTTTACATTATAGAAACATCTGATTAAAACAAGAACGAACATAGATATAAGCAGATATGTTGATATGAATATATATATCTCACTATTATTTCATAGAGTGACTCTTCAGACATCTTTACTCTGTTAATGCTCTACGTATACTGAATATTATTTGATGGAAGTGGATATAAATAAATAAAACAATAATTCTTCACACATTTTTTATTGGGACACATCTTCTAGATTTACATTTCAGTTTACTAAATCTATTTTTATTATGAAAAACATCGAACCAGGGATCCAAAGACATTCGTTTGAAGGAATCAAACATCTTCTTCTTAGCCTCATAAGCAGCAATTTTCTTCTTCAGTATTTTTATATTTTCTAAATGTAGATCTATAGCAGACATGTCTGTATGGTGTTCTATTTCGGTATGAAGTTCCAAACCCATTCAAACAAATCTTTGGAATTTGTCATACTGCACATGCGCTCCCCACTACCATGCTGCATGCACGGAGGTCGTTTCAATTGAAACTTTGGTGGGGTCCAACCATAATTTTCTACATTTATTATTCGAAGCGTCAGACCAATACAATTTAATTTATTCAATAGAAAATCGTATTTTTGTTTTCCCTTCACATATACGATATCTACATTGGTTAGTAGTTTTTTGAGAATAGCATCTATTTCTTCGTACAATATATTTCCCTCTGAATACCTCAGACCATGATGATATCGTTCCAAGTATCTGATTTGTTTCTTATCTTCTAGGGTAAGTGTGGAATATCCTCTTGGAGGCTTGAATATGAAATGAGCGACTTGATTTCCATTATTTATAGCTAGCTCTTTCAGACAAAATTCTTCAGCAATGACGAATCCTTGGATATCTACCGTTACAACCTTCATCTTCTGAGTATGATCTTCAACTGATTAGAAAGATGTCACCTTCTTTACAGTTTCACTTAGGGGGAGATATTCGATGACGCAATCGTGTATTATTATACAGTATGCTCTTGTAGATGGTGGAAATGCATTTCTAGCGTGAATTTCCAATTTAACATCCACGGTAGAAGATTTGAAGCTTTCATCGCGTCTAGAGCAGTCGATTACAAATATAGCCCGTGACTTGAATTGCGCATAATCGAGTAGAGCGGCCTTCTTCTCGTTCATAGAACTTGATGAAAATTCCGAATAGTTATGATGAGCTTCGGCGAAATCGTTTCTGTCGAAATCTAAATTCAGGGTTTCTTGGGGTATATATTCACCGTTCAAAAGTAGTATCACATCTGATACGTCAATGTTATCCAGATAATTTGGATCTTTAGTATCATTGTCTTTTCTGTTTCTATGGAAGCAACAAATGACGTATCGAGGACATTCGATAATTGATCCAGTTTTCACGTTCCATACTTCCTTAGTGGAACCTTGTGTAAGAACTGGTAGTTCATGCAACTCCCAACGTCTGAACGGGATTAAAACGGGTCTATCCGTTTTGATTGATTGAAGAAGTTCTAATTTGAGAGGATCTGATGGATAAATATGTTTAACTCTCAATTCCATACTCTGAATAGTAATTTCTCCTTTGGTAGCTCCAACAGCTTCTCCCTCTGCAGGACTGACCAGGATTGAATTCTTGTCATTGCGAGCTCGAACGAAACGAATCAGCTGTTTTCCACAAATAGCCATTCGATAATCGTTGAATATATTCAGGAGATGACTCAGCGGTATTCGTAAATAAAAGCTTCCATCTTCAGTTTTAATAGCGATGTTTGAATAATTCCATCCTGCAATAGCCAGTTCGCGAATTTCGGCTTTCTCATAACATAAAAATCCTCGTACAGTACTAACAAGTCCTGGATCTTCAACGGTATCTATCTCGCTTCCACACAGTTCGTAAGATATGGAATCGAAAAGGAAAGCACCTGCGTTATTCACCAATGAAACATCTCCTTCACCCGCAGTTTTAGTCAATTTTCCTCTGATAATGACAGCTGCATCGTTCATGAGAAGCCAAACATTCGGTCTATTGATACCAATCTCGATGGTGTCGTTATTGTCAAAGGATTTAATAAAAGGTAAATATGTCCGACTTTCAACTTTGACGATTGAATCGTCGTTGACAAGGGGGCGGTAGAGATCGAAAGCCTGGCCTGATAACATGACCTATAGATTGTAAAAATATTTTATTTTCTAACGTCAGGTGTGATCTGGATGACTGTTGAATGACTAATGGTTTCGGTACTCTTACTCTTGTATCTTTATACTTGGAGGGAAAAATCAAGACCATTTTTTAAGCTCCAATCTAACTATAATTTCTTCACCTCTAAAATTGACCAGTTCAAAATCCTGATCTCGAATATTCAAAGTTATATTATATATCTTTTTCTTCACTACAGGAAGGTATATTAAATTTCTGGGTGTTTCGTCTATCGCGTAACCTGGGTCTGAGTTCACCGAAAATTCGTATATCGTATGTGAAGGTCTATCGTTGTTAAATGCTCCCTCGCTGATATTACTATCTATATGTATAGTTCTAACTTTAACTATTTTCACAGGTAAATCTGACTCATGAACCTTTCCAGCTTCTAAAATCTTCTCGGAGAATCCCAATATTTCTTTGGAAATATCCTTCTTTTGTTCTTCTTCAGATAGTAAATGTTTTTTCAAATAATCTTCGATATCGGTTATCTCATATGTACCAGTAGGTATAGTTAGGCTTGCTTGCTCCTTGTCAAAATAGTGAAACTTTGTATTATCGTCTATATTCGGTATTGTATTATATGAATAAAATCCGATCAATGCAAGCCCGTACTGACAATTCTCTTCCAATTCGATTGGAGGAACGAAATCAATGGATAATGTTGAAGTGCGACTCTTCAGTGTGAATATCACAGACATGACTGATGAAAATAAAGCTAATAGTTGATATTTATAACATTTTATTCTGTAAAAATTCTAAACACAATTTTACGTATTATAGGTCTGATATTGATCTCTATAATATAGTATTTTAACGTTCAAGTATTTCACCAACTCTTTCGGAGGCTTCAAATTTCCAAAACTATCAAAGTAGTCTGCAACATTTTCGTTTTTCGTGTAAGCTGTCCAATGACTACCAGGTCCCTGTGAAGAATCCAAGTTGATCACCCCACTTCCTTTTTTAACGATTTTTTAGGTAAATTATCTCGCATAAATACGCCCCTGAAGTGAGGTATATTTTTAGCATAATTTTCAATCTCATAATCGTATAGAGCTCTATTGGGCAGCTTAGTTAATAGTTTTTTTGTTTTTTCAAGTAAAGTCCATATCCTCGTTTCGATTTTCTCACGTAGAGCCCTTTACCTATGGATTCCATAGCCTTGTTATGACGATGTTCCTCTTCCAACTTTTTAGTAGCATTCTCAGCGTAAACTTCAGTTTTGACAACAGCGCTACCTCCATTCAACAACATTCCTAGAGCAGATAGCCCCGCGAATATCGGAACTAACGGTAGAAGACCCCCTGATTTTGATTCGAATGGAATAATGCGGGGTACTCGTATGTTTCTACGACCGCCTGTTTTCTTGATTGCGAGCCTTGCTGCTTTAAGTGCCTTAATGGAAGACTTTTTCAGATTTCCTTCAGTACCTTCTTTTTTCAATATTTTGGCAACAGGGTCAACAACAGTCATTTTGAACGACTTTTTAAGTCCCATTTCAAGTTTACGTTTAGCTTTCATAATTCCAGTAACCATAAGAGCGTGAGATTTTTCCTTGAATTTAGCGTCCCTTGACTTTACTCGTTCCCAAGCCTTATCTTCGAGAATTTGATCGGCTTCATGTCTAACAGCTAGCTCTTTGCTTTTCGATTATGCGATATCGTGTTCTTTACAAGCTTCGTCGAGTTTATTAATCCCTGGATCACCTCTACGAAGACGTTCTTCTAACTTGGTACCAGGTCCGCAATACGAATAACCGGGTAAATGTAACTCAATCGGTAATTTATTTATTAGTGTGTTGACAAGTCCATCTCCTACGAAAGTTAACATGATAATGAAATGACATCATATAATTCTAAGCATATATATATATATATATATATATATATATATATATATATATATATATATATATAAACCTACATTTGAAATTTGTGGACACATCCTGTATATTATATAAATTATTTTATTCAAAAATATGTGATAACTATTTAACGAGTTGAATGAATACTTTGTACATCCCTGTACTAATATGAATATTGTATATCAGCAAATTCCGTTCCGTTCGACCTAGAGGGACATCGAGATGTGGCTCTAGGTCAAACGTAGGAATTCGCTGATGACATATTTCTGCCGACTTCAATTCTACGTTCGTGTCTCAGCTGATATTGACTCATTCCGTTTTCGTTCGAACGCGATTATATTTTATATATCAAAATGGAAATGAATTTTTAAGAAAATAACTATTTTTTTTAACACGTTGACTGCCACGTGAGTTAAATACAACTCACACAGCTCCGAGACCGAGGCGCCGCGTGAGTTGTATATAACTCCATGCAGGTTTTGATTATGAAGCCGCGTGTATCGTGGAGAGTTCACAGTTTAAAGCTAATGCATACGAAATCGAATAAGCAAGGCGCCAGGAACAATTTGATGTATTTGGCCTGGCGTTCAGGTTATTTCTTGAGATGTTATAATATTTCAAACTATCAGTTGAAATAGAACGTATTTGTTCTAATATTTTAATTTTCAATAATATCAAATATGTATTATTATGATTGAAATAATGATCCTTGCATAAAATAATCTTTAATCAATTAGAAATAACAAAAACGTAAAAATCAGAACTCTTAAAAAAAACATATTTCTCAAAATTTGTTATAATATTTCAAACTATCAGTTGAAATAGAACGTATTTGTTCTAATATTTTAATTTTCAATAATATCAAATATGTATTATTATGATTGAAATAATGATCCTTGCATAAAATAATCTTTATTCAATTAGAAATAACAAAAACGTAAAAATCAGAACTGTTAAAAAAACATTTTTCTCAAAATTTGTTGACAGCAGCATCATGAGTGGCAAAAAAACATTCAATGCAGAAATATGAATCACACTTTGTGCATTTATATGCACTTTGCTTGCAATTGGAGATTGCATACTCTCGTCCAACCAACGTGTACGTACTAATAGATTAGAACAAGTCGAGGCGTGATTTTAGACGAAATAGCATAGTGAGTTATATATCACTCACGCGGCCCTAATTGTTTGAGCGCCGCGTGAATCAAATATAATGCACGGGGTAAATCATATTCAGGGGTTGAAATTAAATTTCAATTATCGTTAGTTAGGTATAACATACAATTTTAAGCATAAAAACAAAAAAAAAACATGTGGCCTCAGAGCAAAAATTTTTTTTTCCGACATGGCAGTCAACGTGTTAAATAACTATGTTTGTAATTTAATATCCAAATCTACGAAGACGGCCACGAATACCACGAATTTCGGCCCCCCCTACGGTCCTATATATCATATAATCTACTGAACACACATGAAGACTCCTGGGGGCCCCATGAAGACTCCTGGGGCCCACATGAAGACTCTGTGGGACTCGGTGCCCCCATGAAGAATCCCTCATAAAAAATTTCAGTTCTCTGGGCCCCATACGTATTCTCATACCTATATTTACAGTTAGTAGCGCATGCGCAGACATGACATTTCGGACTAGGTACACTTCTTAAGATCATTAGATAGAACATATTATAAAATTTGATAGCAGTATAAAAAGAACTTTGTTTAGCAAGAGTTAAATCATATGACAGGATAGGCAGTTTTTTATACCTAGTCTTGCTCACAGAATTCATAAATTGCATCTTCAAGTTTTCATAATGAAATAATATACATCTACTAATGTACATATGTTCTATTGTTAATAGTGTATCCAGTTTCAGGATTTCTTTGAATTTTTTCTGGATTTTTTCTAACGGTCTTAACTTAGTTTTATAAGCTCCTCCCCATATGATTAATCCATAATTTATTATACTATAAACATATGCATAATAAATTAAGACAAGTATTTTTAGAGGTAAATGTTGCAGGTAAATTTTTTAACAATATATAGAAAGTATCTAATTTTGCTTATTATTTTTTGGATATGCAAATCCCATTTTAGATTAAAATCTACAATTATCCCCAAATATTTAACATTAGTATTCCTGTTTATTTGGTTTTCATTAATTTTTATTACTAATAACTCAGGTACACTGTCTGTATAGCATCCAAAAGTTAGGTATTCGGTTTTAGTTATATTATATATTTATTTTGACAAAACCAAAGATTCAGTTGACTTAGGTATATATTCATTTATCTTACTGATTCATCCCATTCGTCCTCGAAGCTCAGTACTACAGTATCATCCGCATATGGATAAATATGTTCACAATATTTGAAAATGTCATTGATATAAATTAAAAAGAGCAGCGGGCCCAGCACTGAGCCCTGAGGAACACCTATCTTAACTACTTTACTTATACTTTTTGTACCATTTAATAATACTCTTTGTTTCCTATTTGTTAGGTAGTCCTTAAGCAATTGTAAAGGTACACCTCTTATTTCCATCAATTCCATTTTTTTAAATAGGATTTTATGATCCACTGTGTCAAATGCTTCGCTCAAATCAATAAAAGTAGCTATTATTTACTTATTATTATCTAAATTAGTATATATAGACTGTAAAACTTTCTCTAGTGCATTTAGTGTACCTTCATTTTTTAGAAAACCATATTGTTTTTCACTAATCATTTTGTTTTTTATCAAGAATTTATATAATCTGTTGTGAATCAACTTCTCAAATATCTTAGCAAAATTAGAGATGAGTGAGATTGGACGATAGTTGGTTATTTCCAATTTACTTCCTTTTTTATGTATCGGTAATATCTCAGCCTTTTTAAGAGCATCCGGCCAAATGCCCCTAGATATACATAAGTTAAAGATTTTTTCAAGCACTGGACTAATGAATTGTTTAATGTTTTTTAATATCTTTGAATGAATACCATAAACTCCTCCCCCTCGATGTCTCAACCTGGCGTTAATATTTGAAATTTCAATTACGCTTACAGGGTAAAATACTATAGACTCACAGTTTCTATCATTTGTATTGACCAATACCCCATGACTGGGTGAGACTATGTTATTAGCATATTCTTCACCGATATTAGTAAAAAATTCAATAAAAGAGTCAGCATTTCTAGTTGGCTCAGTAATCATATTTTCACCATCTGCGATTTTGCATATTTTTATTTTGTTTTTCTCTTTTCCTAATTTATTGTTTATATAATTCCAAGTGCTTTTAAGTTCTTTACAACAAGATTCTGCTGTTGCTATTTCAAATGAATTTTTCGCCTCTTTAATTGTTTTTTGCAGTACTTTATTGTAAGCAGTGTACCTAGCTTTATTACTCAAATTATTATTTTTTTTCCATTCATTATATAAACTTTCTTTATGCTTTATAGATTTCAAAATTGCAGATGTCATTCAAGGTTTTCTCATAGTAATATTTTTAGTAGCACTTTTACTTTCAGATGCAAGTTTAATGCTAGTCTGTATTTGTTTAATTAATAATTCAATACCTTCATTAGGATCAGTAATCTCATCATAAAGTTTATAATTGAATCTTGACATTACTTTTATGAGTTTGTTATGATTAATTTTTTTAAATTCATTTTTAGTCTCAGTTATCTGCAGGTTGAAAGCACAGTGGAGGGAGTAATGATCAGTTAAAACTTGGAAATGTTTAATAGGGTAGACATCCAGTTCAGATTTTATAAACATATTGTCTATACAGGTTCCACCTCCTTCATTAGGCCTAGTAACTGATTTGAACATCGAGTAAATACCCGTCAGAATAAAAATTATTTAGTAGTTCCTCAGCCTCATCTCCAACCACCAAAACATTCGTGTTAAAGTCTCCTTAGGGTTGCCATCACCTAAATTGCCGATGCCGGACAAAAATTTTAAAAACCCCGGACTTTTCTGTGGAATTTTGTTTTTCCCCGGACACCCCGTGAAAAAAAATTTTTTTTTGTATAAAATAAAATATCGTTTATATTTTTATTTTTCATTCATTCAAACTTTAGACCGCTTGTTTGCCATATAAACAGAACAACAAAAAACAAATAAAATTCTATTATACACAGTTTACAGTTTTCTCTTTTTTTTGATATCATCAAATGAAAAACAACTCCTAACGTTAATTTTTGGTAGATCAAAAATCAAATAGTCTAGATTCTACATTGTAATAGTAAATTATAGGATAGGTCATCTAGTTCGGTTAGATAGGTTAGGTACCCAAAAGTCTAAATTATTTATTAGCTATAAATCAAAAGTAAGTAACAAGTTTTAATTTTAACGAGATCAAGTTCTTTTTACTAATTCAACTTAACTTGGAATTTTTCAGACTTGCCAATTTTTTCCAAAATATCTTTATTTTTCATCATGAGTTTGAAAAAGTCGGAGCAACTCAAGTCTTTAAAATTAGACTTTATTTTGATCAGAGAAGAAAGCGTATGTGTATTTAGCAAGTTTCTCTCCTACCTCCATTACTAGCGACCCTGTACTGAAAAAACTCACTGTACATTCGCACTGTGAGCTGGTATACAAAAATATGACTATGCAATTTTGAGCAGTTTAGAATATAGATGTTTAGAAAATATTCGGCCACAACCGGTTTGCATTTAATAGATCATCTCCGTCACTGACACTCAAACTTCACACACCCGGACACAAAATTTGTCCGGGTTTTACCCGGACATATTTTGAAAGTCCCGTCCGGACAACCCCCGGACGCCCCCTAAACTAGGACAAATCCGGGGAAACCCGGACGGATGGCAACCCTAAGTCTCCTATAACTATATGTGTATATTCACCAGACCTGGAGATCAACTCATGTATAGCTTCATTAAATATCTCATTACTTAGATCATGATTCTTATATAGAGCAGATATTTGTACAGTACAAGTTTCATTAAACTTAATATCACAGTATTTTATAGTTTTTATGATCAAAAATTTCCGTTGAATGAACCAAATCACAGTGAACATACATTACAACTCCATCAGCAACATTCAAAGATGCTAAGTTATAATATATTTTATAATTATCAATTCTATAAAGATTAGGGTTTTTTAATTGCCAAGTTTCAGAGCAAACTATTATTTTAGGTTTAGTATCTAGACTTTGAATGTATGCTTCAAGAGCAGCAATATTCGCGTGCAGACTTCTAATATTGACGTGAAGTATATTAATTTGATAATTGTTTAGATTTAAATTTAACTGTTCAGTAGTGGCACACTCAACCTCATTATTCAATTCTATTATGTCATTATCTATATCTATATAGTTCGCCATGGGAGATAAGAAGAAGTTAAGAAGAAAAAAGACAATAATTGTCTATCGTCTTACCAGCTTGAGTGTTGAGGTTATGAACCAAAATCAATTCTATCTCTAGCTTGCTGGAACGCCTTCTTGAATACCATGCATTCACCCTCATCATCCGCAGCATGGCTCATATCTAAGTTTGTTTTGAACTTCTCATTTTGTCGAGCACAATTAGCACATTTTTTTTCAGCTGATTTACACTCCACTTTTTTATGGTTACCGGCACACATAACACACGTCACAGGCAAAGTGCAGTCTTTCAATTTATGATTATATCCCAAACATTTCAGGCAGGTCAGCACTTTATTGTTGTCGTATACAGGACAACTATTATATGCTATGTTAACTTTTCCCATTTCCATGAGTTTTTTGTACATACTGCCACTGCATTTCATCACTGCCTAATGTGCTTCTCCATTTTTTGCTTCTTCAAAAACCTTGATAGTAGGATCTTCTTCATCCTTCAGCAGATCATTTTGATTTTTCAACCCAATAATTATATCTTCCAAAGTAGTGTTTCCGTTTATATTTGATATTGTAACCTGTGGCTTTCTCAATTTGGTTTCCTCTGTATCATATTTCGAGCTCATAGATTTTTGCACCTGCTTCTTCATATTTTCTAATGATTTCATGGTAGTACATCTATACAGAACACCACCATTTTTTATATTTTTGAGATTCCAATACCACATCTGGCCGGATTTATATTCTTTTGAATATCTTTGTTAGTTTCACGGCAATCTTGATTCTTCTTCGGTTTAATTATTAGACAGGGAAGGTTTTTTTCCTGCAGTATTCCTGTACTTTTTATTTTTTCTGCATAGCTTCCTCCTATATTATCCTTTTTTACATTCAAATTCTCCAACTGTCTTTCTGATAACTCTATAATTTTATTTTTTCCAGCTATAACATTATCTTTCTCCTCAATAATGGCTTGAAGTAAACTGTGGGAGTTCAATTTCTTACAATCCTGACAAAGAAACTTCATAGTTCTTCTTGTTTTTAACTCTAGGACCTTGACCTCTGATGCAGTTAAATTCGCACATTTTTCACATCTGGTTGACCGGCATCCGTCACAACAAAACAAACTTCTTTCCCGACTAGAAATATTACAATCCGCACATTTCATGTGTGTGATTTTATCTTATCTGATGTTGAAAGATTCCCTTTTTATATTTATCCATATAGCACGAACTCAATATTACTTGGATTTTATTGTTATGATTATTACAGCATATGACTATTTTCTCGAAAACTATTCAAATTTTCTATAAGAGTTCTTCACATTCGGATTTATGGTTCACTAACAAAGATCCTGACACTAATTCATTTTTTGGTTTCAACTTTTTAACCACTTAATTTCGTTATCATCGAGGACACGAAGTTAACACGACTTATTGAAACTATTTCCAATTGGTATTTATATATATATATATATATATATATATATATATATATATATATATATATATATATATTTATATATATATATATATATAGATATATATATATATATATATATATATATATATATATAAATATATATATATATATATATATATATATATATATAAGAAATTTTTTCGTGATTGAAATCTGCGAACGTGATATCGTTGAACTTATACGAAATTTAAGGAAAAAATAAAACAGTAACTCCCTTGACACTACAGGGTAAAATATCAAAGCGTTTGACTTATATGAAATTTTAGAAAAAAATAAAGAGATACTTGTATTTATTACACAGAAAAAATAACAGAGGTCCTCCTACCTCATATATATATATATATATATATATATATATATATATATATATATATATATATATATATATTTATATATATATATATATATATATATATATATATATATATATATATAATTATATATATATATATATATATATATATATATATATAAATATATATGTAAGGATGTAAGGTTGGTAACCATGAACGGTTGGCAACAAGGTAATGCTTATTTTATTTCATGGTTGCCAGTCGACATAATAGTATTAAGAGTATTGTAATGGAGGTTAATAAACAAGTTTAAGTGAATGCTTTATTAATTAATCAAGGATAATTACAGTCATCAGACCTGTTACATGGCGCTGTGAACGAAAAAATTAATTCACAATCGAACCAGGACATAAATTCATTTATATTACAAAGGAACATGTCAGATCACAGAAGAATCGTTCCTTTAAATACAAACGGAAACGTTGCTAAAAAAATTGGCGAACATGGAGAGCCAGATTCGAAAACTATTTAATTGCTTCTGAAGTGATAAAAAAAGATGAAGCAACACAATGTGCCCAACTTCTTCACTACATTGGGGAGGAAGGGTTCAGAGTTTTCAGGACGTTTACAATCCCAGAGGCCGATAAAAACAAATCAATTAAACTACTGGAACTATTCGAAGAACATTTTCTTCCGAAAGAAAATATTAACTATCAAAGGTACGAGTTTTTTTCCTATCGGCAACAACAAGGCCAACCAATGGACCAATTTATCACACAACTAAACGAACGGGCAATGAAATGTAATTTAGGCGACCTCCAGAATGACTTGATTAAGACAATGATTATTTGCGGAGTCACAAACTCGCAAATACGAGAAAAACTGTTACAAGATAATCCAGATACCTTAGAGAGAACAATTGAAATTTGCTACGTTATGGATAAATCAAAGAAGGAATGCCATGCAATGCAAAATTCAAATTCAGTAAGTGTACCAGTAGATGTTGTCAAATGTTGTGAATAAACACTCAAGAAACGGAAACCAAATTCCAAATAAAATGATAAAAGACTGCAAGAAGTGTGGCAGAAACCATGGATTAACAAATGCCCTGCATATGGACAAAAGTGTTCATATTGTAATTTAGAAAACCATGTTGCTAAGGTTTGTAGGAAGAAAAATAAAAAGGTGAATGAAATTAATGTTATAAATAATGAGGAAGTTCATAATGTAAATAATGAATACTTATTTGTTGGCAGTATTGAAATAGATGTTATTTCCAATGAACATGAACAGTGGGTCACTTCTCATAAATTAATAATTTAAATATTCAATTTGAAATTGATACGGGGTCTATGGTAAATATATTACCTTTGAAAAAGTTTAACCAACTCATAAATAAACCTAACTTAGAGCCAAGTGAAATTAAACTACAATCACATGTTTTGAAATTTTTTGTAGTTAATTCAGATACAGCATGCATCTTAGGCCTGGGCAGTTCATGTAAATTAAATTTAATTAAGAAAATTGACCTCATATTTATTGAAGGCAATACAGTGTATAAATCAACCTTATCACATTAGTTTAGTACCAAATGCACAACCGGTGGTACAACCTACTCGTAAAGTAGCACTACCACTTCAAGAATCTTTGAAAGAAAGCTTAAACGAACTAGAAAAATTGAATATTATTGAAAAGGTCAGTAGATAAGCTATGTATGTTCTGCACCGGAAGTCGGCCATTTTGTGGCGGGAAATTCAAACAGCAATGTCAGTTATGCGCATGCGCGAACTATGGACGGAAAGTCGGATATTTTGCGAACGTCGGCCATTTTCCAAGATGGCGGACCACGGTATTATCGTACTTTGAAACCTGACCAACAGATGGCGTTCCAAGATGGCGTTTCAAGATGGCTGACCACAGTATTATCGTAATTTGGAACTTGACCAACAGATGGCGTTCCAAGATGGCGTTTCAAGATGGCTGACCACAGTATTATCATAATTTGGAACTTGACCAACAGATGGCGTTACAAGATGGCGTTTCAAGATGGCGGACCACAGTATTATCGTAATTCATATCCTGGCCACCAGGAGGCGTTCTTACAGATCACTGTATTATCGTCATTAGGAACCTGACCACCAGATGGCGTTCCAAGATGACAGATCATTATATTCACATCATTCAGAATCTCGTTAACAGAGGGCATTTCAATAGCATTCAAATTTGAATGTTTGACGTATGACAGTTCTATGCTCTGAGATATCTATGGTTCAAGATGACATTTAACATTAACGAATGACAGATGGGATGACGTATAACAGATCTATGCTCTAAGATATCTATGGTTCAGGATGACATTTGACAGTAACGAATGACAGATGGGATGACGTATGACAGTTCTATGCTCTAAGATATCTATGGTTCAAGATTACATTAGACAGTTACGAATGACATATGGGATGACGTATGACAGATCTATGGTCTAAGATATCTATGATTCAAAATGACATTTGACAGTTCTATGTTTTAAATCCAAGATGGTGGATGCGCGAGACTACGAGAATAAGCATGGGGGCCTAGAGGACTGAAATTGTAAATGGGGGTATCCAGGTGTCTTCGGCTGGCTCAGACGACTGAATTCGATATATAGAAATATATGGAGTCTTCATAGAGGCCCTTGAGACTCTTATACAAATTTTAACCTTACTTTTCGTTAGCTGACTTACAGATCACGGTTCAGGAATCCCTCGGAAACTTCTCAACAGAGCGTAATCGTATTCAATATTTGACGTATGACACATCTATGGTTTAAATCAAAGATGGAGGATCTATGGTCTTTCCTCTTTCAAATCCAACTTGGTGGATTACAGGTTACGTCACGTACCAAGTTGATTTTAAAAAAATTCAAAATTGAAGAAAACGAGCTCGGTATTTGAACCTATATATCAGAAGTCCAACACCCCTAAGCTTAAAAAAAATTCAAATTGAGAAATCCAACGCGAGGATCGAACTTCTATAACAGAAGACAATATCAAGCTTAAAAAAAAATTCTAATTAAAAAATCCAACGCGAGAATCGAACCTTTATATCAGTCCAACATTATCAAGCTTCAAAAAAATCATTCGGAAGAAATCCACATATAGACTTGAACCTCTATATCAGAAGTCCAACACTATCAAGCTTAAAAAAAAAAAAATTTCAAATTAAAAAATCCAGCGCGAGGATCGAACCTATATATCAGAAGTCCAACACTATCAAGCTTAAAAAAATTCATACTGAAGAAATCCACATGTAGAATTGAACCCAGTATATCTATATTAGGAGTTCACTGCTCTACCAAGCTTAAAAAAAAAATTCTAATTTAAAAAAATCCTGCGCGAGGATCGAACCTCTATATCAGAAGTCCAACACTATCAAGCTTAAAAAAAAAAAAAAATTCATACTGAAGAAATCCACATGTAGAATTGAACCCAATATATCTATATTTGGAGTTCAACACTATGTTCACTGCTCTTAAAAAAAAAATTCAAATTAAAAAATCCAGCGTGAGAATCGAACCGCTATATTAGTCCTGAATAGTTAAAGATTATCCAAATGACATATTATGACAAAATATTATACAAGTCGAGACTTGTATAATTATATCTTGTTGAAATAAAACCACTCATTTACTTTTCTTGTTCTTTATTCTCCTACAAAATTGAACATTTCTCTGTCTACATCATTTAAAACTTTATTTTTATTAAAATACATACATTCTAAAATTGCATAGCTTTCAATTGTTGGATTTATGTTACAGAAGGCATAATTTACATCTTCGACAGATTTATCATTATTCCAAGTAATTTCTTTTACAATAAGTACAAATTTATGATAATAAAAAGGAAAATTGATATTTTTTAACATCCCAATTCTTTTGCTTAAAATATCATTCAACTTTATAAGTTCAGATACATCAGATTCGGTGAAATATAGATCATTTTCCCATTTAGATAATGAGAATACTTTTTCTACTTCATCGAAAAACACTTCAGTTCCACTACTGTTTGCTCCTACGCCCTTATTCTCAATTAATTTCATGAACGATTCCCATTCATATTCAATAAATGACATGACACTATCATTACAGCTTACTCTCACTGCAGGGCTGAAGTCTCGAGCTGGACTCAAACCATTTTCCACTAGAAATACTCCAGCCTGAAAGCCACAGTTCAAAATGAAATTTTTTTCATTTTTGGCTGCCTCATCGTAGACATCCAAAATTCTATCCAAATCTTCGTCGATAAAACCACTGTCTTGAGACATCTTACTTCTTCAAACTTCAATACTTAACTAAACTTAAAGTTTGTTACTTGTATCAATCCAAGAATCATGTGACTTTGACATACCCAGCCAATGAACCAACACCTTATATCCTTTTCTGCGCAAGACTTTTTAAACCAAGTAAACGTCAGAGTATTTATCAGAATATTAGATCATGTATGGCTCTACCAAGCATTACAAAAAAAAAATCAATTTGAAAAATCCGCATGTAGAATTGAACCTCTATATTAGGAGTCTAAACTCTACCAAGTTCAAAAAAAAATTTCAAATTAAAAATCCAGCGCGGGATCGAACCTGTTATATTAGGAGTTCAACACTACCAAGCTTTAAAAAAAAAAAATTCATACTGAATGTAGAATTGAACCCAGTATATCTATATTAGGAGTTCAACACTATGTTAACTGCTCTTAAAAAAAAAATTTCAAATTAAAAAATCCAACGCGAGAATCGAACCTCTATATCAGAAGTCCAACACTATCAAGCTTAAAAAAAAATTTTTAATTAAAAAATCGAGTGCAGGAATCGAACTCAATACATGAAATATAAACTATAAAACAAAAAATTCAAATTGAAGAAAACGAGCTCGGGGATTGAACCTGTTATATTAGGAGTCCATGGCTCTACCAACCATAAAAAAAAAGTTAAATTTGAGACATCGAGCTCGGGGTTTGAACCTCTATATCAGAAGTCCATGGCTCTACCAAGCTTAAAAAAAAAAAATGTCAAATGGAAAGAGTCTCGCATAATTGATATTATTTTTGCTTCGTTAATTTTTGGATATCTTGAATAGTTAACATGTTAAAATACATATGGGGGCCCAGAGGACTGAAATTATTTGATATAATGGAATGGGGGCTTCGGAGACTCGTGATCCATTCATTGATTATGCTAATAACGGAGTTCGTTAAGGGAAAAAAAAATTATTTAACAGATAATACATATTCATTTGACCTTCGACCTCTCCGTAGGTAATCCCCGTAGCGATATTTCAATAGATATGAAAATAGTTATTATTACTTCCTCCTTAAAATGTTATTTTCCAAGCTTTTTATCAATAACTCGATATAAGTAATTCATAAATATTCGAACCGGTACATTATGTGAATTGACCTAATTGACGGACTGCTTGCGTTGCAAAAAACGGGTCGTTGCACGTTGGAAGTCACTGATTTCCGATCTAGTGCAATGAACTGGATTATCTTTATTTCATTGTCATTTTAAACGTTCATAGATGACTGACTAGAGTTACCTTCAATAATATAATCAGAGACTCCTTGAGTTATAATTATTGAAAATAATTAACGATTAGTTTGTGTGAAGTGTGTGAAATAAGTGTTCAAACCAAATAAACTTCAAGAATAAGTTCCCTTATTACAACCGGAGTTCCAGTGTTCAAGTGAGTACATTTTATTTTTCAATAGATTTAGAATTGGAAATTGTATATACTATAGCGAGAGCGAGACAGACCTCTATCGGGAACAGTGTTGCCAGACGTAACAAATAGTCTTCAATCTAATTAGCTGGCTCAATTTTCAACAAAAGGAGATGAAGAGTTTATTTATCACGTCTGGCAACCTGAGGATAATTTTTGGTTCAATCAATTCAAATCGTATACCCAAGTGTGACAGAATATTTATGTCTGCTTTTAATTGGACTATATTCAAGTTTTTAACCTTATATAAATCAATAGTAAATAGGTAATTACCATATACATAAGGCTAAAACGAAATAATTTCATTCTTTCAACATAGATATATACAAATCCATATACATAAGGTTAAAAATTTCTATTATATAAAGCTCCTTGTATATAGATGTGAATTAATAATCACTAACTTCATGATCAATAAATCTTTGACTTACCTATATGAAATTTCAGAAAAATAAACAGTCACTTGTATGTGTGTTATACAGAAAAATAACAGGGTTCTCATACCCTTATTTTATTATGCTCGTAACGGAGTACGTTAAGCGTTAAAAAGGTTTATAAATTTTTGTATAACTGAAAAATAAATATATCCTTATTAGAATTACAGATTTCAAACGAATTAATGAAATCAACAATATATTTGAAAAGACTCACATTCCAAGAAATGTTTCTTGCACGATTTCGGTTTTAATATTCAACAGGATGTTTATAAATATTTTTAATATCATATAAATCAATATACGATAATTCGCAATACTGCTTAATTGAAACTTACAATGACTAGTGATTTCCGCAAGCTTGCTATCAATAACCTGAAATAGTAATTCATAAGTTACTCGAGCTATTAGTGCTGAGATTCAGTCTTACGTTAGTTTTACAATTGTAACACACACCAATAATTGACTGTAGTAGCCAAAATATCATATAATCGAGTTTTAGATTTTAGTCATACTTTTCAACAAGAATCAGGTTCACACGATTTTTATAGAATATATTTTTGTTTCTAGATATGGATTTACTGAAAACATTGAATTCTGCTTCTCTTCTCGAAAAGAAGCCGAAATTGAAACTAACAGAACTGATAGTCGATAAACCATATCAAATACATAAGGCTAAAATCGCCAAATCAACTTTCGGGGAGTCTGTGTTGCTTGATTTGGGAGATCACATCCTGTTTCTACCTAAGAGACTTACCGAAGAATATCGACCTTATATCGAACAAATCTCTTCAGGACGATATTCGATTGTTTCCAAAGGAACTGTGGAAACCGGAAAATCACACCCTGCATCTTCCTTCAAGCTGATTGAAAATTAAGGTGAATATTACTCAATTTTCTCTGTGTGTACATTTTTATGTCAAAAATGAATTTTATATCTGATTAACGAAAATAGATCACATACCTGCTTACATTTTCAGAGCAAAATTATTCTCTTTCAAATTGTAAAATGACTAGAAAATTAATTTTATCTCAATGAATACTTGTAATAGAGATTTGAGACGAATTAATTTTACCATTGGTGAAAAGGCGATTACATACAAACTGTATAACCTTGAACAGATTAAAATCGACCTCATGATGATTCTGATGATAAAGCTATATTAAATACCCTCATCGTTCGATACTTTAACATTCCACTATTCACTCAACAGATAAATTGTTTTGTTCTAGGAAAATATATTAAAGAAAAGTCAACATAGAGATCATACCACAACAAGAGCAGCATCAAGGCCTATCACTGAATATTTATCTATTCAATAAGTTTCAATCCAAACAATTATTATTGAAAATGTCGATTCCTTATGTATATGATTTTGTTGATTAGTATATAAGTAGAATAAAATCATATCGTTTGAACCTTATGTATAGGATGTTGTTTGTTATATAAATAGAATAAAATTATTTCGTTTAATATACATGATGCTTTCTATATATCTTTGATAACATAATAAAATGGTTATAAATTATTTCGTTTTTTATTTCTGAAATGATTCTGATATGATACAAAGGTTTTACTTACTTCTTATGAATAATACATCTGTTTTGAATTTATTATGATTCACACTTATGTGAATTGATTAAATAATTTATATTGCATTGAAAATATTTAATGAAAAAACAAATTGTATGAGATATCGTACAAAGTGTATTTGAAAATCAATTATAAGGTAAGTACTTTATATAAAATTTCATTTGTTGAGTTTAATGTTTTTCAACAAGAAAATTAGATTATTAACGTTTTCTGAAGTATATTTGAAAAAATGAACTCACCTTTTGATGAGTGAATTTAATTTAAATTTAATAAAACAAACATATGTGAAATTTCATTCTTTATTCATAGTGGAGAACTGTAAACAAAAAAATTAAATAAGTTAACCATTACACAAATCTTGATTATGATGTATGAAATATGGTAAATGATTATGAATTTTGAATTTATCTCTAGATCTAGATTGAAGAAGATCAGAGGTTCTGATTTTTCAATATGAAAATATTCATATGAAGGAAATATCAAAGATTTCTTTTGAGACCAAACTATTGTGGATAGCAATTAATATAAAATTCTACAGTAAAATACAACCGAACACTCATAAATATATATCCTTGAAATGGTTCAACCGAAATTATAGTTTATCATATTGAAGGGAAAAATTAACGATATGGTATATTCTAAAGACACACATTCCAAGAAATGTTTCTTGAAAAATTTCAATTATAATATTGAACAGGAAATATCGAAATATCACTCTTTCACATTTGGATCAATTGTTGATATTTTACAGTTACACAGTTTATGCGCACCAAAATCAAAGTCACCTTATCATTCGTTACAAATCCTTCAATCTTCATACGTTTCACGTGAGATGTATGACAAGCGGCCAAACTTATCAATCAACATAATTAGATTGATTAGTTTTTCAGTATACTTTAATATATAACATCAGCTTCACGAAGCGCCTTTATGATTGCCTCGATTTCATTGTCATTAGAAGAATTCCCTGCAAGCTGAGAAGCGTATAATAAACGAAGTCGATCTACGAGCTCATTAACGTTATCCCAGTAGACATACTCCATTGGTTTATGGTTAAACTTCATCAATCCTTTTCCATTCTTCTGAGAAGAAAGCAGTCGCTTGATAATATATCTATATTTATCACTCTTACTACTTCTGACTTTCTTTCGGGGATCAAATTCTCTTTTATGAACATTTGTTATTTCTAAAATTCTTCCATAAACTTCTTTATCTACGTCGGTATATTCATTAGGATCTTTCAGGAAAATCAGCTCATATAGACCCGGGGTACCGATAAATGACTGACCCCCAATAATAATTTTATCACTTTTTTTATCGAAATCAATTACAGTGTTGCCGAGAGTCCACTTCGATGTTTCTGGATCGTATTTTGGTCCGAAAGTAGGATCGATGTGTGGTGACTGATTCCAAGCCTGATTGACATATTTACGTACTGGTTCTGGATATTGTCCAAAGTATTCATTCAACTGCTCAGAATTTTTCAACTCGTTAAATAGTTGTTGTGATCTTTCAAGATCATCTCCTACTAAAATAGATTTATCCTCATCTTCATCATCAGAGAACTTCTCAATTGTAGATTCAGCTACTATATCTGTTGGTAGAAATCTTGGAGTAGGAACTATCTTCGATCGTTGAAATTTTGGTATTGGTTCAAACGGTGAGATAGCGTAAGAATCCTCATCATCTTCACTAGGTTGATTCATTGTTATTGAAGGATATTTCAACGGAGTCGATTAGAATGGACTCTTTGGGGAACCAACCAGTTGGGATCCCTTCGAAAACTGAGTGGTTGGAACACGGAGTCGTTGTAAAATATGCTTGTTTGGGAGGGGCGTTGTTTTGAACGGAGTTGTTTGGGGTTGAATAGATGCACGTTGAAGTATTGAAGCTATTTGCTTATCCTCTATTCGTTCAAGACGTTCAGTTATTGGAGAAAATATTCGTTCAATCGTTTTATCTTCCTCAGACCGTCCCATCTTGAAGGCAGTATATTTTTTCCTTACATCCCTAACCAGCTGTTGAATCTTGATTTTACGTTGGTGCTCTTTACACATGTTCTTGGAAGTCATGATAAAAGTGAACTGAACGTTAATCTATTATGGTTTTACTTCTACAAATTTATCCACCCAAATATCGCTCATTGGAGCAATTTTCAAGGGTACACCCTATACTGGATATTATCCATACAAGGAAAGTGATGGGATCATTGACCCTTGTGAAGCACAAGAGAATTCAATCTTCATTTTCGATGATATAATGGGTGACAAGCAAAATAGTCTCTTATGAATTTACTATACTTGAATATGAATTATTTTATCAATTCACATAAGTGTGAACTATAACAAATTTCAAACCGATATATTGTTAGTTGTATAAATTAATGGTCACCTGAATATATGAACGCAATCTTATAAAAAAAAAAATTTTTCATCCCCGAATTAAATCACCTTCACTATTTTATTGATTGATATTCCAACAAACCCTTACGCTGTAGAACCAACACGTTGAAGATCCAACACGTTGTAGAACCAACACGTTGTAGAACCAGCACGTTGTAGAACCAACACGTTGTAGAACCAGCACGTTGTAGAACCAACGCGTTGTAGAACCTAACCTTCACGTTGTAGAACCCAACCCTCACGTTGTAGAACCCAACCCTCACGTTCTAGGACCAACACGTTGTAGAACCCAATTCCCACGTTGTAGAACCCAACACGTTGCAGAACCAACACGTCGTTGGTAAACACACAACGTTCTTTCTAATAACAATGAAATAAAGGTAACTTGATATCCAACTCTCCGAACATGGCCTACACACGAGTCTCCGAACCCCCCATTCCATTATATCAAATAATTTCAGGCCTCTGGTCCCCCATATGTATTTTAACATGCTTACTATTCAGCATATTCAAAAATTACGAAGCAAAAATAATATCAATTATGCGAGACTTTAATTTGGCTTTTTTTTTGTTTTTTTTAAACTTAAGTCTGATACGCCCCTGTACATTTATAAATTATTCAATACTGAAATGATAGAAACAATATTAGCTGACACGTACATTCTACATAAATTATTCATAACAGGAAACTTGATACATTGTCGTAATAATTATGCGAGACTCTTAAATATATCCGTACTAGTATTACAGATTTCAAACGAATTCATGAAATCAACCATATATTCGAAAAGACTCACATTCCAGGAAATGTTTCTTGAATGATTTCGCTTATAATATTCACCGATTGAAAAATGTATAAACCGAACTCTGATAAAATCTCCTACTTCGATGATATCATATTGTTGGTTCTCTTTACCCCTTAAAATTAAATGTAATTATAATAACAGATTTTTCAATTTGAAATTTTTTTTTTAAGCTTGGTAGAGCAGTGAACTCCTAATATAGATATACTGGGTTCAATTCTACATGTGGATTTCTTCAGTATGAATTTTTTTTTTAAGATTGATAGTGTTGGACTTCTGATATATAGGTTCGATCCCCGCGTTAGATTTTTTAATTTTGAAAATTTTTTTTTAAGCTTGATAGTGTTGAACTCCTAGTATAGATAATACTGGGTTCGATCCTTGCGCTCGATTTTTTAATTTAACATTTTTTTTTAGCTTGGTAGAGCCATGGACTCCTAATATAGATACACTGGGTTCAATTCTAAATGCGGATTTCTTCAGTATGAATTTTTTTTTTAAGCTTGATAGTGTTGGACTTCTAATATAGATGTTCGATCCTCGCGCTGGATTTTTTAATTTGAATTTTTTTTTAAGCTTGATAGTTTTGGACTTCTGATATAAAGGTTCGATCCTCGCGCTGGATTTTTTAATTTAACAATTTTTTTAAGCTCGAAAGTGTTGGTCTTCTGATATAGAGGTTCAATTCTACATTTGGATTTCTTTAGTATGAATTTTTTTGTAGATTGATAGTGTTGGACTTCTGATATAGAGGTTCGATCCCCGCGTTAAATTTCTTAATTTGAAATTTTTTTTTAAGCTTGGCCATGGACTCCTAATATGACAGGTTCAATTCTACATGCGGATTTCTCTAGTATTATTATTTTTTTTATGCTTGATAGTGTTGGACTTCTGATATAAAGGTTCGATCCTCGCGCTTTTTTAATTTAACAATTTTTTTAAGCTCGAAAGTGTTGGTCTTCTGATATAGAGGTTCAATTCTACATGTGGATTTCTTTAGTATGAATTTTTTTTGTAGATTGATAGTGTTGGACTTCTGATATAGAGGTTCGATCCCCGCGTTAGATTTATTAATTTGAAATTTTTTTTTAAGCTTGGCCATGGACTCCTAATATGACAGGTTCAATTGTACATGCGGATTTCTCTAGTATTATTATTTTTTTTATGCTTCATAGTGTTGGACTTCTGATATACTGGGTTCAATCCCTGCGCTGGACTTTTTAATTTGAAATTTTTTTAAAAGCTTGATAATGTTGGACTTCTGATATATAGGTTCGATCCTCGCGCTGAATTTTTTAATTTGAAATTATTTTTTTTTAACTTGGTAGAGTCATGGACTCCTAATATGACAGGTTCAATTCTATATGTGGATTTCTTCCGAATGATTTTTTTGAAGCTTGATAATGTTGGACTTCTGATATATAGGTTCGATCCTCGCGCTGAATTTTTTAATTTGAAATTTTTTTTTAAGCTTGATAGTGTTGGACTCCTGATATAGAGGTTCGATCCTCGCGTTGGATTTTTCAATTTGATTTTTTTTTAACTTGGTAGAGTCATGGACTCCTAATATAGAGGTTCAAACCCCGAGCTCGATTTCTTCAATTTGAATTTTTTTTTTTTTTGAATCAACTTATATTCCTGAACCGTGATCTGTAAGTCAGCTAACGAAAAATGAAACATTAAAATTTGTATAAGAGTCTCAAGGGCCCCCATGAAGACTCCATATATTTCTATATATTGAACTCAGTCATCTGAGCCAGCACGAAGACACCTGGAGGCCCCCATTTACAATTTCAGTCCTCTAGGCGCCCATGCTTATTCTCATAACCTCGCGCATCCACCATCTTGGATTTAAAACATATAACTGTCAAATGTCATTTTGAATCATAGATATCTTAGAGCATCGATCTGTCATACGTCATCCCATCTGTCATTCGTAACGGTCAAATGTAATCTTGAACCATAGATATCTTAGAGCATAGAACTGTCATACGTCATCCCATCTGTCATTCGTTACGGTCAAATGTCATCTTGAACCATAGATATCTCATAGCATAGAACTGTCATACGTCAAACATTTAAATTTGAATTCTATTGAAACGCCATCTGTTGACGAGATTCTGAATGATGAAAATATAATGATCTGTCATCTTGGAACGCCATCTGGTGGTCAGGTTCCTAATGACGATAATACAGTGATCTGTAAGAACGTGATCTGTAAGAACGCCCTCTGGTGGCCAGGTTCTTAATTTCGATAATACTGTGGTCCGTTATCTTGGAACGCCATCTGTTGGTCAAGTTCCAAATTACGATAATACCGTAGTCCGCCATCTTGAAACGCCATCTTGGAACGCCATCTGTTGGTCAGGTTCCAAATTACGATAATACCGTGGTCCGCTATCTTGAAACGCCATCTTGGAACGCCATCTGTTGGTCAGGTTCCAAAGTACGATAATACCGTGGTCCGCCATCTTGGAAAATGGCCGACGTTCGCAAAATGGCCGACTTTTCGTCCATAGTTCGCGCATGCGCATAACTGACATTGCTGTTTGAATTTCCCGCCACAAAATGGCCGACTTCCGGTGCAGAACATACATAGCTTATCTACTAAGGTCAATGGATCTTCGGATTGGGTCAACGCTATGGTGATAGTCCAGAAACCTAATGGCAAACTACGCATTTGTTTGGATCCTAAAGATTTGAATTAATCAAATAAGAGAGAATACTGTCATATTCCGACCCTAGATGAAATAACAAGTAATTTAGCAGGGGCAACCATATTCAGTACCCTTGATGCCAATAACGGTTTTTTCCAAATAATGCTTGACAAGGAAAGTGCAAATCTGTGTACCTTTGGAACACCTTTTGGCCGTTATAAATTCCTACGAATGCCATACGGCATTAAATCAGCACCAGAAGTGTTCCAAGAGAAATTTAAAAGTTTATTTGCAGGTACAGGCACTGATGTTTATGTAGATGATGTCCTCATTTGGGAAAAAACAAGAGCCGAACATGATTTTCGCCTAGAAAGGGCGCTTAAAATTGCAGCATAAAAAGGAGTTAAATTCAATTTAGCGAAATGCAAATTTGGGTTAGATAAAATAGAATACATGGAGCATATAATTTCAAAACAGGGAGTGTCTTCCAGTCACTCCAAAATACAAGCAATTACAGATGTCCCAGAACCAAAAAGTGAAGCTGATGCCCAGAGACTCCTTGGAATGCTAACCTACGTAAGTAAATTAATCCCGAACTTTTCAACAGAAACTCAACCTCTGAGAGATTTGTTGACAAAAGATAGTGAGTTCATTTGGCAAACACAACAAGAAAAAAGTTTTCAACATTTGAAAAACAATTTCATTTCAGAACCAGTTCTGCAGTTTTTCGATGTGTCAAAAGACATTGTAATTTCGGTGGACGCATCAAAATCAGGACTGGGGGCAGTTTAACTGCAAAACCGACTACCTTGTGCCTATGCATCAAAGGCAATGACAGAAACCCAGATGCGCTATGCACAAATTGAGAAAGAGCTTTTGGCAATTTGTTTTGGATTGGAAAAATTCTATCAATTCATTTTTGGCAGACGAGTAACAGTAGAAACTGACCACCAGCCCCTTATTTCAATTTTCAAGAAGCCTCTGAACAAATGCTCAGCCCGCCTTCAGCGTATGATGCTGCAAATACAAAAATTTGAAATAAACTTGGTATTTAATCCAGGTAAAGTTTTTTTATTGGCGGACGCGCTGTCTAGGGCATATAAAGAGGTTAAATTTGAAAGAGACTCACTGGATGACGAAATACAATCACAAGTATGTCTCATACAAGCAGAAATCAATATAACTAAAGATAAATTGGAGGAATTGAAAAGAGAAACTGAAAACGACAGTGAACTGCAAAATTTGAAAAATATAATTTTACAGGGATGGCCAAATAACAATAAAAACTTGAATAATAAAATTAAAATTTATTCACCATATAAAAGTGACTTATTTGTAAGTAACAATATTATTTTTAAAGATAATTGTATAGTAATTCCTAAAAGCATGAGAGGTGAGATGCTGAATCGAGTACACTATAGCCATCTAGGAATCAAGAAATGCATTCAGTTAGCACAAGGTTCAATATTCTGGCCTCACATGACGCAACAAATCAAACAAAAAATTTAAAATTGTCATTTGTGTATGAAATATTCAAATTCACAACAGAAGGAACCTTTAATCAGTCATGAAATTCCATCCTTACCTTGGAACAAAATAGGATGCGACATTTTTGAGTTAAATGGAAAAAAATACTTATTACTGGTAGACTATTTTTTAAACTTTGTGGATGCTTTTAATTTAAATAGTAACACAACTAGTGAAAAAATTATACAGATATTAAAAGATAGATTTTCTCTATTAGGAGTACCATTAACAGTAATTTCAGATGGGGGATCACAATTTACTTCCCATCAATTCAAACAATTTGCAGAGGACTGGCAATTTGAGCACATATGCTCATCTCCTACATATGCACAGTCCAATGGATTAGCAGAAAGGCAAATTTAAATAGTAAAAAGAATGTTTGAAAAGGTTCTTGAAGATAATAAAGATTTACATCTTTCATTATTAATTTATCGAAATACGCCTATAGCTGGTAACACTTCTCCTGCAGAAAATTTAATGTGCAGAAAATTGAGAGGTATTTTACCCTTTACTTCTCAATCACTTAAACAGAAAGTAGTTAAAAATTATAATGAAAATTTACAGAAATCACTGAAAAATCAACAAAAATATTAAAATCAAAGTGTTGTCAAAAAATTACAATCATTAAAAATAAAATCAAGAGTTTTTGTTCAAACCAAACCTGGTAGTGTTTGGACACCAGGCATAATTTTAGAGCAGATCAGAGAACGTTGTCACAAAGTTAAATTAGATAATGGTTCAATTTTAATTAGAAACCGAAGATTTTTAAAACCAACACAGAGTAAAGTACCTAATGAAAATCCTTCCATTGTTAAAAGGGGAAAGGATCTAGAGTCAATCAAAGATTATGAAACTGAAATATATATAGATTTAGAACCACTGAATACTAATGCTGGTATTGTAACACCAATAGCAAATGAGGGTTCTTACGAAACGGTAGAAAATGAAAATGTTAGTTCCGATAATAATGAAAGTGTTAGTGCAAATGTCTATGAAAGCGCTAGCACGGACGATGATTATTATTATAGCAGTGATAGTGAGATTTCGAACAATACGGAAAAGCCGCAGGACAGTGAACAGTCATTTGTGTGTAGAACAAAGACTAGTTCGAAGGGACGTAAAATAAAGCCACCTGACAGGCTCAATTTATAATAGTTCTTTGTCAGATGAATTTCTTTAGAAGGGGAGATCTAAGGTTGGTTACCATGAACGGTTGGCAACAAACTAATGCTTATGTCATGTCATGGTTGCCAGTAGACATAATAGTATTAAGAGTATTGTAATGGAGGTTAATAAACAAGTTTAAGTAAATGCTTTATTAATTAATCAAGGATTATTACAGTCATCAGACCTGTTACAATATATATATATATATATATAATATATATATATATATATATATATATATATATATATATATATATATATATATATAATATATATATATATATATATATATATATATATATATATATATATATATATATATATATATATATATATATATATATATATATATATTATATATATATATATATGTACATTGCACCCGGCAATGACGAGGCTTACACAATGTTTGTAAGCAAGTTGGAATCCAATAAGGCGAGGATTCGTGATTCGGATGTGTTGTTGATCTGTGGCGATTTCAATTGTGCATCATTGGGATGGGTGAGTCGGTCATCATGTGACTTTTTAGAACCAACATTACTTGATAATAAATACGCAAATTTTATTGATTCTTTATACTTTCTGGAATTGAAACAATTCAATAATATACCTAATACAAAACATAAGATGCTTGATTTGATATTGTGTAACAAGATAAGAGTAAATAGTCTCATGAGATGTGAGACACCTTTGGTTAATGAGGATGATCTTCACCCAACAATTGAATTTCTGTTTGATGTTAGTATTCACGATTATTTGAGGAAAACTTCTTCACAGAGGTTGAATTTCCGAAAGGGCAACTACGATGATTTGAACTCTGATCTTCTCGAACGAGATTGGAGCTCATTGTTAGAATACATTAGTGTGGACGAAAGTGTAGATGTCCTCTATGACATATTGAAAAGTTTAATTGATAAATATATACCTAAAACTAAGATAAATAATAAATTTCCTTTATATTATTCGAAAGAAACAATAAGAACTATCAATCAGAAGAATACATTTCACAAAAAATTTAAAATCTACAAAAATATTCATCATTACAATCATTTCAAACTTCTGAGGTCCCTTTCGAAAAGACTCATATCTAGAGACTTTTATCGCTATCTAGAAACTATTGAGCAACAGATATCCTATAATTCGAGTAATTTCTTCAAGTACATTTCACATAAAAGACGTCATAGCTCGTTTCCGTCGGTTATGAGGAAGGACGATCTGGAGGCCTCGTCTCCCGAGGATGTTTCGAATCTTTTTGCCGATTTTTTCAGTTCTGTTTTTGAGCCCACATTAGATTGCAATGACAATTTTGATCATGTCGAGAACGTCTACAGTAGCGATTATTTAGGAGAGATTTCGCTCTCTGAGGCAAGCGTTGAGGAGGCCTTGAGAACATTGAATCCTAACAGGGGCCCGGGTCCGGATGAAGTTCCGCCGATATTTTTGAAAAATTGTCACAGGTCTCTTGCACTTCCATTAACGATTATTTTCAACCGGTCGCTCAGAGTTGGTGCTTTTCCTTATCGTTGGAGATTATCGAAAATAATTCCAGTGTACAAGGGGGGTCGTAAGGACTTGGTTCAGAACTATAGGCCAATAGCTATCATCTCAACAATTCCTAAAATATTTGAAGCCTTAGTTTATAAATATATCGAGAATCATGTGAAAAACTTGATAATTGAGAATCAGCACGGTTTCATAAAGGGTCGTAGTCTGGAAACGAACCTAATTAGTATGGTGGAATATGTTTCTGAAGGGTTTGAATCAAAACATCAAACTGACGTTATATACACTGACCTAAAAAAAGCATTTGACAAAATTAATCATTCGGTGCTATTGCATCGACTTGCGGAGGTGGGAATTTGTGGTGATCTGCTTAGATGGATAACATCTTACATATCCCACAGATCACAATTTGTATGTGTTCATGGACAAGCGTCGAGAACATTTCTCAGTTCATCTGGAGTACCGCAAGGGTCCCACCTCGGACCTCTCTTTTTCATTATCTATATGAATGATATATCGTCATGTTTTCATTATGCCAGATTTCTGCTGTTTGCGGATGATTTAAAGATTTTTTTGAGGGTGAAGAGCTTCGATGATTGTTGTTTGCTGCTGCAGGATTTAAATAGATTCCGTGACTACTGCAGAAAAAATTTCCTTTTTCTGAACATGGAAAAATGTTTTCAAATTTCTTTTACAAGAAATACCAATAAAATCTGGTTTGACTACTCGTTAGATCAGAATAAGTTGCAGAAAGTGAGTAGTATTCGGGATGAAAAACTGAATTTCATCGAGCATATAGACAACATCGTGTCATCGGCAAATAAAATGCTTGGTTTCGTCCTTCGTCATAGTGAGATGTTCAAAAAGAATGAAACTTTGTTGACGATGTATTATTCTTTGATTTGTAATAAGCTAAATTTTTCATCTCCAGTTTGGAATCCTCACTATGGGTGTCACGTGGGACGGTTGGAACGCGTACAGCACAAGTTTCTCCGCTGTATGTCATATCGGAATAACTTCCGAATTGAAAACCATGAATACTCCGAAGCTCTCAAGAGGTTTAATATGCTCACCTTAGAAAACCGCAGGAAAATCAACGACATGTGTCTGATATTTAAAATGGTGAACGGCGTCCTTTCGGTTTCTTCTCTTCTCCAATCAGTACATTTTAAGGTTCCTGAAAAGAGACTCAGATCGGCGGAATTGTTTGCCGTTCCTTTTCGTAGGTTGAATATTACAAAAAATTCACCAATATGCAGAATTTTGAGCGAGTTCAACTCGAGCTCTTTCGATTTAGATCCCTTCAATATCCCCTTTATGCGCTATAAGAAACTGTTTGAAAACATCATTATTTGCACAAGATTGATTTCTTTTTTTTTCCTTTTTGATTTCTTTTGTTTCTTTCTAACTATTAGTTACTCTTAGTTCAGTGTTTCAGTGGATTTTTATTTTTTTGTTCGCTCTAAGTTTAAGTTTATGCCTAAGGATTGTATATATATTTTTTTGTAACTTATGAATACTGTTTTGGGTTGAAATACCTGTTTGTATTCTTGTTTCTCAATAAATAAATAAATAATAAATATATATATATATATATATATATATATATATATATATATATATATATATATATATATATATATATATATATATATATATATATATATATATATATATATATATATATATATATATATATATATATATATATATATATATATATATATATATATATATATATATATATCGGTTTCGTTGAGGTTGGAGGGGCTGAACGTTCCCGAATAAAGTTTCAAGTGTGTGATTATATAGTTATTACGTATTTTTCAACGAATAACTTATAGAGTTAATGTACAGAGTGTGCATCCAGAATATATTTAAAAATTCAAATGTCAGATAGATAGGTATTAGGTAATGTTTATCGAATAAATGTTGTTAGGTATAGAAACATCTGATTTTATTTCTCACAGAATTCAAATTATTTTAAGGCTTTCATTAACATTCGTTTGTCACTTGTCAATCGTAATAAACAAACATTAGAAAACGATACAGAAAAGGATACAAAAAAAATACCTAGTTTACATCTTAAACAATTGAATTGACTAGTAGAAAATCAATCGAAGTGAATGAAACATGGTAAATGTATTTGTAAAGAGGGTAAAAAACTGAAACTTTCCATAGACAGATTGATTGATTTCGATGACAAAAGTATACAGATTCATAATGTGTGTGTGTGTGTGTGTATATATATACATATATATATATATATATATATATATATATATATATATATATATATATATATATATATATATATATATAGGTAGGAGAACCTCTGTTATTTTTCTGTGTAACAAGTGTCTCTTCATTTTCTCTAAAATTTCATATAAGTCAAACGCTTTGATATATCACCCTGTAGTGACAAGGGAGTAACTGTTTTATTTTTTCCTTAAATTTCGTATAAGTCAAACGATATCCTTACTCTAGGAACATGACTCACGTTCGTAGATTTCAATCATGAATTTATTTTTTATATATATATATATATATATATATATATATATATATATATATATATATATATATAAATATATATATATATATATAAAAATTTTCATGATTGGAATCTACGAACGTGAGTCATGTTCCAAGAGTAAGGATTTCGTTTGACTTATACGAAATTTAAGGAAAAACTAAAACAGTTACTCCCTCGTCACTACAGGGTGATATATCAAAGCGTTTGACTTGTATAAAATTTTAGAGAAAATATAGAGACACTTGTTACACAGAAAAATAACAGAGGTTCTCCTATATATATATATATATATATATATATATATATATATATATATATATATATATATATATATATATATATATATATATATATATATATATATATATATATATATATATATATATATATATATGTACAGGGTGTCCCACCTGGAACTGCATCGATGGATATATGGAAAACTAAACATAGGAAATTTGGCTGTGTACTAATGTCGATGGGGGACATCCGGCTAAAATATTTTCAAGGTGATGGCACTTCTGGTTATACCGGAAGTAGGTATCAGCTTGCTTATTTCAAATGGGACACCCTGTATATTATTACATTTTTGGATTCTTCACAAAATTCTAGACAGATTTTATATATAATGTCCTTTACCTATCTTCAACTGTTTCGGAAATATTTGAATTTATTTGTCAAAAATTACGTATGCAGATCGAGTAATAATCATATTTTTCTTCAAAAAAAAAGTTATTACTGCCCAATAAAGATAAATTTCCTAATAGAGGTCGTTCTGTTGAATAGTATTTTGATATTTAATATACAGGGTGCTCAGGAAAGTATCACAAAACTGGATGTTGAAAAACTACAAAAAGTCCATTTTTTCAAATGAATACCTACAACTTTTATTATTTTATTCGATTCAGTATCAAAAATGAGGGCTACTTTGTGTGAGGTCGCCTATTTCTAAATCTTATAGTTTTCGAAATATTTGCAAATTAATGGTTTTTGGTTAAAAAAAATGATTTCCTGAAATTTTGTAATAGTAGGCGTGAGATGACATATTTGTTCTCGGCCAGGTTACCATGGAAACAAATTCCAAAGAGATGTCATTATTCGAAAAATTATTATATATAGTAACACAATCATGCCAAGTCGTTTGAATTATACAAACGAAGATTACCTGCATTTTTTTATTATTTATGGAGAGTCTAATAAAGTGATAACAAGAACATGTGATATTTTTGCTGCTCGGTATTCGCAAAAAACCAAGCCATCACCAAACAGGTACCGTTAAAAATATAATACAAAATTTTATAAATTTTGGATCTGTCAAAAGCAATACGCAGAAAATCAAACCATACCTATTTGGTGATGGCTTGGTTTTTTGCGGATACCGAGCAGCAATAATATCACATGTTCTTGTTATCACATTATTACACTCTCCATAAATAATAAACAAATTCAGGTAATCTTCGTTTGTATAATTCAAACGACTTAGCATGATTGTCTTACTATATATAATAATTTTTCGAATAATGACATCTTTTTGGAATTTGTTTCCATGGTAACCTGGCCGAGAACAAATATGGCATCACACGCCTACTATTACAAAATTTCAGGAAATCATTTTTTTTAACCAAAAACCATTAATTTGCAAATATTTCGAAAACTATGAGATTTAGAAATAGGCGACCTTATACAAAGTAGCCCTTATTTTTGATACTGAATCGAATAAAATAATAAAAGTTGTAGGTATTCATTTGAAAAAATGGACTTCTTGTAGTTTTTCAACATCCATTTTTGTAATACTTTCCTGAGCACTGATATTAAATGTCAAAATACTATTCATCTTACGCTAAAACAGAACCACCTCTATAAGGAAATTTATCTTTATTGGGCAGTAATACCGGTTTTTTTGAAGAAAAATATGATTATTACTCGATCTGCATACGTAATTTTTGACAAATAAATTCAAATATTTCCGACACAGTTGAAGATAGGTATAGGACATTATATATAAAATCTATCTAGAATTTTGTGAAGAATCAAAAAATGTAATAATATACAGAGTGTCCCATTTGAAATAAGCAAGCTGATACCTACTTCCGGTATAACCGGAAGTGCCATCACCTTGAAAATATTTTAGCTAGATGTCCCCCATTGACATTAGTACACAGCCAAATTTTCAGATATTTCCTATGTTCAGTTTTCCATATATCAATCGATGCAGTTCCTGATGGGACACCCTGTATATATATTCATATACACACACATACACATTATTATTATTTATTATTATTTTGGACCGGGGTCGTTGTGGCTCGGTTAGCCTTCCGGGAACTGCGACCATGTAGATCTTTTGTTCTCTACCCTACCCATTCATTGAAACCCAAGGAGGTCGTCAATGGTGTTGATAAACCCGACAACATCCTTGGGGGCCTTGGCTATTACTTCATGGGTATCCAGAACAGGTTTCCCCATATGAGTGGTTCTTAGTCCCGCCAACTCTGGACACTTGCATACCATGTGTTCAGCTGTTTCTGCTTCTGATCCACAGAGCCTACAAATATCATCTGCCGACTTTTCCATACGGTACAAATGGTACTTGTACCGACAGTGCCCTGTCAGCAGTCCAACCATCACCCGAAGCTCAGCTCGTGACAGCATCAGGAGCTTTCTGGCGTAGGTCTGTGAAATCTTTACGAAATTCTTTGACTGCGTGAGTCCAGGAGTGTTTCTCCAGAGGGTTACTCTATTATCCAACTCCCATTGTTGAACCGCTGCCTTATATTGGTCTTTTCCAAGACCACAGAAAGGCTCAGGTCCAGCAGGTGTTAACCTTGATGCACTTTTTGCAAGTTCATCAGCTTTTTCATTTCCTTCAACACCACAGTGCCCTGGCACCCACAGTAGAGTCACTTTATTGCCTCTGGCCAGTTGCTTTATGGTATTACGGCACTCCCATGTCAGTAGAGATCCCTGGCTTTGTGATTCCAGGGACCTCAGCGTGGCCTGGCTGTCCGTGGTGATGTAGATATGCGCCCCTTTGAGGTTCTTTTTGAGGCACTCCTGAGCGCATACGTAAACAGCCATTATTTCGATCTGTAGAATAGAGGGTTCACTTCCCAGGGATTTAGAGATCCTCAGTTTAGGTCCATATACCCCAATGCCAGTGCCTCTCTCTGTTTTTGATCCATCGGTAAACCATATGGAAGACTTTTTGTCCAAACGATTAACGAACCTTATCGCACTAGGACGGTCAGCTATGACCGTTTCAAAGGGCGTTTCGAAATCGAAGATAGTTGGCATAACATCCGATGGTTTTGCCAGGAGTTTTGAATCCAGTTGACTCAGTATCCTCATATGTCCAACCCAGTTTCCAGGTAGGAGCTTCCCGTTGAGGGATATTCTCATTGCTTCCAGCAGGCTGCATTTCCTCACATGTATATGTAAGGGAGGCAGATCGAGTATAACCTCAAGCGCTGCTGTGGGAGCTGTACGCATAGCTCCCGTAACACCGATGCAGGCCAGCCTTTGCAGTTTTTGCAGCCGGTTGCGTGTGGTGACCTCTTCGGTTTTTGTCCGCCATGCTAAAGACGCATAGGTGACAATCGGGCGTACTACCGCAGTGTATAACCACAGTACCATTTTCGGTTTCATGCCCCAGGTCTTTCCAAAGAGTCTTTTGCAGGCCCACATAGCCGCTGTGGCTCTGGAAAGAGTCCTATCTATATGTTTCCTCCAGTTGAGTTTACTGTCCAGGATAACACCTAGATATTTGCATTCACTAGAGAAGTTTAGAGTCTGGCCATTTAGCACCGGAGCTCATAGGCGGAGGTGCCTTCTTCTAGTGAAAGGAATTAGTGTTGTCTTCGAGGGATTGACAGTGAGCCCCTCTTCCTCGCACCACTTTTCGATAATACTGAGGGCAAGTTGCATTCGGCTACTTATAGAGCCCTCATGCTTGCCTCTTACAGTTACCACTATGTCGTCGGCGTATGCCTGGGCGTTAAAACCATCTGCCGTAAGCTTCTCCAGAAGACCATCCATGACCAGACTCCACAGCAAGGGTGATAGTACCCCTCCTTGAGGGCATCCCCTGCACGTCAGCACTGTCACTTCAGCTTCCCCCAGATATGCTGTGACGGTTCGCCCTTTCAACATAGCTGATATCCACTTCACAGTGGAGGGTTCTATCCCTTTTCGTTCAGCTGCATTACATATGGAAACATGTAGGGTATTATCAAAGGCCCCCCCAATATCTCCAAACATTGCAAGTAAAATCTCCTTTGCATTGAGGGTGCCTTCCACCTCTCTGAGAAGATGATGAAGGGCGTCTACAGTCGATCTACCCGCCCTGTAGGCAAACTGCTTGTTGTGGAGCTTAACACTTTCCCTTATGTTGTCGTCTATCATTTTCTCCATGGTCTTCAGGAGAAAGGAGGTAAGGCATATGGGTCGATAGGATTTAGGCTCTGTGGAGCCTTCCCGTCCCACTTTGGGTATGAATACTACCCTTGCTTCCCTCCATGATCTCGGAATATAGCCCCTTGCATAGCTGGCCTTGAAAAGCTCAACCATCGGGGTTATGATGAATTCAACACCTTTCTGAAGCATGGCCGGAAAGATGCCGTCCATGCCAGCTGATTTGAAGGGCTGAAAACTCTTTATCGCCCACTCAATTCTTTCTGGTGTGAATAGTCTACCAGCTTTCTGAAAATCCCAACTGGTGGGGTTGTATACCTCTCCAGTGGGGACATTGTCTCTGGTAATAATCTGCTTAGAGCCAGGGAAGTGAGTCTCTGATAGAACTCTCAGGCTCTCTTCAGGGTCATTCGAAAAATCCCCACATGGCTTCTTCATTTGGCCAATTGGGTTGGAGGGATCTTTAGATAGTGCCTTTTGAAGTCTGGCTGCAGGGGCTGTTTTATCTATTCCCTCACAGAAACTTCTCCAGGACTGCCTTTTGGCTTTCCTAACCTCTTTGTTGTAATTTGTCAGGGCCAGTCGATAGGCATCCCAGCTGCATTCTCGCTTAGCCCTGTTGAAAGCTTTCCTAGCCGCTTTCTTGAGGTTCTCAAGTTGTTTATTCCACCAGAGAACGTCTCTGGAGATCGTTTTCTTCCTGAGTGGACAACTGTTCTCAAAAGCCCTCTTCAAACATGACGTGAAGTGAGCAGAGGCATTCTCCACATCCTCCTTTGAGCTGATGTTGTATCTCAGGCCTTCCAGTTCCGACCTTACATGGGCTGCGTAGAGTTCCCAGTCAGTCTTTCTGGGTATCCTGCATTCAACATCAGCTGAAGCTATTGCTTCAACATCGAATTCAATTGCCATATGGTCTGACATGGATGGTTCTTTTGAAATCCTCCAGTTCCTGACCATTTCCGCAATAAATGGTGTCACCAGCGTGAGGTCAATTACTTCCCTTCTAATCGCGTTCATAAAGGTTGGACTGTTACCTACATTTGCTATTCCTACATTGTGAGAAAACAGAAAATCAAGTAAATCCTCACCTCTGTGATTAGTGTCGGTGCTTCCGCATATCGTGTGGTGTGCGTTCGCATCGCAGCCCAGAATGAGTTGCTTCTGCTCCTTGCGGCACCATTCCACGAGGCGTTGGACTTCCTCTGGTGGTAGGCTGATGGCGTCACCCGGAAAATAGCCTGAGGCAAAGACCACCTGCCTCCTACTCCTTCCCGTCTGCACCACAATCAGAGCCGCAGCAAGGTCCCTGGTGAGGAACTCTGTAAGTGGAAGGCAAGTTAGTCCCTTTCTGAGTATAAGCATAGCTCTTGGACTTACTGACCTATTGCAGTATATCATTTGATATAGGTTATTTGGAAGGTCCCTGATTTGACCTCCATTTATCCAGGACTCCTGTATCAGCCCTATGTCGATGCGCCTTCTAGACGTTCTCCAGCATAAGGTACTAGATGCTGCCTTTGAGTGCTGGAGATTTATCTGAAGGCACGTCAGCCGTTCGTGCTCTATGGGGTGGTCTGTCCACTAGGCGGTTTGGAGGGAGCCGCAGGTTTTACACTGCTGGACTTCCCTTTACCACGCCTTTGCGGAGCAGCCCCTCCCCCAGAGCTAATGGATGGCTTGGGTGTCTCTCCGTCTCCGGCTTTCGTATAGCCTGATAGGTTTTCCACCTTGTGCCTTTCCTCTGCCTTGGGCTTTCCTGGGTTGGGGCCCGAGGTCGAGGCCTTTTGAGCCTCATCCCTCACCTCCGTTGCCTTATGGCCCTTAAGGCGAAGATTGGCTTGGCCGAACCTATAGTCGATCCGCCAGTTCAACGCTCTAAGTCTTTCGACCGATTTGATATCAGCCGAGATGACGACTTCTAGCGTGGGTCCTGATGATCCCCTACACATTATGAATTTGTCTACTATTCTAGAGTCATGGTGTATTGTTGGTGGCATAAATTACCTTTCCTTTTTTATTGAAGTATAGAATCATAATATAAGAAATAAAGAACTAAATAATTTACAATCACTTTTGTCATCGGAATCAATTAATCTGTCTATGGAAAGTTTCAGTTTTTTACCCTCTTTACAAACACATGTACCATGTTTTATTCACTTCGATTGATCTCCTACCAGTCAATTCAATTGTTTAAGATGTAAACTAGGTATGGAATAAGAATGAAAAATTGAAGAAATATTCAACTAAAATTATGAGTTTTGTATCCTTTCCTGAAGTTTGTTTATCACGATTGACAAGTGACAAACGGACGGTAATGAAAGCTTTAAAATAATTTCAATTCTGTGAGAAATAAAATCTGATGTTTCGATACCTAACAACATTTATTCGATAAACATTACGTAATACCTATCTATCTGACATTTGAATTTTATATTCTGGATGCACGCTCTGTACATTATTTCTATAAATTATTCGTTGAAAAATACGTAATATCTATATAATCACACACTTGAAACTTTATTCGAGAACGTTCAGCCCCTCCAACCTCAACGAAACCGATATATATATATATATATATATATATATATATATATATATATATATATATATATATATATATATATATATATATATATATATATATATATATATATATATATATATATATATATATATTTATATATATATATATAGTTTATAAAAATTAAGAGTCCTTTTTGAGATATGAAACTGTACTGAGTTAAGGGTGTAGTGACTCAGGTATCTTATGGGGAAAAAAGGGAAGTGTACTCTTTCTTCTTTACCGAGCTTTCGCAATCATTTATTGCTTCTTCAGGGTTTCTAGAAATTATTACAGACATACATTAGTAAAACCATCAAAACATGAAAAAACATTATGTTCTCACCGAAAACGAGGTTATAATACATTTAGTCAAGAATTTCGTCCGAAATATAGCAAACATATGAGTTAAAATACAGGATTTTCCTGGATACATATAAAAAAAAACTAATAACACTTGAATATTCAACATTGGTAACCATTTGCGTATTTATTATTCAAGATGATGTCACAATGACAAGTCGAAATTGACATGCTGGTATTCCATCATTCATCTAATGGTCCGTCATAGAGTTCATTCTCTTTTTCTTTTTTTAATAAGTAACTGTAGATATTGCTAAGTTTTTGAGTGTCGGATTTCTTGTTTATAGTAAATTCACTTTTATTAATTTGGATCATTTCATGTACTAATCTTTTGTGGTAATTTTTTTCCATTTTTAGTATTTTCACGCTTTCGAGATCAATTCGATGATCTAAGTTATGTGCATGTATTGCTAGTGCACATCGATCCTTGTTCTTTGTGATATCTGATTTGTGTAGAGATATTCTACTTCTAACCCATTGAGATGTTTGACCAACGTACACACCCTGACAATCCTGACAGTTTAGCTGGTACACCACATTACTTTTCAAATTTGTTGGTATTGGGTCCTTGAGATTGCTATACAATGATTTCACCGTTTTTTGATTATAAGCTGTCAGTAGTACCTTTTCGTCTCTGAAAATAGATTTAATCATGGATGTCAGTTCTCTTATGTTAGGAAAAGATGCATATAGTTTTTTTTCCGTGTCCTTTTTCGCTTGTTGTACATCAGATCCAGGTCCAAGTGTTGTATCCGAACCATTTAAAAATTTATTTATCAAAACAGCTGGATATGAATTTTGTCTTAAAATTTCGAATAATTTTTTAAATCCATTTTGTTTGAAGGTTTCGTGGCATATTCTAACAATTCTCTCTTTCATTCCCTTAATAAAGTTAATTTTTATATTCATATTATGGTCAGAGTGGTAATTTATGAATTTATTCGATGATGTATTCTTTCTGTACCAGTTTAATTTGATAGTGTTATTATGTCGGTGTACTTTTGTGTCGAGAAACGGTACTCCTTGTTCATGGTCTTCCATCTCAATGGTAAACTGCAGATCTTTGCAATAGGAATTGAAGCATTTCATTGTGTGTTCAATTTGATCCTCCGGTAAGGCTATAATAATATCATCAACAAATTTTTTTATAAATGGTATTTTGAATTTCAACTTATTTATGCTGTTATCCAGTAAATCATCCATCACATACAATGATATAATTGGACTTAGTTTTGACCCCATTCCACAGCCAAATGTTTGCTGGTAGAATTTACCACGAAATGTACAGTAGTTGTTTTCAAGAATGAACAACGTGATCTCCAGAAAGAGTCTCTCATCAATGTTGGTATGATCCTGAATCAAGTCCCACCTTTTTTCTAGAACCTTGATGATATTATTTTTTTCCAAATTTCCAAATAGGTTTACCACGTCGACTGATGCTATTTTGTGATCGTTAGGAAGCTGGAAATTATTAATTTGATTTGCGAAGTCAAACGTATCTTTTATGTAGTAATCATTATTTGTGTTATATGCTGACTCAAGAATATCAGCCATCAACTTCGATAGTTTTGTCATTGGACTATTTACACTTGATATAATGGGTCTCAATGGGATATCTGGTTTATGAACTTTCGGGTTTCCATATATTCTTGGACACGTTGAGTTATATGTTTTCATTTCCTTGGCTTGTTGTTCACTGATATATCCTTTATTACACAATATATTATATAATAAAAATACAGAATAAATGTAACAAATTTATATCTATATTGTGTAATAAAGGATATATCAGTGAACAACAAGCCAAGGAAATGAAAACATATAACTCAACGTGTCCAAGAATATATGGAAACCCGAAAGTTCATAAACCAGATATCCCATTGAGACCCATTATATCAAGTGTAAATAGTCCAATGACAAAACTATCGAAGTTGATGGCTGATATTCTTAAGTCAGCATATAACACAAATAATGATTACTACATAAAAGATACGTTTGACTTCGCAAATCAAATTAATAATTTCCAGCTTCCTAACGATCACAAAATAGCATCATTCGACGTGGTAAACCTATTTGGAAATTTGGAAAAAAATAATATCATCAAGGTTCTAGAAAAAAGGTGGGACTTGATTCAGGATCATACCAACATTGATAAGAGACTCTTTCTGGAGATCACGTTGTTCATTCTTGAAAACAACTACTGTACATTTCGTGGTAAATTCTACCAGCAAACATTTGGCTGTGGAATGGGGTCAAAACTAAGTCCAATTATATCATTGTATGTGATGGATGATTTACTGGATAACAGCATAAATAAGTTGAAATTCAAAATACCATTTATAAAAAAATTTGTTGATGATATTATTATAGCCTTACCGGAGGATCAAATTGAACACACAATGAAATGCTTCAATTCCTATTGCAAAGATCTGCAGTTTACCATTGAGATGGAAGACCATGAACAAGGAGTACCGTTTCTCGACACAAAAGTACACCGACATAATAACACTATCAAATTAAACTGGTACAGAAAGAATACATCATCGAATAAATTCATAAATTACCACTCTGACCATAATATGAATATAAAAATTAACTTTATTAAGGGAATGAAAGAGAGAATTGTTAGAATATGCCACGAAACCTTCAAACAGAATGGATTAAAAAAATTATTCGAAATTTTAAGACAAAATTCATATCCAGCTGTTTTGATAAATAAACTTTTATATGGTTCGGATACAACACTTGGACCTGGATCTGATGTACAACAAGCGAAAAAGGACACGGAAAAAAAACTATATGCATCTTTTCCTAACATAAGAGAACTGACATCCATGATTAAATCTATTTTCAGAGACGAAAAGGTACTACTGACAGCTTATAATCAAAAAACGGTGAAATCATTGTATAGCAATCTCAAGGACCCAATACCAACAAATTTGAAAAGTAATGTGGTGTACCAGCTAAACTGTCAGGATTGTCAGGGTGTGTACATTGGTCAAACATCTCAATGGGTTAGAAGTAGAATATCTCTACACAAATCAGATATCACAAAGAACAAGGATCGATGTGCACTAGCAATACATGCACATAACTTAGATCATCGAATTGATCTCGAAAGCGTGAAAATACTAAAAATGGAAAAAAAATTACCACAAAAGATTAGTACATGAAATGATCCAAATTAATAAAAGTGAATTTACTATAAACAAGAAATCCGACACTCAAAAACTTAGCAATATCTACAGTTACTTATTAAAAAAAGAAAAAGAGAATGAACTCTATGACGGACCATTAGATGAATGATGGAATACCAGCATGTCAATTTCGACTTGTCATTGTGACATCATCTTGAATAATAAATACGCAAATGGTTACCAATGTTGAATATTCAAGTGTTATTAGTTTTTTTTTTATATGTATCCAGGAAAATCCTGTATTTTAACTCATATGTTTGCTATATTTCGGACGAAATTCTTGACTAAATGTATTATAACCTCGTTTTCGGTGAGAACATAATGTTTTTTCATGTTTGATGGTTTTACTAATGTATGTCTGTAATAATTTCTAGAAACCCTGAAGAAGCAATAAATGATTGCGAAAGCTCGGTAAAGAAGAAAGAGTACACTTCCCTTCTTTCCCCATAAGATACCTGAGTCACTACACCCTTAACTTAGTACAGTTTTATATATATATATATATATATATATATATATATATATATATATATATATATATATATATATATATATATATATATATATATATATATATATATACAGGGTGTTTCTGAATTGATGCGAAAGATTTCAATGGGTGATTCTTCAGCAAAAATTGAGGGGGGTCTTTCATATAACTTTTTGTTCAAAATCCTTTTCCCTCCAAGTTACAGCCCTTTGAAATTAGGTGAAAAAAAATTGTTTTTATTCAATACATCCACTTAGGAAAAAACTAGAGGAATGAAATTTGGCAGATAACTGCTGCTAATAAAATGGCAGTTTTTGAGTGTTTTTTTTACACTAAAATGTTAGCACAAGGGGCTGAAAAAAACAACCCCTATAATATTTAGCATCAGAACTTTTTAATGCGCTTATACTTCCCTTTTCAAAAAATATATTTGAAAAGACAAACTCAATCTGCAACTTTTATATCCTGACTTTTCATCATGAAGTTGTTAGTTTGATCACAAAAAAATAAAATAGTGCTCAGACTCTTCCCACAAATTCACAGAGAGGTTATCATTTATTCAAAAAAAAACAAGTAAGCTGCTGTCAAATGAAGTCATATGACAAATAGTTTTATTGTCCTGATTTTCTCTAATTTCTAGACAGTTTTATAATGACTTCAAACATTTTTCACAACTAAATAAAACTCTATTGAAAGAATGGCATTTTTTTTATTTAGTTGAAGAATATCGCAAATTAGAACAGGTTGAACAATAATTGTACTACTAATAACAATTAACAAATTATTTGACATTTGACAGCAGCTTACTTGTTTTTTTCAATAAATGATAACCTCTGTGAATTTATGGGAAAATAGTCTGGGCACTATTTTATTTTTTTGTGATCAAACTAACAACTTTATGATTAAAAGTCAGGACATAAAAAAGTTGCGAATCGAGTCTGTCTTGTCGAATATATTTAAAAAAAATTAAAATATGGGCGCATTAAAAAGTTCTGTTTCAAAATATTATAGGGGTTGTTTTTTTCAGTCCCTTGTGATTACATTTAAGGGTAACAAAAACACTCAAAAACTGTCATTTTATTAGCAGCAGTTATCTGCCAAGTTTCATTCTTCCAAATTTTCCCAAAGACTGTTAATGGATAAGGACCATGACTCGTGGATTAAGTCTGCGAATACACTCTAATTTCAGTAGTGTATTGAAGCTAATATTTTACCCTATTATTTTTCTGAGAATTTTTTGTATACGAAATACAAGAGACTGTTTATTTTTCTTAAATTTCATATAAATCAAACGGTATGTATAATAGTGTTAGGAACAATCCTACGCTCGATTTCTTTAATAATTATCATGAGAAGATTTTCACAAGGTTCAAATTCACACTATTTTTTCGTGTGCATCGTTAAATTAATATGATGAAATAAGTATGTAGATAACGTACGCAGAATGCACCTTACGACTTTTCCAATGAACAATGAGATGTCTTATTATATATAGGAGATAGCGTGGTCAAAGTACACATATAGCTTCACAAAAAGGAAAAACCTCTAGAAATTTCGAATTTAAGTATTCAAAAGGATTGTGCTTAATATAAAAGAATCTTTAGAAAAATAGGTAAGCAATTTTCCGGAAAATTGTCGAGTGAAATTTTTTTTTTGTTTTTCCACTCTAATTGTTTAAATATTAAACACACGGAAAAATGTCAAGATAGAAATTTGTAGCTGATGCATTGATGTACAAAATATTTCTTGAAAGTTTTTCTGTAAATTGCAAAGTTTACGAGATAAATTGATTTCAGCGGAGGTCAATTCGTCGGTGCGCGCGAACGTTCCGTTAGCCGAATTTATTAATGACCCGATTTAAAAGTTAATTATTAGGAGGTTGTAATGCATTGAAAAAAAAAATAAACCAATCTAAAATGTAGAGAAAAATCTGAACTTTTAATTAAAAATACTTTCAAGTTTGAAAAAATAAATGTTCTAACTCTAAAATCCATTTATTTATAAAAAAACGAGTAGTAAAAGTCAATAAACAATTATAGTTCCTATTTAATTAATTATTGTCACAGCGAAAATTCTTTTTGGATTTAAAATTTCAAATGATCATGGAATATTATTGTTACAAAAACAAAGCGATCAATGTTTTAGTTTTTGAATAAATGCTTTTTTAAAATCTCTTTTTTTTATATGCTTTATTTTTCTTGTTTTTTCCAAACTTCATTTGATTATATCTTTTTTCGAAATTAATATATTTCAATGAAACTTTAACTATAAATACTTTGAATTATATACATTCAAAACTATTATATAGATTTTCTGTATATATTAAATTTTTCAAATAATAGACAATTATTTACAATAAGAACTAAAATCAGGTATCTTTTAGAAAACTTAACATAACTTTTTTTAGAGCTCATTATGTTATTCAGATTTTTTCCAGTTTGATAATAACGGTATATAGAAGTGATCGCGATATAAATGAACACACCTGTGCCTCATGTATGAAAGAGAGAGGTGTATACAATGAAGGAGAAAGAACAGGTAACAAAGCCGTTGGCAGCTGCTTCTACGCGCCGTCGGTTTGTGAGCCAACGCGCATGCTCTTACTTTGTGTAGAAGCAGAACAAATTGAATTTTTAGTAAAAATTTTTTGTCTATACATATTAACTCATTAAACTACGTCGTAAAATCATCAATTATTCACAATGAATTTCTGAACCTGAAGTATAAAACTCCCGAAAGACTATGAGCAGTAACGCTTGCTTTTGGAAAATTTCGTGTAACCTTTAAGAAAATGTAAAAAGTGAAAAATTTTCAAACCTATTTATTCACTTATATCATGGTCTTTAATACTTAGCCCATTAAATAATTATATTTTCAATATTAATTTTTTGATTAAAAATATTGGACAAAAATATGATAGTTATAGGAGGTTTATGTGGAAAATTGCTAGAATTTTCATGAAAAGCAAATTCAATGATAAAAAAAGCCCGGAATATTCTGAACAAATTAATCAACAACAATACCTTACAAATAAAAAATATTTATCGCCATAAATACTAATCGAAACCACAAATGAAACTTTTGGAACTTGCTTATTTCATCGGGAGCATTTGGAAAATCGTACGTATCTTTTCGGAAAATCTAGTTACAAAAAAAAGTTTCAAATACATTTTTTAGATTAAATCATTATCTTTTAAGTACACACTGTTAGATACTTAAGTTGTTTAATTTCTTAATGTTTAGTATGGAAAATTAGTAAAGAAACGATTTTTTAGGAGAGATTTATGTGGAAAATCGGTGATAATTCATTAAAAAATTATTACAAATTTTTTTTTTTTTTACGTACTTGTAGATACCTCAATTTGTAGCAAATTTCATATGAAATAATTTTTTCTACATGTCATTGTTCATTTTCTATCTTAAAATTAAAAACTTGAAAATTGATAATGTTTAAAAATACTCTTAGGAATATTTGGTATATTTCGAAAACTAATAAAGATATTAGAAAACTTTTCAGATAAATTCTGTAGGTAAATGCATTGCCTACAATTTTTGATTCGATCATTTTTCTGCATTTTCATTATTTAAACAATTAGAGTGAAATTATAAATAAAAAAATTTTCGACCAAAGTTTTTCCGGAAAAATGCTCACCTGCATTTGTAAAGATTTTCACATATTAAAGACAATCCTTTCAACTACCTGAATTTGAATTTCCAACAGGTTTTTACTTTTTGCTGCATATTACGGATATTTTGTGTAATTTTACCACGCTAAGACATATCAACGGAATAATTTTATAGTACATATGGATGAAGATAATATTAAATCTCGATCTTATATAAGGACCGTTGAGAGGGAAAACGAACCATTATTAATTGAAAACCATGAGTGAGTTTGAAATTTTATTAATCGTACTTGTATGCAACAGTGTTCTTGTTTTAGATCCCATTGAACTTGAAATTTACAATATGGTATATCGGTTCCTCCCACAGAACCAAAAAGTATGTATTTTTGCCTTTATTTTAAATATTTTTTTGAACAATTATATTATGATATCGTAAGAAATATTATTCAAGGATGACTCTGATACGAGAAAAATATTATCAATTTTTTCCTTTATATCGATTGATTTGAGAACAAGTTTTTTTAAATTATCTACAGAGCAGAGGAGTACTTGATTGTTATGTTGTTTTTATGAAAATTCCATTCAAATCCACAATCGAGTTGAAATTACAAATATCTAGCTGATATGTTGTGCGAGAATGTTATCGTTAGATAGATCTGAAAAAAGAAAAAAAATGTTCCTTAATTTTTATTGAAAATACAGCTATCAATTTTATATTGACTGGCAGGATGTCACCACAAATTTTTTTTTATTTTATTTTATTTCAGAGTAAATGATATTATATACATGAGTTATTACCTGTCTGTTCTAATATATATTTTTTCGTTAATCTCAGCTCAGGAGTCGTTGATAGATAGTTCCCGTTAAAGGAAAAAAATGTTCCTTAATTTTATTTCTTTATTTAAATTACAGTTATATTTGCTCAGGAATAGATCCTGATACGAGTAAGAACAAATCTATTATTTTATTTCAGTAAATTTTCATTCAAAATGTTATATAACAGTGTTATTTTTTATTAATTTCTATAAGTTTTTTGTTTTATTCATTAGACGAAACCTGTCTTAATACTGTATGGGAAAAGTGGCTCTCAAGTACCCCCCTAAATGACAGACCTAGGGACTCTCGGGGGGTACCAGATTTTCGTTGGTATGGAGGACCAGGGAACGGCCCTCCATCCCACACTACATTCGGTGGTGTGGCCTCTAGAATGGTATGTTTTTCAGTTGTCTTTTAAAATACTGCATATTATAATTCTATGTTTTGTTCACAGATACCACACCACACCACACCCAAGTACCTATTATATCATAAAATAATAATAATAATAATAATATATATATATATATATATATATATATATATATATATATATATATATATATATATATATATATATATATATATATATATATATATATATATATAAAAATAAAAAAAAATATTTTTTTTTTTTTGTTTTTTTTAATATTATCGTGTTATATATATTTATATTTCTCTAATGAGTGTTAATTTAAAAATTTTTGATATATCACAAATATTTTTTCTGTCAAAAATATATATATATATATATATATATATATATATATATATATATATATATATATATATAAGTAGAATAACAAGGCCGGTTCTAGCCCACAAAGTGGGTAGGTCAGCCCATAGGTGAACTGGGGTAACCTAGAAAGATGTCTATTCGAGATGGCGTCCATCCAAAATGGTGTTCGAGCGTCCCTCCAGGTAAAATGACGTAACCTAGAAAGATGTCTATTCAAGATGGTGTCCTGGGGGCCCTCCAAGAGGGCGTCCGTCGAAGCGGTGAGATGGGCTAACCTAGATGTCTCTATTCAAGATCGGGGCCCCTTCAAGATGACGTCCTGAGAGGGACCTTCTAAGATGGGGCCCCTTTCATCCAAGATGGCGCTAGTTGGGATGGGGGACCCTAGCTGAAATAATGATAAATGAAAAAATCCTGTCGTGGGATTCGAACCCTAGCGGTGTAGTACCACAGTCCAGCGCTCTATCGTCGAAGCTACGCTGCCTTCCAATCGATGTAAGCAAAAATGTTGGTGATATATGCGACGATATATGAGTAGGATCAGAGTTCAGTTCGTTATAATAATAATAAATGAAAAAATCCTGTCGTGGGATTCGATCCCTAGCGGTCTAGTACCAAAGTCCAGCTATATGAGAGGGTGAAATAAATATCAATTTCATATATATTTTTTATTATATAAAAATTTCCATTTGAATGATTTCCTCGACGTCATCATCACTGAAGAATATAAAATCACCCCACTTGGAAATGCTCAAAGTTGAATTCTCACATGACCACATTATTTCAACATCTGATTCATTATTGGCATTCTCGTTCTGAAGTTTTGAAATAAAAGAGTCCCATTGACAGTTATCAAAGGAAATTACAGCTTCGTTACAGGTGAACTTGATTGCAGGTTTAAAGTTTCTGGCCGGCCTTATGCCACAGTCAATATGTAGAATGCTCGGTCCAAGGCCACATTCTATATCAATTTGGAAATATCCATTTAACAGAAAATTCTTCTGATTCTTAATATCCCCATAGTAAATATTCAGTATACGATTCAATTCACCATCGAAAATAATGCCATCACTATTATCATCGATAAAACTACTCTCTTGCGACATATTGATTCTTCCAACTTCAGTACTCAACTGAACTTAGAGTTTATTCGTAGACTTAATCCATGAACCTTATCCGCTCTCTTACGTAATACTTTTTCTACTAAATAAACATCCGGCTGCTTTATTTTTTGGAGCTCCTCTTGATAGAAGGCTCCACTTATCGGTCTACCGGTAGAGTCTTCAATCAAGTAAGTCACAGGATTGGTGATTTGAACTTTTATGATTTTAAATAGTTCTGTCGTCCAATTGGATAGATATCCTTTAGTGAAAACGTGTTTAACCTTACTTATCCGTACCACGTCACCTTTATTGAATTTATGTGGTCCAGCTATTTTCACGTGACTATAGGAGGATTTATATACATCTTCCTCCTTTTTCTTATTGACATCACGTGGTTTCATACCGATAGTTCGATGCCTGTGATTATTATATTCATCTACCACATCTTGAAGGATATCAATCCAGCGATAATTTCCCTGCGAACTGAATTTCTTGTAGAGCATTTCTTTCAGCGTCCTTATAACTCTCTCAACTATAGCCGCTTTCTTGTCGCTGTGCGTTTTATAATAAGTAATGTCATATGTTTTCATAAGTTCTTGAAAATTTCGGTTGAAAATTTTTTTCCCTTGATCGGATTGTAAGTTTTTAGGTACTCGTACTCCCTTTTGAAGGATATTGTTACATGCTCGACTCACTTCTTCGACCGTTTTCTTTTTCACTGCTCTGGCCCATACAAACTGGCAAACGCAATCTATTACCACGGGAATAAATTTATATCCTATATTAACCGTACTGAGACGATCAAGCTAGCCTAAATCACATTGCTATAGGTCATCTAGACCCTTAATGATAGTTCTTCTACGAGGAAAATTTTTCCGTACCGGCCGATGGAGTTCATTAATTACTTGAAGCATTTCCTTTTCCAAATATCTACCGATTTTTTTGAATCCTTTTTGAAAATTCTTCTGTCAGTAGGTTTGGTTACAGTAGGTTTGGTTACAGTAGGTTTGTTTACAGTAGGTTTGGTTACAGTAGGTTTGGTTACAAACTTTTTTTCCATAGATTTAATAAATTTTTCGAAATCCTGCTTCGAACCTAATTCTATTTGATTTAGTCTCGAGTTAATATTACTGACCTTGGCTTCAACAGCTTCTATCTTTTTAACACAACTTTTTTCTATTTCTCTTATGCTCCTTTCGATTTCAACGTTTTTCTCTTCGGTGGTCGCTTTAAAACTGTGAAAGCTAACGTTCAAATTCTCAACTATTTTTCTATCGTTAAAATCAACATAATTCTTGCCCTCTGTGTGACTTTACTTGTTTCGACGGATCGAAGCCTCGTTTATGTACGTTGGAGACGGTAAATATTTTGTGGTAATTTTCCTCATCGCTCAATTTATATCCTAGAGGTTCTTTGTGGAATATTAACTTGAGAAGATCCTCGCTACCGGGAAAACGATATTGATCATCGATGATAACATCTCCATTTTTCACATCAAAATCAAGCGAGGTAGATCCAATACTCCATTTAGAGGTTATGTGATTATACTTGGGGCCATAGGTGAAATCTATATTCGGTTCCCTGTTCAATGATTGTTGAATGAAGCTGTGAACATTTTTTGTGTATGCTTCCATGTATTGTATTAATGCCCGATCTACGAGTTTCCTTGTAAATTCTTTTCGTTGCGTTAGCTTAGTCTTCTTTCTGTTTTTCTTCTTCTTCTCGTTGTGAAACTTTAACTACCTCAGTATCGTCACCATATTCCTTCCTCTCCTCCCCTTCCTCCTCATCACCCTTTAATTTCGTTACAGAAGTTTCAATATAAGGAGAGTATGGTCGATCTCTTGTTGTTTTTCTAACACTACTAAAGAGGCGAGAAGGAGGAGGAATTTTGGATAATCTCATTTTTTCCGCAAACGGCGAAGGGGTATATTCAGGGGAGTGTGTAATAACTTTAGGAGCAGTAATTATGGGGGTAGATGATAACGATATAGGAATTTTAGGTTTAAGAAGGATTAATGGATCCTTCTGTTCAATCATCTTATCAAGACGTTGGTTTAATGGATCCTTTTGTTCAGTCATGTTATTCAGGCGTTGGGTTATAGGAGAAACTAATCTATTCAATGAATCATCCTGTTCAGATTGACCCAACTTGAAGGCCAGACACTTTTTCCTAACATCTCTGATGAGTTGTCGCACTTTAAGTTTCCGATTTAACAACAACGACTGGTCACGAGGCATGTTGGCTATACAATGACTATTCATCCCTTATACTAATGAATTTATCAAAACCGTGTCGATAGCAGCCTCCGTTCAGTTCAAAGTCTTTTACAACCATCAAAAATCCATATTTATCGTCGTTCCAACATAACGAACAAATTTCTTTGAATTTTTCATAGCTCATATCGGGCATTATGTGTTCATTGAAAATGTGACGTAGATTCACATCGTCACTTCTGAACACAACAATTATATTTCCATTATCTCTAATCAAGTGTTTATTGATAGACACGTATGTTTGACAGAGAAAAGCGACATCTATATTTTTATGTCTGCCTATAGAGTATGAGGATTTGATCTTATCCTGTTTACTGTTACATATATCATCGAATATGAATATTGAATTTTCACTAGCTTCCGTAGGATCTATAATATCGTCATTTTCCCTATAGCTATGATAACCTATACCTTTGACCCCCCTTGAAACTTCTTCAAGTAGCTGATATTTCGGCTGGGTTAGACTCTTAGAAAATATTTACACGTGTTCGAATGTTAGGCCGTTGGAATGAAAAAGTAATGACAAAAGGGCATTCGATTTTCCACAACCACTAGGACCGATAATTAAAAATTTACAACTGTGAGGAAACAAATCGCCGTTTCTATTGAGTTTTACTTGATCTTCAAAAATATCTAAATTTTCCACAAATAAAACACTGTGATGTTGTTCAATTTGCATCTTGATTACTTCTAACAGGCTAAGGGGTAGGATTTAAATATTTATACATTCAGTATATTTTATTTAATACAGCTCTTTTTCTAGTATTACATTTCAACATTTCAAATCGGGATTTATCATTGAAAACTTTAGATTCCCAGTTTGTTTTGTTAGATGACCAATCTCGTCGTCGAGGCTCCGTCAGGGACAGTCTTCCAAATTGATGACGTAATTTTTTACCGTCTTCGTAGTAGTCAATGTCGGTTTTCAATGTATGAATTTTTCGGAGAAATTCATTCAACGCCACTGTCGAAGACATCGTTGTTACTTCTACTGTCATCCAATCAGAACTGACTCCAGCTCAAAAGCTAGTCATTTTCCTTATTATTTCACTGAGCGGATGATACTCAATAACGTTATCGTGAACGATGACATAATAGGCTCGGGGGAAACCTTTTCTCGATTCAATCTCCAATTTGATATTTACAGTGGATGATTTGAAGGTTTCATCTCGCTTGGAACAATCGATGACAAAGAGACAGCGTGACTTGTAACTGGTATAATCGAGAACGGCCTTACTTGATGGTCTATCGTTATAATTAGTAGCGAATTCGCAGTAATTGTAATGACCTTCTGTGAATTCGTTCATTTCAAAATTCAATCTTAACCTTTCTTGAGGATAATATTCACCGTTGATCAGAAAACGTATATCGGAAATATTTATATTATCGAAGTAATTAGGGTCTTTGGTTGGATTATCTTTTCGGTCTGTCTGAAAACAACATATAACAAAACGAGGGCATTCAACAGCTGACCCGGTTTTAACACTCCATAATTTTTGAGTAACCTCCGTGGTAAGCATCGGAAGTTCATGAATTTCCCATTTCCTGAAGGGAATAAGGATAGGTTTATCCGATTTTATAGACGAAAGTAAGTCTAGTTTCATCACATCATTTGGATAGACGTGTTTCACCCTCAACTCCATGTCAGTGATTGAAATTTCCCCATTCGTAACGCCCGTTTGTTCTCCTGCGCCAGCGCTTATCATGATAGCATTACTATCATTACGACCTCTAACCAATCGAATTAATTGTTTACCACATATCGCCTTGGGATAATCGTTGAATACATTGAGAACATGTTTGAGAGGAATACGTAAAGTGAAATTACCATCAGAATTTTGTAATGACTTGAAAAATTCCATCCAGCTCATTTCAATTCACTATTCTCCTCTTTCTCGTTACATAAAAACCAAGCATCAATGATACTATGCCTGGGTTCTTGAACGTTTTCACTTCCGTACTACATAATTCATATGTTATCGAGTCGAAAAGAAAAGTACCATAGTTGTTCATCAAGTTTATAGTTCCAGTACCTGAAGTCTTTTTGACTTTCCCTCGTATGAAGATTGTAGCGTCACGCATCCAATACCATACATCTCTATGATTCATAGCAAATTCAATTATATCATTAGGTTTGAATGAGGATACGTAGGGTAGGTAGGTACGAACCTCCTGGCGAACTATGGAGTCATCATTATTTATCGGTTGATAAATAACAAATGCCTGAGCAGATAACATAGCCGAGCTATTCAAGAAACGATCTATCTCTCAATGATAAGCATTTTTGGTTTGGTCCTTTCCTAATCGGAGACGTTTCACTAATGGCTTCCTTGTCCTCTGAGACAAATATTTATAGGGTTGTTTGAAAATTAAGACCATTTCCTTAGTTCCAAACGTACAATAATATCTTCGCCTCTAAAATTAACAGGCTTTAAATCCTGATCGAATATATTCAATGTGATATTATCAATTTTCCTCCTGGTTACAGGTAGAAAGATCAAGTGTTGCGGTGTTAGGTCTATAGCGAAACCTGGATCAGCCCCTACTGAAAATTCGAACAGTGTGTGGGTCACTTTATCATTGTGAAACGATCCTTCGACAATGTTACAATCCAGATGAATTGTATGAACTGGAACAATATCTACAGGTAAATCGGATTGATGATCTGAACATCTGATACCAAAATCTTCGGAGAGAATCCCAAAAAACGTCCTAGTTCGGTACTTTTTTTGAAGTTTATGTGAATTGAACGATGAAATAATTCACAATTTAAAGTGTTATTGTTGGGTCTCAAATAAAACACCTTCACTATCCTCCCCTCCGGCAATCAAATGTTTTCTCAGATAATTCTCAATATCGGTTATTTCGTATGTACCAATAGGGATTTTAAGCTTTTTCTCCTCCTTTTCACCTCCCGCAGAATAATAAAGATATGTATTTTCATCAATGTTCGGTATAGTATTGTATGGGTGAAAGCCGACTAGACTGATAGCGTACTGTTCGTTAGGATCTAGCTCGATAGGTGGGACGAAATCTGTTGCCAGATTTGAACTACGTCCTTTCAATGTGAATAGTACAGACATGACTGACGAATATTTATATATTTATTCCATTTTATTGAACAAAAATTCAACACATAATTTACCACAATTTTGAGTATCATAAGTCTGATATTTATGTCTATTGTAAATTATTTCTACTCCTCCCCCTAGATAGTTAACCAATTCTTTCGGTGGCTTCAGATCTCCAAAAGAATCAAAATATTCGATATTCTGTCTTTCTTCACAATATGCTACCCAATGCGTTCCAGGACCTTCTGAAGAATCCAATTTTATAATACCACATTCATTTATCCATGGACGTAGTCTGGAGAACTCATCACTAAATACCCCTGTGAAGTGGGGTATTTTCAATTTTTTCACGTAATTTTCAATCTAATAATCGAATAACGCTCTATTGGGTAGCAACGAATATAGTTTTTTTGTCTCTTCACATACAGTCCATATCCCTTCCTGTACCTTTTCACATAATGTCAGTAAATAGGCTAGGGGGCTTCAACCCCACTTTTGCTCATTTTTACATGTAAATTCCCTTAAGGAAATCTAAGGTCCAAATTAGCGAAAATGGTTCCCTTTTTGGTCATGCACACTGGGTCGGATTCAACGGAATGGAAATGACTCCTTGTATATCAGAGTCAATGACCTTCCTGATTTATGTATGGTATAAATACCATTATTCATATTAAACTATGTAAGAGGAATATATACAAATCTCTTCGTGGTTGGTAGCAGGAGATAAATACAACGATGAAAATATAATTATTTATTTTTTTAATGGTTACATAATAATTTCATTAATAATATAATAATTTTTAATTATGGTTAGTCAGTATCCATCGATAGATCACCTTGAGACACGTTCGAAGGCACCCTATAATGCCCCCAAGGCAGCGTATCATCTGTTCCAGGTATCAAATATCTTTTATCGTCTTTAGGGCTGAGTGCAATTTTCTGTTGTATGATGGAATATACCTTGTGCTTATCGGCTCTTATTAAGTTTTCAGTTATAGTAAACTCCTTCCATGCATCAAGACATTTTAACTCCTTTTGCTTTCTTCATAACACCGGCATTTTTAATAATATCATCTATCTCATTATCATCGCATCCCTCATCAAACGTCTGCTTCTTTTCTTTTTCTATATCTTCATGAGTCTTTAATACTTTCGTAGTATATAATTTCGAACGAAGTCCAACATAATTTGTCATAAGAGTTTCATTGTTCTCATATTCCATCATACCCAATACTTTCATATTCACTTGAGGAATTCCATAAATATTATCAGATTGATAATCAGACGTGTCAAAACGGGCATGACAATCACGTTTCATAACCTCATATGGATCTTTAAGAAGCTCATAGATTAAACTATCAGTGTCCGTATAGATGGCGCTGCAGTCGCCCCCAAACTCGTTTTTCATATAATCATAATGAAAAGCATAAATGGTTATTTTGGCCAAGTCGAGTATTGCCTGTCCAACATATATAGGTTCATGAAATAAGACTTGAATTTTTCTCAACTCAACAGCAACAAGATTTTCGTTGAATATTGTACAGTTCTTGAATTCGGGTTTAGCAATATATGCCTCGGCACCATACCATCCAAACAATTTAGTTAGAAGGCGCACGTTGACACGTTTACGTATATTCTCCATAGTTTTTCCTGTAACAATATAAAATTTTAGCATAATTATGATGAAAAAGCAAGAATGTAACTTACCGAAAACAGCATTATTCATAAGTTTAAATAATTTCTTCTCGAACTTGTTCTTCGCATTCTTTCGAAGTTCAGTATTCAAATCAATATAGCTTTTAAGCCAAGGTGCTTGCTTGAACTTCAGGACTGTGAATTTTTTTGAGTACCAGACCATTTTTAATTACCTGCTTCAATGCTTGATAATGAATAATATAATTTTTTTTATGATGTAGTTCAATCAATTTTGAAGGTTCCCTTCCAGTCTTACGAGATTTACAGGTCTTTGGATTAATATGTTCAAGGCAAAATAGTAGATCTTTGTGGAGATCGTGTAATTCTTGAGGATAATCGAGATCCATCTCTAACATGTATCCTATATCTGAGTCATCTGGAATGGTGGCTACATCAATTTTAGTGTTAACCCATTCAAATCCTCCACATGTGAGATATTGACTCATGGCCCAGCCATACTGAAAAGAAAAAGCTATAAATTTTCAACTCGATTTAAAGAATAGTATATAATACCTGATTATTCATATCAAAGTACATCAAATACTTTGAAAGTTTCGTCGGATCATAATTATAACAATAAACGTTGTTTGCAGTAGCTCTTCCAAGACTGCAAACTTGACTGAGACCTCCACGTATGCCTCGTTCAACGAAGAGAAACCTATCTGGATCTGTGAGAAGCTCCAATTCTTGCTTCGTATACTTCAACATCGCATCCCAGGTGAATCCAGGTAATGTGAAATAATGAGCAGGATCAAGCTTATAGGCTTATAGGTTTATAGCTCAATCGAAATTGTTCAAATACATCTGTCAGAAGAAGAATATCAGTCTTCTAGAAGGTCAACATATTCACCCAAGTTACTACAACTGAATTCATTCCAAACCAGTTGTGCCCTACGATACAATCTTTGAGCGCAGGGTTTATTTTCTAGATTATTATAGAAAGCCTCAATAGATGGTAAGTTTGTTTCATCAAATCTCGAAAATGCATCGAGGTAATCATATGGCATAACCCCCTTCTTTGTAAGTAGTTTAAAACGATTCTCATCTAATTCGGGAAACTGCGATCTCAGATTTGGATATTCAGTTAAGTATGTGGAAAGGTTATCTAGTGAACAGTTTATAAATCGAAATGAATCAATGAAACGGAATTTACTTGGCATTTCGTCAATGTGTTTAGTGAATGAAATATACTTTTCTCTTTTCCTTGCATCCTAGTTGCAACATCCCCAATAATGAAATTAGCATCGTACCCACTGAGGTTATGAAACACCACAGAGATCACATGGCTATCTTGATAGTTTATATTACATGATTCGTGAGCAGCACCTCTATAATTGTTTTCAGGAATCAAATGGTTATGGTCTCGCACTTTCTTATCGTCCAGAGAGAAAGCATGATCACATATATGGCACTTCATAGCATTCCTAAATTCAGATTCGTTCTGAGGAGTCATATCAATATTATACGAACACCAAAAGACAGTAAAGAGATTTTCCGCTAGCTGTTTCAATTCATCTGCAAACCACTGCATACAATCCTCTCCACGATGGGATTTATAAAAACTTAGAGAATCATCATAGGAACATTTCAGATAATATCCTATAGCTGCAGGTACATGATGTTGCGGCTTTTTATTAGCATTGGTCGGTTTCAAAATGCTTTCTAGATCTGCGTAAATAATGAATGGTGCTTTTTCTTTATTCTTATGATTTTTAAACTTAAGAATATTTTGACCTTCTTGAGGCATCTTAATAGCCGTCTCATTCATCATAAGACATATTTCCTCATGTTCCTTCAGCTTATCAAGAGACTGATAATAGTGGAGACATCTGTCGCAAATATACTTTTTTATCTTTTTTTTTACTTAACCGTTTTGATACCAGATGAGATAAATTTTTGATTAAAACATAATGGTATTTTATTTCCACCTCAGCATTATTTCCATTATCTTCGGTCCATGAACTTGATTTCATTTCAACTCGATCTTATATTGAAGTTCATGGACCGAGTCGCAGAGGGGCAAGGGGGTCTTGCTAGTTTATAAATTCTGAATCTATGAGCAATGAATCCTTTTTCAATTCGGTTCGTTGGTTAGTGAAGAGCTCTCTCTCTCCAGATTCGTCTACAAGGTGAGTGTCTTTATAAATTAGACGTAGTAATTATTTTTGTATTTTTGACATCAGTTTTCACTATTTATCTTTTCCATGATAGGAGTACATAAACTGAAATTTAAGAAGCGAATGATGGTCGAATATAAAGTACAGGTTGTATAAGGCATGAGTAGGGGATAGGATAAATGAGGGTGGTAAATTCTGCACGTAGGGCACTCAAATTTTGGTATATGTTAGAAAAGGTGAGGAATCGACAGGGGGTTACTTTGGGGGTATTTTTTCGTTTATTTTTAGCCTAAAATTGGTAGTTTCGGAGAAAAAGCGTGTTTTGTGAATTTTCATAGTGAACGATTGACTTAGACGGATTCATGGTTCGAAGTATATGAGGTTGGTAATTTCTGCTAACAAGATGAAAATGTTTTCATATAATATTATAGTAAAACGTGAAATTAGATAAGCAATTACTTTGGTGAGATGTTTTTTTCATTCCATTTTTTTTTAGAACGAGTAGTTTATGGCAATAGTACATTTTTAATGAATTTTTGGACCTAGACGAAATTTAGAGCTCGTACTACAGGGTTTACTAGGGTTTTGTAAATTATTCTTGTAGGGTGTCTAATATATTATAAAATAATGTGACAAATACACTGGGGGATACTTTAGGGTGCTTTTTTTTCTGTCATAAAATCCTAGTTATCATTTTCTCGATAAGAGTACAGTGAACATGAGCTGAGTTATAGACACGGATGCTGGTGAAATATAGAATTCGTTGATTAGGTGGAGGGGTTTGTATGAGGGTTTTAAATTCTGCACGTAGGGCACTCAAATTTTGGTATATGTTAGAAAAGGTGAGGAATCGACAGGCGTTACTTAGGGGGTATTTTTTCGTTTATTTTTAGCCTAAAATTGGTAGTTTCGGAGAAAAAACGAATTTTGTGAATTTTCATAGTGAACGATTGACTTAGACGGATTCATGGTTCGAAGTATATGAGGTTGGTAATTTCTGCTAACAAGATGAAAATCTTTTCATATAATATCATAGTAAAACGTGAAATTAGATGAGCAATTACTTTGGTGAGATGTTTTTTTTTCATTCCGTTTTTTTTTTAGAACGGGTAGTTTATGGTAATAGTACATTTTTAATGAATTTTTGGACTTAGAAGAAATTTAGAGCTCGTACTACAGGGTTTACTAGGGTTTTGTTAATTATTCTTGTAGGGTGTCTAATATATTATAAAATAATGTGACAAATACATTAGGGGACTACTTTAGGGTGCTTTTTTTTTCTGTCATAAAATCCGAGTTATCATTTTCTCGATAAGAGTACAGTGGACATGAGCTGAGTTGTAGAAACGGATGCTGGTGAAATATAGAATTCGTTGATTAGGTGGAGAGGTTAGTATGAGAGTGGTAAATTCTGCACGTAGGGCACTCAAATTTTGGTATATGTTAGAAAAGGTGAGGAATCGACAGGGGTTACTTTGGGGAAATTTTTTCGTTTATTTTTAGCCTAAAATTGGTAGTTTCGGAGAAAAAACGAATTTTGTGAATTTTCATAGTGAATGATTGACTTAGACGGATTCGCGGTTCGAAATATATGAGGTTGGTAAATTCTGCTAACAAGATGAAAATGTTTTGATATATTGTAGTGAAACGCTAAAATAGATGACATTTCATTTTATTTTTTATCTAGAACGAGTAGTTTATGGTATAATACAATTTAATACGTTCGCTGCCGTCGACTCCTATAGGAGCCATTGAACCATCTTTGGTATCTGCCGTCGACTTCTATAGGAGTCACGCTTATATTGTGTTGCTATGCAGTTATCAGTGAGACGGCACATTCAGCGGGTGTTTTTAGGTGCTGTAGGCATATCTGATAAACGCAATGTTTTTCCGCAATGGTTAGAGTAATAATAAATTTTGAAGATATTTGTTATGAAACATCGAAATTGCGCATAAACGCAGTTTGGCTCCTGGGAGTCGGTTGTCCTATTCAAGCCGGCAGCGAACGTCGTAATGAATTTTCGGACTTAGATGAAATTTAGAGCTCGAACTACAAGGTTTACTAGGATTTTGTAAATTATTTTTGTAGGGTGCCTAATATATTATAAAAGAATGTGACAAATGCACTGAGGGCTACTTTAGCGCACTTATGATAAGAGTAAAAAAAGCTGAATATTAGAAGCTACTGATATATGATGTGTGAATAAAGAGTTAGTTGTATAAGGTAGAAGTGGAGTTAGTAAATGAGGATGGTAAATTCTACACGTATGGCGCTAATTCTTTGGTTTATGGTTGAGAGTCGATTGAAGTTACTTTTGAGGGTATTTTATTTTTATTATTTGTCTAGGAAGAGTAGTTTCCGATATATTCAGATTTTTTATTATTTTGCGTAGACTTAAAAAAATTTCATTCAAAGTTGAACTTGTAAAAAATTTTTTATTATGAGTGTGATTTATTTATTAGAGTGTTTATATTATAATATGTTATGGAACGTTAAAGGTCACTAAGGGGCTTCTGAGAGTCTGCGGAAACGTTATTTTCACTCTAAAATGCCTCGTTTCTGAGATATTTAGATTTCTATACTTTGATGTGGTAAAATTTTTTTATTATGAGTGTGAATTATTTATTAGGGTGTTTATATTATAATATGTTATGGAACGTTAAAAGCTCACTAAGTGGCTTCTGAGAGTCTGCGGAAACGTTATTTTCACTCTAAAATGCCTCGTTTCTGAGATATTTAGATTTTTATACTTTTATGTAGACTTAAAAATATTTCATTCAAAGTTGAACTTTTTCATTATGATAGTGAAATGTATTGATAAGTTATTCATTGATCTGATATAATGTGACTTATCTTAGGATTCCTTTACAGATAATTGAATTTCACGATTCCGTGTATCTAGTGCTGAATGAATAGGTGAGTTGATTTTCCTTGAACTTTAAGAAATAGGGTAATCAATACTGATTCATTAAATATTTTTGGCTCCATTCTGGTATAAAAGGGATGACCGACTATTTCCTTCACGAAGGCATGACAGATGTATCCCTATAGATAGAGAGAACATGATGTCTGTAAGATCTATGTACAAAGTAGGCAGTCATCGTTAATGAGTACGTATAATCAATGTCGACGTTCTGGGGAAATAGTTGCCTAGGTCTTGTCCTGGCTATAAAAGACGCGTCCTATTGGCCAAATTTCGGTAACAAGAGAATAAAATAAAAATTATTTTATTACGGAAAGTTAATATAAATTTGATATCTATGAATATTGTATCTAGTTCCTAACCTCTAATGGGTGCTCTGATGGCATAGTTCCGATGCGACACCACATACCCTGTTCAGGGGTCTACTTGAGGCTTAGAAACTTATATAGAAAATATAAGTTTCTCGTCTATATTCTATAAATTATTCAGAATCTAGTGAGTCATTCCTAATTTTTCGTTCTCTATCAGAAAGCTATACTCTAAATTTAAATATTTTCATTATACTGTGGATATCTTGTACTAATGTTTAGTATTCCGTTGATTTGATTTGTATTAAATCGTTGAATTCTAGAGTTCTGATTCAGTTTCTTCTAATCATTCGTGAGACTACAACCAACATGTTTGCTGCACTGTTGAATAAGATACAAGCACTGCTGTGTTTTCTAAAAATAAGCAATGATGAACAAATGGTTAATGATGGACTTAAAGAATGTTCATTAGCTCTTCGGAGAATCAACAAGAAATTAAAATCGGTGAAGACGATTGGAGAAAAGCCGAATCTAATAACGAAGATGGGACAAGTGAAGAGTATGCGTAGCCAGTTGAAAGTTTTAAAGAAGCAGGGAGCTGGTATAACGACTCGACTAGAAACAGCAAGGGATAGAGTTCGCTGGAATGATTTAACCTCAGCTTTTGATTGCCGTATTAGAAGAGGAGTTATTTCAAACCTCAGACATAAGGATTCTCTAGAGTTTTTAGCTGATTGTCGTGCGATATTCAAACGACGACTACTCAATAACTTGAAAAAAACTGAAGCTGTGAAGGTTAACGCAGTTTTTGGTGGAGAGTTTGAAATTGTGAGCGGTAGTCGTGTATTGAGTGAATTTAAATATTTCACAACACCTAATAAGCCTATATACAGAGATACTGATATTAACTCTTGGTTCGACGAGAGCGTTAAAGAACCTTCACTGAGAAAGTAAGAAGAGTTTCAGGAGCGTGACAGTGGGTGGGCCTTGAAACAAGTTATTGATTTGGGTGTTAATATTAATAAATTCACACCTCAATTGGGATCATCTTATATTGAACTATCAGAAGAAATAAAGAAAAGACATGCCTGCATTAATTTGAAGAATAAAGATAACGCTTGTTTCGCTTGGGCTGTAGTGGCTGCGTTGTTCCCTGTTGAAGAAAAAGATCAGAAGCATGCTGATAGAATAACTAAGTATCCACATTATTCAGAAGTACTAAAACTGAAGGGAATTCAGTTTCCTATGACTATGAAGCAGATTCCGTCATTTGAAAAACAGAAAGAAGTGTCTATCAGTGTTTATATCCTTAAGAAAAAAAGGAAATAGATTTATCACTCTTCCACTATACTTGACTAAAAACTGTGTTGATAAACATATAAATCTTTTATTGGTTCAGAATATCTATTTTCCTGAAAATAATAATGATAATGGAAATGATGCTGAGGTAGAAATAAAACACCATTATGTTTTAATCAAAAATTTATCTCGTCTGGTATCAAAACAGTTAAGTAAAAAAAAAGATAAAAAAGTATATATTTCACAGATGTCTCCACTATTATCAGTCTCTTGATAAGCTGAAGGAACATACGGAAATATGTCTTATGATGAATAAGACGGCTATTAAGATGCCTCAAGAAGGTCAAAATATTCTTAAGTTTAAAAATCATAAGAATAAAGAAAAAGCACCATTCATTATTTACGCAGATCTAGAAAGCATTTTGAAACCTACCAATGCTAATAAAAAGCCGCAACATCATGTACCTGCAGCTATAGGATATTATCTGAAATGTTCCTATGATGATTCTCTAAGTTTTTATAAATCCCATCGTGGAGAGGATTGTATGCAGTGGTTTGCAGATGAAATGAAACAGCTAGTGGAAGATCTCTCTACTGTCTTTTGGTGTTCGTATAATATTGATATGACTCCTCAGGACGAATCTGGATTTAGGAATGCTATGAAGTGCCATATATGTGATCATGCTTTCTCTCTGGACGATAAGAAAGTGCGAGACCATAACCATTTGATTCCTGAAAATAATTATAGAGGTGCTGCTCACGAATCATGTAATATAAACTATCAAGATAGCCATGTGATCTATGTGGTGTTTCATAACCTCAGTGGGTACGATGCTAATTTCATTATTGAGGATGTTGCAACTAGGATGCAAGGAAAAGACTATGGAGAATATACGTAAACGTGTCAACGTGCGCCTTATAACTAAATAGTTTGGACGGTATGGTGCCGAGGCATATATTGCTAAACCCGAATTCAAGAACTGTACAATATTCAACGAAAATCTTTTTGCTGTTGAGTTGAGAAAAATTGAAGTCTTATTTAATAAACCTATATATGTTGGACAGGCAATACTCGACTTGGCCAAAACAACCATTTATGCTTTTCATTATGATTATATGAAAAACGAGTTTGGGGGAGACTGCAGCGCCATCTATAAGGACACTGATAGTTTAATCTATGAGCTTCATAAAGATGAGGTTCATAAAGATCCATTTACGAAACGTGATTGCCATGCCCGTTTTGACACGTCAGATTATCAATCTGATAATATTTATGGAATTCTTCAAGTGAATATGAAAGTATTGGTTATGATGAAATATGAGAACAATGGAACTCCTATGACAAATTATGTTGGACTTCGTTCGAAATTATACACTACGAAAGTATTAAAGACTCATGAAGATATAGAAAAAAAAAGCAGTGGATTGATGGGGGATACGATGATAATGAGATAGATGATATTATTTAAAATGCCGGTGTTATGAAGAAAGCAAAAGGAGTTAAAATGTCTTGATACATGGAAGGAGGTTACTATAACTGAAAACTTAATAAGAGCCGATAAGCACAAGGTATATTCCATCACACAACAGAAAATTGCACTCAGCCCTGAAGACGATAAATGATATTTGATACCTGGAACAGATGAGACGCTGGCTTGGGGACATTATAGGGTGCCTTCGAACGTGTCTCAAGGTGATCTATTGATGGATACTGACTAACCATAATTAAAAATTATTATATTATGAATGAAATTATTATGTAACCATTAAAAAAATAAATAGTTATATTTTCATCGTTGTATTTATCTCCTGCTACCAACCACGAAGAGATTTGTATATATTCCTCTTACATAGTTTAATATGAATAATGGTATTTATACCATACATAAATCGGGAAGGTCATTGACTCTGATATACAAGGAGTCATTTCCATTCCGTTGAATCCGACCCAGTGCGCATGACCAAAAAGGGAACCATTTTCGCTAATTTGGACCTTAGATTTCCTTATGGGAATTTACATGTAAAAATGAGCAAAAATGGGGTTGAAGCCCCCTAGCCTATCTACTAAAGTCCATATCCTATAGTTTCCATCGTCTTGTTGTGACGCTCCTGATCAGATAGTTTTTTTGTAGCGTTCTTAGCATCGATGAAAGTCTTGGCGACGGCGCTTCCACCAGCGAGTAAATTACCCAAATAACTTAGACCTGCCAGAATTGGTATCAATGGTAGAATTCCTCCCGACTCGAAGGGAATAATACGGGGTACTCGGATATTTTTCCTACCACCGACTTTCTTTATGGCCGTTCGAGCCGCTCTAAGTGCGATAATTGATGTTTTTTCACTATTGGAAGATTTCTTCAACGCTTTCGTTATGGCACTTATAAGACTACTTCTGAACGATTTTTTACCGCCCATTTCATTTTCGTTTGGCTTCCATTGCGCCTGTAACAATGAGGGCGGCAGATCTTTCACCGAATTTAGCGTCTTTAGATTTAACGCGTTTCCAAGCTTCTTCGGCAAGAATTTTATCGGCTTTGTGTCGCTCCGAAAGGTCACTATGTTGCGAATAGAAAATATCGTGTTTCCTACAACTTTCGTCGAGAGAATTGACGCCCCGTTGGCCCTCGCTCAGACGTTTCTCCAAGTTCGTCCCTGGACCACAAAAGTTATAGCCAGGTATGTGAAGTTCAATAGGTAACTTATTGATAAGAGTATCAACTGAGTCTCCTCCCTCTCGAAAAGTTAACATACTAATGAGTTAAAAAGTTAATGTTACAAAATCTTATAGTTCATTTCGTGATCGAAAACAACCATGGAGGAGTTGATTAACGAAATAATAGTAAAATATATTTTCATATTCGTTCACGTAATTACTACGTTACTGTTTTTTCTGATTATTAAATTGTTGAAGTCGATGAAAAATGCTCTATGTCGGAGCAGTAAGTTTCTATTCGACAAAGGACACGTGAAATGTCTAAGTTGTGGCTTAACTGTTTTCTGTATGACAAGTTCTACGAATTTAGAATGTAAGCAAATGAAACATGAACGAGTCTACTATATTATTGAGGGTCGTAGATATTGTTGTACACTGAAATATATTGGCACCGACCTGAATACTGATGAAGTGGATGGAATATCCTGTAAAATTTGTAAATCTTTCGGCACCTGTAGATGTGACTGTATATTGTATCAAATAAAAAATAAGTCGTAATAATATTATTCATTTTAAAATCTAAGATATGGAAAAAAAATTTCATTCATTAAGACATACATAAAGCAGAATATTATATAAATATGTATATTGTGAAGATATCAATCCAGATATATAAAATTAATTTATAATTTTTATTCATTGAGACATACAAAAAATAATATCGAATAGAAATAAAAAATAATTCACAATTTTATTCATAAAACATAATTTAAAATTTTTCATTCACAAAAATATTATTATATAAATGTTACTGTTTATTGTGAAGAAATAATTTCATAGATCAATATATAGAAAAGCAATTCATAATTTTATTCATCAAGACATACATAAAAAATAACATCGAATCGAACATTATTGAATTTCCTTCATATATCTCTCTCTCTTACCTGTATGTAGATTAAAAATCAAACCACTGTCTTCGTTACCGGAATTTAAAGTGAATAATGACCCCATGGTAGAGTATCGAACGATGATGGGATTAAATATCGCTTATCGTCATGAGAACTGAAACCGATTTTAATTTGTTCTATGGAATACAGTGTGTGGGCGTAGGATCTGATAGAATTTTGAGTAATGACTTTTTCATACTTCTCTCGCAAGCAACTTACATAATTCTCGAAAGTTTGTAACGAATCACTCGTTCAGAAGTCAAACGGCGCACCTTGCATGCGACTGACGATGAGCGTATTGCTTCGGCTACATGCGCATGAGTGGTGGGGGCGCAACGTGGTAGTGGGAGCGCGGAGAGTAGGTACGAGAGAGCGGACGGCGGAACGGTCAGTCCCGCGGGTCAAGTTGAATAGTGTAGTTGTGATCTAGTAGAATAAAGTGGAAGTGAGTAGTCCAGTGAGTGAAGTGACGACAAATCAGGTAAATCAACCATTTGTGCGCTGAAACCGCTGCGCATGCATTTGGTTGAAGGGGAGGTGCATCCGATACCGGTTGACCGTAGGTACGCTGTTTTCTTGTGACAGTTGTCTAGCAGCGGATGCTGGGGATCACTGGCGGAAGAAACAGAGCGTATAGAAAGGCATCTGGCGATCAATTGGGTAGGGTGGCTGTATTGCAGTGGATACTGGGTACATCTATCCTCGCAGTTGAAAGTGGTGCAGGAAATACTTGCAGCGGATGCTGGAGTAGTGCCTGTACTCCGTCAGACCTTTCCTGCGTCCAACTTAGGGGGGGCACAGCAGAGTCTAACGACCAGCTCGGTGGTGTTCTGTGTTGCAGTGGACACTGGGTACAGAACTCTGCATAGCTGTGGTAGATACAATAAATGCTTGCAGCGGATGCTGGGGTAGTGATTGCATCTATTTTAGAACACGCTGAAATGCCATTAGAATAACGGATGCCGGAGCGTAACCTGTGCCAGACCGTATTATTCGTTCCGATTCCCTCACGGGACCGCAGTAATAGCTAAGCACGCTACTGAGTATCTAATCACGTCGTATGACCGTTATTTATGTATTTATGCACGAAACCGCTTATGCATTCTCGCTTCTTAGTTATAGTACTAACCACACGCTTCCGCTCTCATCCTGTCTCTCTCTCTCTCTCTCTCTCATCTCACCTCTCTCTCATTCTACATAGATACCGCTTGTTTACCGATTGTATGCGATTTTACATGTATCACCGCCTTTCATCGCTATCATTGTATATAATTTATTAATAGAGAAGTTTACCTGTAATTGTGTTTTATCTTTCCTTCTAGTAGAATAGTGTAAAGCATGCTAATATAATTCGATTGAACCCCTTTATCTCCATCTGAATCTACTGGGGCTCGAACCGTTCCACTACTAAGCGGAGGTTCGAATAGGGTGACGCCTAATCAAGGGAAAATAGTCTGGCGCCTGAGCAAATCCGAAGAAAGGACGTCACAAGTTATCCTATTTCTAACAACACACGATTTAACACCCTTAGATTTTTTTGTTATTTTACCGTCTTGCATTTTGAAACTGTACATTTTAGATCGAAGACCGGCAAAGTGGGTAATAATTTTACCGTTAGCCTCATCTTTCATTAGACCAGGAACTATTTATTCACCAAAGGAATTTGATAAGGGTTGTCTGGAGCATAATCAGAAGTATCAAAGTGACTGTAACAGTTTTCTTTGATGATTTTGTAAGGATCACAGTTTAGATCATAGAAAAATGTATCAGTGTCTAGATAATTGATTTTACAACCCTCTAGGGGTACTTTAGATAACATAAAATCATAATGAAAACTATACATAAAAGTTTTTGAAATATCTAAAATAGCCATACCAATATATAAAGGTTTATTGAAGTGTAACTCTGTCTTTTTCATTTCTATAGCCATTAAATCCTGACCAAAAACTAAACAGCTATGGAATCGGGGGGAGGAAATGAGATTTCTAGCTCCATAACGACCCTCGTATTTATTTGTTAGGCGAATTACCCTATGTAATCAGATATTCTCCATGGTTTTACCGAAAACAGCATTATTTGCAAGTTTAAATTGATTTTTCTGGAACGTAGTGGAGGCTTTCGTTCTTAGATCCGTATTCAGATCTATATAAGGTTTTAGCCAGAGGCTCTGTTTAAATTTCAGCACCTTGTGAACCCTCAAAAGAACTAAATCTGCCTTCAATACCTGTTTGAGATTCCTATAGTGAATTACGTAATTTCTCTTATTGCACAGGGTACACAATAGCTTCTCATGTATCGCTCCGGGGGGAGTTCGATGTTCGCAGCAAAATGGTAGATCTTTGTGGAGATCATGTAATTCTTGAGGATAATCGATGTCTACCTCAAGTATATAACCTTCCGAAGCATCGTCAGGTATTTCGGTTACATCTATATCGGCATTTTCATACCATTCGAACCCTCCATGTGGTGAAAATTGAGCCATAGCATGACCGTATAAATTATTTATGTCAACATACAAGAGATATTTTGTATGTTTACTCTCGTCAAAATCGTTCATACGAGGATTATTAGCTTCTGAAAATCTACCGATGCAACATGCAATACCTCCACGTATGCCTCTCTCGATGAACATGATCATATCGATGTCTTTCAAAATTTCTAAACGACATTTTGTATATTTAAGCATACAGGACCATGTGTACGGAGGTAGAGTATTGTTTCAAATTGGATCGAGATTGTAGGTTTTTGTAGCAGTTTCTCTGAAATTTTCCATTGTATCAGCGAGCAGCATTATATCGGTTTTCATGTAGAGATCGGTGTACTCGCCTAGCGTCTTAATATTAAATGTTTTCCACACTTTTTGCGCATGACGATAACTTTCCTCACTAATATGAGAATCCGTGAGTTTATTATAGAATTTTTCAATTGTAGGAAGCGTCTTATCGTTAAGTTTATCATAATCAGTTATATAGTCGTAAGGAAAAACACCCTTTTGTGTTAGAAGCTCGAATTGCTTATCGAGTAAATGAGGAAATTCTTTTTTTAGATTTTTGAAATTACCTAGAATCAGCGTTGAAACTAACTCGTCCAAGCTGGCTCCCATAAATCTGAAAGAGTCGACGAATCTAAATCTGAGATGAGTTTCCTCGTGATAATATGTGAATGAAATGTATCGTTCTTTATTGAGGGCTAGGGGAGTGATGGGCCCCCTCTGGAGAAGTGACTTTACGATGTAGTGACTATTATAGTTAGAAAGATTATGAGCGCAGATCGGCACAATAAAAAGTTTTCAAAAATTTAAATTACATTTCTGATGAGCCCACTCTCTAAATTCCGCTGAAAAATGATCGTGGTCTCTAACAATTATATCCTTATCTGTGAAGAGTTTTTCAAAAATATTACAGTGAGTGGTGACTTCACCAGGTACCTCCGTCATAGGTTCAATGTGCTTCATTTTGGAATAAATAAACTTAGCCATTTCATCAATTTCATTAGTGAACCAATCTAAAAAATTTTCACCTCGAAAACAAGCGTAACGTGAGAGATTATCGTCATAGAAGCATTTTAGATAATAACCTACACTGTAGGCTTTATGTTCTTGATACTTGGTAGTCTTAACACTAATTTTTTCACAACATTTTTCCAAAATAGCCTTGAAATCGACATAAATTACAAAGGGGCATTTTTGTTTGAAAGAGTAATTACTGAATTCAACATAATCAAATGTAGGAAAAGTAACCTAAGAATTTTTCAAATCTCTGCATAAAACTTCGTGTTCATTCAATTAACTTTGAATGTTGAAATAATTCAAACATCTATCACAAATGAATTTCTGTTTTTTGGAAATTTGACTTGAAACGAGTCTGGAAAGATTTTTTATCCAGCAATAATGATTCTGAATTCATCTTCATTATCGTCATGATCTTCTAAGGTAGGATCATATTCATTTAATTTAGGATAGTATATATTTTGAACTAATAGCAAATTGACGTGACGATTAGGATATCGTTGTTGTTGACTCAACCTGATAGGTATCACTGAATAAGAATTTTTTTTTCATTCTCGATCAATTCCAAGGCATATACAGTAATCGAAATATCATTCATTTTTTCAAATTTCGTTATATGTGTAAGTTTCATAGGGATTTCTAAACCTACAGTTCTCAAAACTTCCGAGTATAAAGGATATGATGACATTCGTTCTGAATGTCTAGCCGCTGGATAAAGACAACTGACTACGCTCCAGAAAAAGCATGCATGATCGTTGTTCACAACGTTGACGCAAGCTTTTTTTTTCGATATTTCCTTAGGTAACTTAATGAAAGATGAACCTTCAGTACCCATTTCAAATTTATTAATAGCTACTTCCAATAAGACAACTTTCGAGAGAGCCCAAGCTCTTCTCTTCTAAATAGGTTAAAATTTTCTCTAAGACATGTTCTCTGAACCACAATGATAAATCTGTCGATATATCGATAATAGCATTTGGTGTACCAAAATATTAACGTTCTATAATTTCACCATCATTTGATACCTTAATAAAATCACCCCAGAAAGTTGTGTTTACTTTTAAAGTACGAAAATCCTTGAGAATTTTCCTAATTTTATTTTTAAAAAGAACTAGAGAATCATTTATAAATGATTTAACATCTAAATGACGTAAATTAATAATAATCCCTGTTCTAACTCTATTTTCATAAATAGCATTAATATTTCTCCACCTGATTCTATCATTACGTTTTGTCGGTAAGCCTCCACCAATGTGTTGCGTCGTTGTTGAGGGAAATATTTAATAAAACAACTCATCGGTTTAATTAGAGCTATTTTAGCGTATATTTTTCGTTTCTTCCCTATAGTAAAATTATTTCGTTTCAATTCTCTATAACAAATACGAATATGTGAAAAAATCATTTTTTGCCATGTTTTATAATTTATATGAGAATAATTTTCTTTAATGAATTTAAGCGTTTGATCTATTTTCGTTAATTTACTAGTAAAATTCATTTTTGTATAATACACAGAGAGAGAAAAAATATTAAAGGAAATTAAATGATATTTACCTAATTTTTAGTTAGAGTAAAGAGTGAAGCTGGATTGGCTCTTCCGGTTTCTAAGATCCCCTTTGAAATGATTGAATATTCTCCCGATGAAATATCCTCTATATAGGGCTTGTATTCCTTCGTTATTCTCTTTGGTAAAAATAAAATGTAATCGTTTAAATCTAACAGCACAGATTCTCCGAACGTAGACGTAACTATTCTTGCATCATGTATTCTGTAAGGCTGATCAATGATCAGTTCTGTTAGTTTCAGTTTGGGCTTCCTCTCTATAAAAGATAATTTGTGTAGTTTCCCTTGCATATCCATATCTATAATAAAATAAAGGTATCAATAGAAAATAATGTTCCGAGGAATAATTAGAAAAAACTTACTTGATATTCACTAATAAGACACACGGTAACTGGTTAGATCGAAAGTTTGAAAATTTTACGATTTATAAGTATCAGAAGGAAGGTTCTTACTTTCAAGCTTCAAATGCGTACTTCAAATGCGTGTTATTTTTCAACTTTATGAGGATGTCGAGAACGTATATCGAAAACACGAATATCCCATTTCGAAAACACGATCATTCCATTTCGAACCATGTTAGTAAAATATTAATTCAGTTAATTACAAGATAACGTTTAAATTACGATGTCGGTAAATCTCTTTCGAAGAAACGAATATTCTATTTTGAAACATACCAGGAAAACATTAATTTCAGTTAATAACAAGATAACGTTTATTTATTTAATTGTATGTAAAACTCGATGGTATTCAGAAAAACCAAGTATTATTATTTGAAAGCATAAGTGAGTTTGAAATTCTATCAATTACTCTGAATTGTATAAAAAATGTTCTATTTACAGATATCGAAACAAAAATCTATAGGAGGGTATGTCAATACATACCCCAAAACCAAAAAGTATGTATTATTCCTTTATTTTCAGTATCCTCATGATCGTGAAATATACTATTCAATGATGTCTGTTATGAGAAAAATATTATAATGATTATTGAATTTTGTTCCTCGTATTGATTAAGGAAATATGTTTCATTTTCAATAGAATAGAGGAACACTTGATTGTGAATTGTTTTTTTTCGTTTTTATGAAAAATCCATTGATATCCACAATCGAGTTGAAATTACAGTTATCGATCTCATATGTCATGAGAGGATACCTCCATCAGCAGATAGATCCACAAAGAGAAATGAACCCTCTTAATTTTTTATTGAATTTACAAGTGTTGATCTCATATTAACGATGCTGCTAAGACCACCACCACCGAAAAACATTTCCTTAATTTTGTTTCTCTATTCAAATTACAGTTATATTCAGTGAGAGGCCAGATAGATCCTACTACGAAAAAAAAATAAATCTCTAATTTTATTTCAGTGAATTTTCATGCAAAATTTTACATACAAGAGTTATTTTCTGTGTTCTGATGAAGCATTTTTTAGCATAAACCATTAATGATATTAATGGGGAAGAGGGGGTTTGAGTTACCCCCTACCGGAATTGAATATGTTTGTACCGTGGAGGGGTACGAAATATTCCTTATCATAGAAGAAGAGGAAACAGTGGTGTGGGCTCTTGAATGGTATGCTTCTTAAGTCGACTTTTTAATATATTAGATATTATAATGTTATGTTTTATTTACAGATGCCACACCATATGGGGAGGGGTATATGATTAGGAATTTTAGGTTCAAGGTGTTTGTTTTATTTAATAATAATAAAAATGAAAAGAACGTTTAAGATTCTTTTTATCAAGCATCATAATCATTATTATTATCTCTTTCAAGAGTCCATTTGATAGAAATATTCAATAAAAATATATTTTAGACAAATCTACATGAAATATTGATTTAATAGAGGAGATGAAAATAGACGTAGCTCAGAACGGGCTACCTCATCTAATTGTGGTACGTCTTCATGAAAACAACGTTTAGATCATTTTTACCAAGCATCATAATCATTATTATCACTTTCAAGAGTCCATTTGATAGCAATATTCAATAAAAATATATTTTAGATAAATATGTATATTTCATCAATAAACGTAAAGTGTTTTTCTTAATTTAATAAAGGAAACGAAAATAGACGTAGCTCAGAACGGGCAGCCTCATCTAATTGTGGTACGTCTTCATACATATTCCACTCCCAATACATGCTCTCAAACCATGTCCCTGCAATCCTTCTTTCCCAATATTCATCGCGGTCTAATCTCTGTTCTACAAATGATATAAAACGGCTAATAGTACTCCAATGTACTAGAGGTGTTTCACTAGGTTCTGTAGGTGAGTACGGTGGTGGCGAATCAGTGTTAAGAAAGATGGTATCATTGTCATCTACACCTATAACGTAAATGTCTGACATTTCTGACTCTATATCAGTATCTTCTAGTGAAACAGGTACGGAGTGTGAATTCATTAATAGATATAAAAAAGAAGCAATAATGTCCAATTAGCTAGCTTCACTCAACTCGTAGGGTGCCAGCAAAGTTTCAAACATCGTCTGTTGGTGTGGAAATTTTTATATAATAAAAAATATATATGAAATTGATATTTATTTCACCCTCTCATATAGCTGGACTTTGGTACTAGACTGCTAGGGATCGAAACCCACGACATACATATATATATATATATATATTTATATTTATATATATATAAATATATATATATATATATATATATATATATATATATATATATATATATATATATATATATATATATATATATATATATATATATATAATATCTTGATAATAATTATAAAAAACAGGCTTGTTGAATCTTAAAAAACTCGATTTTATTAAAAAATGGACGTGTCGCCACGAATGTCGTGATTCAAAGTGTTATTTGGAAAATCTTTGATATTTCACTCTGTAATTTTTTCTGTCATATATATATATATATATATATATATATATATATATATTTATATATATATATATATATATATATATATATATATTATATATATATATATATATATAATCTTTTGATAATTATTAGCAATAACAGGCTTGTTGAATCTTGAAAAACTCGATTTTATTAAAAAGTTGACGTTTCGCCACGACATTCGTGGCTTTATCAAAAGTTTTGATGAAGCCACGAATGTCGTGGCGAAACGTCAACCTTTTAATAAAATCGAGTTTTTTAAGATTCAACAAGCCTGTTATTGCTAATAATTATCAAAAGATTAGAAATAGTTCACAGGCAACAACAATTCGAATAAATAATTATATATATATATATATATATATATATATATATATATATATATATATATATATATATATATATATATATATATAAAGACATAGTTTCTCATGTTTGATTTATTCAATATTATCTTAGTATTGAAAATCCTATTTTTTTCTAGTAAGTGTTAAGTATCTTTGATATTTACAAATGATACAAACTATTTGAAAATAACTATTTTTTTAATAACTATGTATGTAACCTGATATCCAAATCTACGAAGACGGACTTCTATATAACTGCCAAAGAATTTCAGTTCCCTGGCGTTTCTATGTATCGTATAATTTCAATCTCCTGAACACACATGAAGACTCCTGGGGGGGGTCCCATTGCCCCCATGAAGAATCCTGCGGGCCCCATAAAAATTTCAGTCCCCATGAAGAGTACCGAGGGCCTCATTCCTATATATCATATAATTTCAATCTCCTGAACCCACATGAAGACTCCTGGGGGCTCACATGAAGACTCCTGGAGCGTCGGTGCTCCCATGAAGAATTCCTGAGGGGCTCATGAAAAATTTCAGTTCTCTAGGCCCCCATATATAGCAACATAAAAAAGGAACGATCTTACAGATCAGATTATGTATAATCGTCATTCAGAACCTGGCCAACAGATAGTGGATGGTGTATGACAGATCACTGTATTCTCATCATTCAAAATCTCACCAACAGAGGGGTTCATTCAATATCATCCTAGTTTTGATATATATATATATATATATATATATATATATATATATATATATATATATATATATATATATATATATAAAGAAGGTTCGATCCTCCGTTTTTCATGTTTGGTTCATTCAATATCATCCTAGTTTAGATATATATATATATATATATATATATATATATATATATATATATATATATATATATATATATATATATATATATATATATATATATATATATATATATATATATATATATATATAAAGAAGGTTCGATCCTCCTCTAGAATTTCTTCAATTTGTAGATGACCTACGTTACGGAGTCCTCGGTCGGAACGTATGGACAATCTCTTTATATCACTCGCTTCCTACTAAATATCACAGTGGGTTGACAGACGACCGGTCTGAGTACTAGACTCTGGCGAAGTAATTCTGCGGTTCGAATCCCAGACATCGACACAGCTTTTTTCATTTATTAATATTTCAGCTAGAGGACCCCAAGGTGTGAGGATAGGCCCCTATGAGAGCCCAGAGCCCTAGTCCGACCAGAGCCCCCCAGGTCAGGATCGAGGAGAAGGAGCCCCCATCTTAGATGACAAAGGGGACCAAGCCAGGGCCCCCAAGCCCCATGACTTCATAGCATGCATCTTGAATATCGATTTGACGTAGACGGAACCACCTCGATGACCGCCATTGTGGATCAGAATCCGCGTAGTAGTAACTACTCATTGATACGGCTGATACGGCGGTAGCTACGCCCCTGCACAGCAGTCAAACCATGTCCACCAATTCTTTCAATGAAAATTTCGTTTCTTTATAAGGAAAGCCAATAGAAAGTAGTTACTGTGACGCAAAGGAATCAAACACACAAGACTTGTTCAATACCTATAGACATGTGTTTAGAAACAGTTTTTGTAATGATGTTACCGCTGTTGGATTTTTTATCTTAATAAATAATTGTTTAGTTTCTTATTCTGACGTACTGAGCTTCTTTAATTTTTTTCAATAATATCTTATCAAACTTCGAAATTGACGCATACAGTAGTTACGTTGACGTTTGTTATCAGAATTTATTGTTTTTCATGTCACTCGTTTAAAAAATGAGATTGTGTGTTGTTTTTTTTGAAAATTTGAATTATCTTTCGAACCATCAACTTTTGGAGGAAAACATAGGAAATAAAAAAGATGAAAAATGACACATTCTATGCGACTAAGAAATCAAATATATAGAGTTCCATTTGAAAAAATCAAGATATGGCCTTTCAAAGTGTACCAAAATCAATGTGTCACAGCAAGGTGATGTCAAACTCGAAATAGATTAATTCGCCGTCAAAAGATATCCAGAACAGTAACTTAGACACAGCCAAATAACAACTCGATATTCAAAACACCGAGTGCCCTGCGATTTTTAAAAAAAAATGCCTGCGAACGCATTAATTTGCAGAAAAACTCAAATAATTTCTGGACGGCTGAAGCGATTTGCAAAAGCCTAAATGATTTATACATTTTAACAAAGAAAAAATTCAAATATATATAAAAATATATTAGGTGCGCTTTAAAAAAAGTATCTTAAAATTTACTGCGCGAAAATGGAACACCCTGTAAAGGGCAAAATAATTTTACAAACTGCACACTTCCATTTGCAGTACTGTTTAGTTCGTTTCGATATCATCAAGAGTATAGGTGCAATCAAGCTTTCCTATATCGATGACTCACCCTGTATATATATATATATATATATAATTTTGGTTTTCAACACTAAGAAATACTTTTTTAAAAAAAACAATTTATTCAATGTGAAGTTTACAAGACGAAAGTTACTTAATTAATCTTATGGTTCTATGTTAGTGAAGGCTTATATAGGCTAGCAGCGATGAATCAGCACAAGGTTACGATTGACGTCATTAAAATGGATATGCTGCACTTTGACTACATAACTCCTCCCCATTTAAAGAATGTTCGTTTCGTTACCCTTAATTTTAAGGTGACGAATCTTCAAGAAAATTCTATAAAAAAGTATAAGCACTACAATAATAATGAAAATAACAAATACAATTGTTATGAAACTTATAGTTGTAGGATGTGGAGCCCATTGGTATAAGTCGTCCAATTTGGGGATGTCTTCTTCTTGGATGTTCTTCCAATTTGTTGCATAGGTCCAATTCGCTTCCAGTGGCGCAAGATAGACCTGAGCATATGTGTTGAAAACTTCTCGGGGGTGTATTCTCTTGAATCCATCAGTAATTATACATTCTGACGTAATCTGAGACAATTTAGGGATTTTATGAGAGAATGAACCACTTTCGCATTCTTCTTGTATCATTTCATTGTTAATGGAAATGATATTTCCATTTCGAATAAATCTTCTTGAGGCTCAACCGAACTGCGATTACAATGTTCTTGCAGGGTTTTTAGAACCATTCGGACACATTCAGGGGGTTTCTTCAGGTATTCTTGTTTACAGATGTAGAAGTCTTCGACTTGTTGAATGACCTCGGTATTCCATACAACCTCTTCGTTGCGTGTTAACCCATAGGAATTAAGGTTAGGAATTCTGGTATTTCGGAAAGGTACGTTATACAATCTAAACAGGTCATATTTATCATTCTTAAAAATTGGTATGGTTATGCTAAATAAAATATTGAAACCCTTAATAAAAAATTTGTTACGCATACAGCATAATAGTCTGTTAAATGAGAGAAAGGTAATATTTTTTCTTTCTTTATTACTTCATTAAATTTCGACAGCGGTAGATTATTTTCATGTAAAAGGTGCAACCGTGCAAAACTGATAGCATTTTCAATTTCTGATAATATTATTGCTATCTCGTGTGAATGGAGAATTATTAGATTAAGTATTAAACTTGAATCGTTAGCTTCCTTTAACTGTTCAGTTTTCTTAATTAAAAAATTAATAGTATTCACATATTTAGTTTGAGTATCGGATACTATTCGCATGATTTTCTACTGATTAGCTTTCAAAATGTTCTCATTCTTTTTAATTGCTTCGAAATATTTTTGATATATTAATTCATCGTCCGCGTCTAAAGTACCAAATAAAAATTCAAAAGTGGATCCTCCAATATTCAATAAACCTTTTCGCGAACGTATTTTCTGTGTGATTATATTATCAAAAGTTTGCTCATTTCTATTGACCAAAGTACTAGCCATTACCAGATATTGGTACACAGGAACAGTATACGTCGTGTTGATGCTTTCTTTAATTATCTCTTTTTGGATTTTAATTAATTCGGGTATTCCCGATATATCGTAATGAAACAATAAATATTTAGCATGATCGGCTACATAAATTTTGCCTAAATGTATAGGTATTAAATTATGCCAAATCTCTTGAACAGAGAATGTATAAATTTTAACCAATATAAATAAAAGGCATGCAAGGATACAGTGGCGTCATCTGAAAATCTAGGTATAAGTAATTAGTACATGTCTTCTTCTATTTTATTCGATTTTTATGATAGAAATATTTGCTTTGAGGATTTCTGATCCTAATGTCTGTAATAACATTTTTAGATTTTTTCTTGTAAGGTTTTTCAAATTTGGATTGACCTTTTTGTTTTAAATGAACAACTTCCTTTTTATGAAAGTCTTTTTGACTTTGTCGCTTTTCAATTAATTTTCCAATATTTGCTGCGTTTTTGTCTGTGGCAGTATTAATTACTTGCAATATATTTTTCAAGGTTTCACGATTTGTCTGTACATGATTTGAAACTGAAACTGTTTCATGCGATGTTTTATCTGAAGGAATAGTTACATCCGAATCTAGGTCATTTGTTTTTATGTTTGGAGATAACGAATTAATCTCTTCTTCTAAGATATTAATTTCGCTGGGGACAATCGAATCGTCTATATTACATACAATGTTAAAATGTCGAGATGATGATTGCTCATCGCTTATCTTAAGTGCTTCCTTTCGTTTATTGTTGTCCTTCGAAGATAATGATTCATCTTCATCTATTTTTAATCGGGACAAGTAGTTCGCATCATTGTACGTTTCTGGTTTGAATTTCATCTTGTGATTAAATTCTATGGAATAAGAATGTCGACTTGCAATTACTTCTTGGAAAGTAATAGGAATTTTAAAGTTTTCGATTTTTGTAATTCGTACATTTGATATTTTAGGATTTGGAATTTCATTTTTTGTTTTATCATTATGTTTAATTTCTGATTTGAAATTAAATGGTGGTTCTGGTAGCTGAAAAGCTTTTTCCGTATTATTTAGTGAATCTAAGTAAACGGTATTTCTGAGGCACTCATCTGAAAATTTTCATGATTGAATTCAGTATTTTCCTCACTTTGATTTTCATCGTTGTTCTCTATATCGAAATTAGTAATTTCTTCCGATATATAATTAGGAGCTATTTGTCTTGAATTTTGAAAATTATTATAATCTTGCGCATTTCTATTATATGACGCATAGTGGGGTAATTGATTACTATATTGCACTTGTCTTTGTTGTGCTATTGGGTTAGTTGTTGTCGTAGACATAGGGGATGGTCTATATTTTGGTATATAATTACTATTTGGTTTAAACACATTTGTTTTTGATATTTCTGACCTATTATTTCCGAAAACTTGTCTGTTACTGGGAAATTGTCTTTGCGTAATTATTTTAGGTTGTACATTAATTGATCGAGAGGAAAATACCTTTTATTGGCTATTACTCGTATGCTTCCAAGTTCGCATTAAATCTAACTGGGATTTTTGGGAAATGTAATTTTCGACCATTGTAATAGCTAAGTCGAATGTGATATTCGGTGTCGTTAGTAAGGAGGTTTGCAATTCTATTGCAACATTACTAATTAAAACATTTTTGGCTAAGTCCGAGACCAATTGCTTGTGTAACAATTTTAATGCAGCATCTAATATAGGTTCCGCATCTATTCTGTAATTAATTCTAATTTTATGAGTTTTGATTTCTTCAATGAAATTTAAAATATCTTGATTTGGTTTTCTGCGTAAGAATTGTAATTTATTCTTTAATACATCTTAATTCGCATGATCACCAAATGTCCAAACGCGTGCCATGTATTTGGTACGTTAGAGGAACGATATTCCGCGTTCGCTTCATCTATTAATTTGCTTTTAATCACTGCAACGCATTACGTCTTTACGATTGCTTCCGTCGCTGAGAATTGTGCGATATATTCTTCGCAAGCACTTAAAAATGAATTTAACTCGGCTTGTATACCGGAAAATTTTGGTAGCAATGCTCCAAATTCACGAGCTAACATTAAATTATGGTTCTCTGCCATATTAATTATTTTATTTGATTTAGTTCGTCGCTGAGAATCTAAATTCAAATTTTCGATTGATTCTATTAGGGAATCAATATTGAAAAATTTTCAATTTTATGAAAAATTTCGTTGGGAAAATATTTATTATATTTTTAACCCTTGACTTAATATAAAATGACCTGCTATAACGGTATGCTCAGGGAGTCTAGGTTTTGGGTCTGGAAACCGTAGGAAAAATAGGAAGATAATCAACACTTGCAACTTACATTGATTGTTTCTTCCAAGGTGGAGTCGTCGGCGCTACCCTTGCTTTGCACCCTGTTTGAATTCTTGTCTGGTCAGTAGAACTCGGGACTGGTACTACCAAATTCGCAATCACTATGAGATAAAACTGAGCTTGTGTTGTAGTTCGAATTGTGCTCAAGAATTAAAATTCACTTAAACTTTTCTTCATACTTTTTAAGTTAACGCATTGATTAATCTTCTTACAAGATTCGGAAGATTTATCTTGTTTGCTGAACTTATTTTCTTCGGAAGGGTTTAATGCAACAATCCCATCCTCGTCGCCAATTTTGGTTTTCAACACTAAGAATTTATTGAAAAAAACAATTTATTCAATGTGAAGTTTACAAGACGAAAGTTACTTAATTAATTTTATGGTTCTATGTTAGTGAGGGCTTATATAGGCTAGCAGCGATGAATCGGCACAAGGTTACGATTGACGTCATTAAAATGGATAAGCTGCACTTTGACTACATAACTATATATATATATATATATATATATATATATATATATATATATATATATATATATATATATATAAATATATATAAATATATATATATATAAATATATATATATCATATATATATATATATATATATATATATATATAATATAAAAATAAAATATATATATATATATATATATATATATATATATATATATATATATATATATATATATATATATATATATATATATATAAATTTGAAAAACTTGGTTCTCGGAATGAACCAAGTAAAAGATTCGAAATATCTCGACGTTTCGGCTCCTTTTGACGAATTGAGTTCCGTGCCAAGGAACATTTACTTTCAGTAAAACACTCAGATATCACCAATGCCCTTTCCCAATATCACACCCAAACAGGCCACATTATCGATTTCCCCAATACAAAAACTATTGCTTCCGTCCGATCTTTCAAATCCCGAATTTTCCGTTAAGCTGTAGAAATAGAAAAACTTCCAAATTGTTTGAACACCAGAGATGACAAACACAGACTATAATAATTATGTGTCCACGGTTAGGGGACCAAGAGAAATATGTTATTCTTGATAAAAAGTTTTGCTCGTTCAAAAACCGCATAAAACTAATTAAAATTCAAGTTTTGCTAACCTGCTTCATTTTATATACAATTATATGTAAAATCTCAAGAATTCATGCACTAAGTTCAGAAATGTAATCATTATCTAGTGAGCGACTTTGGCGATTTCCTAGGTAATTGTCAACATCGGTGAATAATTTTATAATTGTCATTCCTTTTCAACATGCATTTAGTAATTTAAGTATAATTATTAACAAAACCAATAATACAGAAAAATGTTGGAAAATACACAGTAAATAAGAAAACAACTATTCTACATAGCCGTCACCAATTTCAAAACTTCTCACCGCTCTATTGCTAAATTCTTTACAAGCGTTTCTTAGCATGTTTGGGGTGATTTCATTTACGGCATTAATTATTGCTTCTTTCAAATCTTCAATATTATGGTTTAAATTTGTTTCGTGAACTTTATCTTTTAGCTAGCCATATAAAAAAATCTAGAATTATTAAATAGGGTGATCGTGACGAAAAAAATTTTCGTCCACACCGTCCTATCCATCTTTCAGGAAAATAGGCATCTAGCCATCCTCTTATCCACATAGCAGTCGCAAGCTGACGCACTAGCCATAAATGCTGACTAAAAAACTCACCGATACAATACAGCCCAATAAGAATATGTGCAATTTGGCATGAACTTACTGCGTATTGATAAGTGAATATACCCTTAGTAGTTAACACTAAGCGGATACTAATCCACAATGACGGCCATCGTGGTGGGGGGACCTTTCCGTCTACGTCAAATCGATATTCAAGATGGATGCTATGACGTCATGGAGCCTGGGGGCCCTCTGTCATCTAAGATGGATGCTCCTTCTCATCGATCCTGCCGGGGGCCCTAGCTGAAATATTAATAAATGAAAAAAGCTGTATTGCTGTCTGGGATTCGAACCGCAGAATTACTGCACCAGAGTCTAGTACTCAGACCGGTCGTCCGTCAACCTATAGTTATATTAAGGATTAAGCGAGTGATATAACTAACTTGCACAGAGGATTTCGTAACGTTAATCTTGAATCATAGATATCTTAGACCATAGATCGTTCATACGCCATCCTATCTGTTATTAGTATATGGGGGCCCAGAGAACTGAAAGGGCTCCAGGAGTCTTCATATGGGTTCAGGAGATTGAAATTATATGATATATAGGAATGATACCCTCGGGAGTCTTCATGGAGGCTGAAATTTGTATGGAGTCCCCCAGGATTCTTCATGTGGAATTTCACCTATAGTGAAATTTCTATATATATATATATATATATATATATATATATATATATATATATATATATATATATATATATATATATATATATATATATATATATATATATATATATATATATATATATATATATATATATATATATATATATATATATATATATATATATATATATATGGGGGGCCCAGCGAACTGAAATTTTTCATGAGACCCTCAGGGATTCTTCATGGGGGCACTGGGACCCCCCAGGAGTCTTCATGTGTGTTCAGTATATTGAAATTATATGATATATAGGACCGTAGGGAAACAGAAATTCTTTTGGTATATAGGAGGCCGTCTTCGTAGATTTGGATATCAAATTACATACATAGTTATTTAAAAAATATTTATTTTCAAATAGTTTGTATCATTTGTAAATATCAAAGATTTTTCAATTAACACTTTCTAGAAAAAAATATGATTTTCAATACTAGAAAATATTGAAAAATAAATGAACAAATAAACATGAGAAACTATATATTATATATATATATATATATATATATATATATAAATATATATAAATATATATATATATATATATATATATACTATATACTATATATAACAATATATAATACTATATTATTATTATATACTATATATTACCTTTATATATATATATAGTTCGGAAGCGAAATTATTTCATAAAGTACAAAGGTCATTATTTTTCATTCGACTGAAGAATTCTCATCGTAAGCGTTTTATGAAATCATGTGTATATTCTAAAGGGGTCCATACAAGTCACACTTCGATCCCGATCAAGGATTTCATCATTTTGAATACCAGATCCGTCAATCTAACTGTACATTATCATCTGGATCACCGATCTCGATCGAGATTGACTGTGTACGATCTCCCTTAAAAAACAACAAGAGGGAAATTTCTACCATGCTTATTCCACATTTTCTAACCGTTAGCCGTGTGCAAAAATCCCTCCTCCACCTGAAAAGTTCCTTTTAATGTAAGAATCTTATGAAGATTCGTGTAATTTCAGGGATAATCGATGTCTACCTCCAGTTATAACCTTCGGGGAGGAGTCGTCAGGTATTTTTAGTTAATCTATATCGGTATTTCACACCATTCGGAACCCTCCATATAGTTAAAAATTGTCCCATGGTATACCCATATACAATTATTGATATCGATGTGAAAGATATCATCTTTAGTAGGTTTACTTGGATCAAAACATTCACACGAAGGATTATTAGCTTCTGAAAAATCTATTCCATGCAACTCGAAATACCCCCACGTATACCTCTTAGAATTATTTCAAAATAGTTGTATCATTTTTAAATTATCAAAAGATTTTCAATTAACACGTACTAGAAAAAATATTTATTTTTCGAGTACTAGAATATATTGAGATTAAATCAAACATTGAGAAGAAACTATTATATATATATATATATATATATATATATATATATATATATATATATATATATATATACTACTATAATAATAATTTTAATATATATATATATTTTATATATATATTTATATATATATATATATATAATATTAGGTTCGGAAGTAAATTATTCATAAAAGAATACGTTATAAACTATTATATATCACAGAATTTTGAAATTTTATTCTGGTGGAAATCTCCGTAAGTAAATGAATTAATTAGACTACCAAGCTGAGTCATTATTATTCGACTGAAGATCTCCATCGTAAGCGTTTGATGAATCATGTTTATATTTCTAAAGGGGTCCATACATAGTTCAATCTCGATCCCGATTCAGGATTTCATCATTGTGAACCAGATTCCGTCAATCTACACTAGTACATTATCAATCTGGATCACCGATCTCGATCGACATTGATTGCTGTACCGATCTCCCTTAAAAACAACAAAGGAATTTCTACATGCTTATTCCACATTTTCTAACCTTAGCCGTGTGCAAGCAATCCCTCCCTCCACTAAAAACTTTCTTTCCATTAATATTGTTGAAATTTTTCTTATTAATTTCATTCCAACTTCAACTTCATTCGAAGCAGCATCGTTAAACTTTTGATCTAACCGTTTGGGTGCGTTTTTCTGTCTTTCCAACTTCAACTTCATTTGAAGCAGCATCGTTAAACTTTCGATCTAACCGTTTGGGTGTCTTCCTGTCTTAGTGAAAATAAAGTGAGTTTCAATTTTTGAGTTATACTTCAGAACGTTATTTAATATTTTTTAATTTGTTTTAGAGATGGATTTATTAGGAAAATTGAACAAACTTTCATTCCTAGAGGAAACAAAGAAAGAAGCCTATCGATCTGATTATCGAGGAGCCCTACAGCAATATACGAGGCAAAATAGATTACGTCTCAGTTTTCGGGAGATTCAGTTACTTCTTAACTTGGGTGAATACAATGTCTTTTACCGAAGAGAGTGACTGAAGAATACAGACCTTATATAGGGCAGATTACAACAGGAGAATATTCCATCGTATCCAAGGGAACATTTGGAAACCGGAAAAACCCATCCAGCTACAATATCTTCAAACTTATTAAAAACTAGGTAATATTATTTATATAGATTTCTTGTTCAATGGAATCTAAAACAAGAAACACTGTTACTTACAAGTACGATTAATAAATTTTTTCAAACTTACTCATTGGTTTTCAATTAATAATGTTTCGTTTTCCCTCTCAATTTGATTCTTATATAAGATCGAGATTTAAAGTTTATCTTCCATTCATTGTACTAAAAATTAATTATTCTGCTGAATATCTGATAATAAAATATCCTATTGTTCATTAGAATAGTACATAAATTAAAACAAGGTCAATTACTCACACGTAATCTACATGCTTATTTCATCATATTAATTTAACTATGTACCCGAAAAAATAGTGTGAATTTGAACAGTGTAACAACTTTCTCATGATAATTATTAGAGAAATCGAGCATAGGATTGTTCCGAACACTATTATACATAGCGTTTGATTAATATGAATTTTTAATAAAATTATAAGTCTCTTGTATTTCTTATACAAAAATTCTTAGAAAAAATAACCTGGTGAAATATAAGCTTCAATACTCTCTGACTGAAATGAGAGTGTATTCGCAGACTTAATCCCACGAGTCATGGTCCTTATCCATGAACAGTCATCTAACCAATACCTTATCTCCTCTTTTATGTATACTTTTTCGACTTGAATGTATTATATAAATAAATATATATATATATATATATTATATATATAAATATAATATATATATTTAATATATATATTATATATATATATATATTATTATACTTAATTCATGGGAGGTGTTCAAAATGGAGTGAAATAAACATCAAATTCATATACATTTTTATTATACAAAATTTTCCTTGTCTACATCATTTAATATTTTATTCATGTTATACAACAAACATTCTAATATGATGTAACTGTTCACTGAAGAACTAATTTTACAGAATTCTGTTATGAGTGATTCAGATGATTTCTCACTTCCGTTCCTAGATGCTTCCCTGATGACATCCAGAATATTCCTATAGTAGAATGAAAACTTTTGTTTTTCTAACATCTCGATTCTACTAGAGATTATATCGTTCAATCGAATGATTTTCTCTACGTCATCGTTACTGAAGAATAAAAAATTACCCCACTTGGATATGCTCAACGTTGAATTCTCCCATGATCGCACTATTTCAACACCAGAATTATTATTGGCATCCTCATTTTCTCATTTTGAAGTTCAAAAATGAAGGTATCCCATTCCCAGTTATCGAAGGGAATTACAGCTTCGTTACAGGTGAACTTGATTGAAGGTATAAAGTTTCGGACTGAACTTATACCACAGTCAATATGTAGAATACTCGGTCCAAGACCACAATTTATTTCAATTTGGAAGTGTCCATTTAACAGAAAATTCGTCTTATTCTTAATATCCTCATCGTACATCTTCACTATACGATACAGTTCAGCATCGAAAATTCCATCAACGTCCTCATCATAGTCATCGATAAAACTACTATCTCGAGACATTATGATAGTTCAAACTTCAATACTCAACTGTGAACTTGTAGTTTATTCGTAGAGTGAAGATCCTGTTCTTTATCCACTCCCCCCCCTCCTCAACTCTCTAACCAAAAACCTTATCTCCTCGCTTATGTTTTTCAACTAAAGAAATAACAGATTATGACTTATATATATTCAAATTATTATTATACAAGTTGAGACTTGTCAAAATAGTTGAAGCCACTCATTTATTTTTCGTGATTTTTTTTTTCTCTCACAAATATATATATATATATATATATATATATATATATTTGTGAGAGAAAAAAAAATCATGAAAAATAAATATATATATATATATATATATATATATATATATATATATATATATATATATATATATATATATATATATATATATATATATATATATTTGTGAGAGAAAAAAAAAATCATGAAAAATAAATGAGTGGCTTCAACTATTTTGACAAGTCTCAACTTGTATAATAATAATTTGAATATATATAAGTCATAATCTGTTATTTCTTTAGTTGAAAAACATAAGAGAGGAGATAAGGTTTTTGGTTAGAGAGTTGAGGAGGGGGGGGGGAGTGGATAAAGAACAGGATCTTCACTCTACGAATAAACTACAAGTTCACAGTTGAGTATTGAAGTTTGAACTATCATAATGTCTCGAGATAGTGGTTTTATCGATGACTATGATGAGGACGTTGATGGAATTTTCGATGCTGAACTCTATCGTATAGTGAAGATGTACGATGAGGATATTAAGAATGAGACGAATTTTCTGTTAAATGGACACTTCCAAATTGAAATAAATTGTGGTCTTGAACCGAGTATTCTACATATTGACTGTGGTATAAGTTCAGTCCGAAACTTTATACCTTCAATCAAGTTTACCTGTAACGAAGCTGTAATTCCCTTCGATAACTGGGAATGGGATACCTTCATTTTTGAACTTCAAAATGAGAAAATGAGGATGCCAATAATAATTCTGGTGTTGAAATAGTGCGATCATGGGAGAATTCAACGTTGAGCATATCCAAGTGGGGTAATTTTTTATTTTTCAGTAACGATGACGTAGAGAAAATCATTCAATTGAACGATATAATCTCTAGTAGAATCGAGATGTTAGAAAATCAAAAGTTTTCATTCTACTATAGGAATATTCTGGATGTCATCAGGGAAGCATCTAGGAACGGAAGTGAGAAATCATCTGAATCACTCATAACAGAATTCTGTAAAATTAGTTCTTCAGTGAACAGTTACATCATATTAGAATGTTTGTTGTATAACATGAATAAAATATTAAATGATGTAGACAAGGAAAATTTTGTATAATAAAAATGTATATGAATTTGATGTTTATTTCACTCCATTTTGAACACCTCTCATGAATTAAGTATATAATATATATATATATATATATATATATATATATATATATATATATATATATATATATATATATATATATATATATATATATTTATTTATATAATACATTTCAAGTCGAAAAAGTATTACATAAAAGAGGAGATAAGGTATTGGTTAGATGACTGTTCATGGATAAGGACCATGACTCGTGGATTAAGTCTGCGAATACACTCTCATTTCAGTAGAGTATTGAAGATTATATTTCACCAGGTTATTTTTTCTAAGAATTTTTGTATAAGAAATACAAGAGACTGTTAATTTTTTTAAAATTTCATATTAATCAAACGCTATGTATAATAGTGTTCGGAACAATCCTATGCTCGATTTCTCTAATAATTATCATGAGAAAGTTTTTACACTGTTCAAATTCACACTATTTTTTCGGGTACATAGTTAAATTAATATGATGAAATAAGCATGTAGATTACGTGTGAGTAATTGACCTTGTTCTAATTTATGTACTATTCTAATGAACAATAGGATATTTTATTATCAGATATTCAGCAGAATAATTAATTTTTAGTACATATGAATGAAGATAACATTAAATCTCGATCTTATATAAGAATCATTGAGAGGGAAAACGAAACATTATTAATTGAAAACCATGAGTAAGTTTGAAAAAATTTATTAATCGTACTTGTAAGTAACAGTGTTCTTGTTTTAGATTCCATTATTATAAATCTATATAAATAATATTTACCTAGTTTTTAATAAGTTTAAATATTGTAGCTGGATGGGTTTTTCCGGTTTCCAATGTTCCCTTGGATACGATGGAATATTCTCCTGTTGTAATCTGCCCTATATAAGGTCTGTATTCTTCAGTCACTGTCTTCGGTGAAAAGACATTGTATTCACCCAAGTCTAGAAGTACTGAATCTCCGAACTGAGACGTAATTATTTTTGCCTCGTATATTCTGTAGGGCTCCTCGATAATCAGATCGGATAGCTTCTTCTTTGGTTTCCTCTCTAGGAATGAAAGTTTGTTCAATTTTCCTAATAAATCCATCTCTAAAACAAATTTAAAAATATTAAATAACGTTCTGAAGTATAACTCAAAAATTGAAACTCACTTTATTTTCACTAAGACAGGAAGACACCCAAACGGTTAGATCGAAAGTTTAACGATGCTGCTTCAAATGAAGTTGAAGTTGGAAAGACAGAAAGACACACCCAAACGGTTAGATCAAAAGTTTAACGATGCTGCTTCGAGTGAAGTTGAAGTTGGAATGAAATTAATAAGAAAAATTTCAACAATTATTGAAAGAAAGTTTTTAGTGGAGGAGGGATTTTGCACACGGCTAACGGTTAGAAAATGTGGAATAAGCATGTAGAAATTCCTTTGTTGTTTTTTAAGGGAGATCGTACACAGTCAATGTCGATCGAGATCGGTGATCCAGATTGATAATGTACTAGTTAGATTGACGGATCTGTTATCAAAATGATGAAATCCTGATCGGGATCGAGATTGACTATGTATGGACCCCTTTAGAAATATAACATGATTCATAAAACGCTTACGATGAGATTCTTCAGTCGAATGAAATAATGACCTTGTATCTAATTAATTCATTTACTTACGGAGATTTCCACCGAATAAAATTTCAAAATTGTGATATATAATAGTTATAACGTATTCTTTTATGAATAATTTACTTCCGAACCTATATATATATATATATATATATATATATATATATATATATATATATATATATATATATATATATATATATATATATATATATATATATATATATATATATATATATATATATATATATATAATAGTTTCTCATGTTTGATTTATTCAATATTATTCTAGTATTGAAAATCATATTTTTTCTAGTAAGTGTTAATTGAAAAATCTTTGATATTTACAAATGATACAAACTATTTGAAAATATTCTAAGAGGTATACGTGGGGGTATTTCGTGTTGCATGAATAGATTTTCAGAAGCAAATAATCCTCGTGTGAATGATTTTGATCCAAGTAAACCTACAAAATATATCTTTCACATCGATATGAATAATTTATATGGGTATACCATGGGACAATTTTCACTATATGGAGGGTTCGAATGGTGTGAAAATACCGATATAGATGTAACTAAAATACCTGACGATCCTCCCGAAGGTTATATACTGGAGGTAAAAATCGATTATCCCCTGAAATTACACGATCTTCATAAAGATCTACCATTAAAAGGAACTTTTCAGTGGAGGAGGGATTTTGCACACGGCTAACGGTTAGAAAATGTGGAATAAGCATGTAGAAATTCCTTTGTTGGTTTTTAAGGGAGATCGTACACAGTCAATCTCGATCGAGATCGGTGATCCAGATTGATAACTAGTTAGATTGACGGATCTGGTATCAAAATGATGAAATCCTGATCGGGATCGAGATTGACTATGTATGGACCCCTTTAGAAATATAACATGATTCATAAAACGCTTACGATGAGATTCTTCAGTCGAATGAAATAATGACCTTGTATTCTTTTATGAATAATTTACTTCCGAACCTATATATATATATATATATATATAGAATTATTATATATATATATATATATATATATATATACTATATATATATATATATATATATATATATATAATATATATCTCTTGATAATTAATTAGCAATAACAGGCTTGTTGAATCTTAAAAAACTTTATTTTATTGATTTTCAATAAAATCAAGTTTTTTAAGATTCAACAAGCCTGCTATTGCTAATAATTATCAAGAGATTAGAAATAGTTCACAGGCAACAACAATTCGAATTAATATATATATATATATATATATATATATATATATATATATATATATATATTTATATATATATATATATATATATATATATATATATATATATATATATATATATATATATATATATATATATATATATATATATATATATATATATATATATATATATATATATATATATATAGTTTCTCATGTTTGATTTATTCAATATTATTCTAGTATTGAAAATCATATTTTTTCTAGTAAGTGTTGATTGAAAAATCTTTGATATTTACAAATGATACAAACTATTTGAAAATAACTATTTTTTAAATATTTATGTATGTAATTTGATATCCAAATCTACGAAGACGGCCTCCTATATACCAAAAGAATTTCTGTTCCCCTACAGCCCTATATATCATATAACTTCAATCTACTTAACACACATGAAGACTCCTGGGGGTCCCAGTGCCCCCATGAAGAATCCCTGAGGGTCTCATGAAAAATTTCAATTCTCTGGCCCCCCTCATATATATATATATATATATATATATATATATATATATATATATATATATATATAGTATATATATATATATATATATAATGTATACAGTATATATATATATATATATTATATATATATATATATTATATATATATATATATATATATATATATATATATTTATATATATAGAAATTTTACTATAGGTGAAATTCCACATGAAGAATCCTGGGGGACTCCATACAAATTTCAGCCACCATGAAGGCTCCCGAGGATCTCATTCCTATATACCATATAATTTCAATCTTTTGAACCCATATGAAGACTCCTGGAGCCCCGGTGCCCCCATGAAGAATCCCTGAGTGTCTCATAAAAAATTTCAGTTCTCTGGGCCCCCATATACGAATAACAGATAGGATGGCGTATGAAAGATCTATGGTCTAAGATATCTATGACTCAAGATTAACGTTACGGAATCCTCTGCGCAAGTTAGTTATATCACTCGCTTAATCCTAAATATAACTATAGGTTGACGGACGACCGGCCAGAGTAGTAGACTCTGGTGCAGTAATTCTGCGGTTCGAATCCCAGACACCAATACAGCTTTTTTCATTTATTAATATTTCAGCTAGGGCCCCCGGCAGGATCGATGAGAAGGAGCACCCATCTTAGATGACAGAGGGCCCCCAGGCCCAATGACGTCATAGCATCCATCTTGAATATCGATTTGACGTAGACGGAAAGGTCCCCCACCTCGATGGCTGCCATTGTGGATTAGTATCCGCTTAGTGTTAGCTACTACCCTTGACGAACGTGATATAATCGTATTGATGTTTCGTCTTGTGTCAAAATGTGATTGATTTTATATCGACGATTTTTTCACGTTTGTCAAAAAATGTATGTTATTCAGCGAGCACAAAATGATTGCTATTTTTTACGAGGGTGAAGTTTGCGACACGAGCCGCAGGTGAGTGTCACAATTTACCCAAGTGAAAAATTTTAATTTTGTGCGAGTAGAATACTATACTTCATCCACGACTACGTCGAAAAAATTAGTAATATTCTGCATTTTCAACAATAAAAATAGTTATCAAAAGCGATGACATAACATTTTCTGTGTTCACTGAAAACTGCATACTCACGTAAACGTCAGCTAATTCACATGACATCGATTCCATTCCTTTTTCTCACTCTGATAAAAATAAAATAGATAATTTTGCATTTATTTATTTATATTAATATTAACAGAAAAATTATTGAAAATAAACGAAGGCATTGAATTTATAGATAAATCAATGCTTTAAAATCTAACAATAATAATATCATAACAATGTAAATGATGTTCTCTAGATTAGATATACGTCCTAAGTGAGACGTCATGCAGTGAATAATGAACCATTATTCACTATTGAATAATACGTTGTATTACACTTTAGGAAGCACATGTATAATGAATATTTTATAGTACAGTCGTGAACAAAATTAATTTTTTTTATTCGTTACATAATCGTAACGAATACCACTCAAGCAATCGGAAATAATCGTTATACTGACCTCGTCACTCGACGTATTTTCTTAAAACATTGTTTCGCAAAATACGTCTCGTGACTCGGAAGTATGATCGATTATTTTCGATGCTCTCGTGATATAACTTAAAATACATTTCACGCCTTTGTTCCAAGGAAACGTAATCTAATTCCGATATTAAAAAGTTGTCAAATAAATCCAAATATACTTCCTGATTCAACGTCTCCTCCAGAAAATACTTTCCGATTATTTTATACGGTGGAACAGCAAACCAAAAGTTTACCTTTTTAGCAAACTGAGCATTACGATGTTTTCTGTAATAAGGATTTTCAATAGCCCAATACCGACAGTTTTGAGATGAAACAGTTCCATTTGTTGTGAACGTTGATTCATCAGAAAATAAAATATTGTGGTGAAAGAAGTGGTCATTCATAAGATTTTCACCAATGATTGCACAAAAGTCAAGCCTTGTGACATAATCTCACTCTTGTAAGGTGTGACTAAATATCGGTTTGAATGGATGAATTTTATTTTGCTCGAATATTTTCTGTAAGTAGCTCTGGATAAAACCAACTTCTGCTGTTTTTTTTCGTAAACTTAACTTCGGATTTTCCCGTACTGAATGCAAAACTAGGACAGAAGCTGCATCATCATTCTCAGAGTACTTCTTTTTCTATTTTTTTTGTCTTCAATAGATTTTATTTAATCGAATTTCTTTATCAATTGTTTGTAACTGTTACATTCACATATTTTTCATTAAATAAATGAATTGCGTACTTATACGAGACAGCTTCAATGCCATAACACTTTTCAAAATATATTCTTTGTTGAAAAGTAAGCATTTTTGAAAAAGATTGACAATTATAAAATTATTCACGGTGTTGAGTTACCTAGAAAATCGCAAAAGTCGCTCACTAGATAATAATTATTACATTTCGAAACTCATGCATGAATTCATGAGATTTTACATGAAATTTTATATAAAATGAAGCAGGTTATGCAAAACTTGCATTAAATTCAATTTTATGGGGTTTTTGAACAAGCAAATTTTTATTAATAATAACATTTTTCTCTAAAACTAGGAATAAAAAAGTTTTTCCTCTTGAGCACCCCATCCGTGGACACACTCTTTAATATATATATATATATATATATATATATATATATATATATATATATATATATATATATATATATATATATATATATATATTATACAGTGTATCCACGGATGGGTGCCCAAGACGAAAAAACTTTTATTTCTAGTTTTAGAGAAAAATGTTATTATTAATAAAAAATATATTATATATATATATATATATATATATATATATATATATATATATATATTTATACAAAAAAAAATACTCGCGGATGGCATTAATCGCTTCCGTGGTGAGAGTTTGACCAAATGTCCCAAACTGGAGCGTTCGGACAATGTACCGCAAACGAGAGGATGTCTTCCGAAGCAAAGACTTCTGCTTGTTGTTGCTTTTTCATGTATATAAATATATATGTATATGTATATATATATATATATATATATATATATATATATATATATAGTTATATATATATAAATATATATATATATATATAAATATATATATATATATATATATATATTTATATATATATATATATATATAGTCATTTTTATATGTAAATTCCCATAAGGAAATCTAAGTCTCATTATGGCCAAATTTGTTACTTTTGCTCGTGCGCACTGAGTCGGACTTGTCGATTAGATCAGTTGGGACTCATTTCTAAATGGTTGAAATTGTTGAGTATGGTGTATCATATTCCTTTGCAAAGTCTTTGTTTGTAGTTCCGCGCTCTTAGTTTCATATTATACGCCTTTTTTCTTCAATATTCAAATATTATCTTTTTCTTTGTGACATGTAAAAGTTCTACAATAACTCATCAATACCTTTAGACATATCTTGTGTGCAGAAGATGAATAAAAAACTGAATTCAGAAGTTGGGGAAACCAGACTTCGGTGTTACTGACGTAAATTTTTTTCCCGAAAATTACAGTAGACCCTAAACTCGACACTTTGTTTACTTTTTCGATCTTAGTAGCATTTGACCATTATACTGTACCAGATATAGATGTGTTACCTACCTACTAAATTTGCTCAAAATGCTATTGGCAGTTGTAATGGATATGTCTCAACAATATCAATTGAATGTCGCTTAGTGCAGTGTGCTTTTATCAAAAATTTCGTAAGAAGTGATGTTCTTCATAAGTAGATAGCATTAAGCTGGAATCTATGGATTTAATGAATTATGTATATATATATATATATATATATATATATATATATATATATATATATATATATATAATATATATATATATAGATATATATATATATATAATATATAATATATATATATATATTTATATATAGATATATATATATATAAATATATATATATATATATATATATATATATATATATATATATATATATATATATATATATATATATATATATATATATATATATATATAAATATACGAATCTACAAGCTAGTGAACCATCTGACTAACCTGTTTCCCATAATGCTAGAAAATTTTTCAATGATGATTTATTACCGTTCTGGCAGGCATCTCGCGGTTGCGTCATCCATTAAATTTTTGAAAATGTAAAAAAAAATTTTCTCCCAAGAGGCTACAATTTTAATATGTTTTAATTTACATATGTTATGTGTGAAAAAAATTGACAGCCTACTTAGATGCTTGCAAGTATGTGCCAGAAGATAGCAAGAATATCATCGAGAAGGTAATTCATAACCTGCTCCCACAAGGCTGAAATTTTGAGGGGATGTTCTTCCAATTGTTTGAAAAGCATATGCAAAAAGTCAGAACATTCTTGCGGTTTTGAGTGTCTGCCAGACTAGTACACAGTGAGTTTCAAAAATTATGCACCATATGGAAAACTTTCTCATTATCCATTTGTCAGAAACTTTTATTCGTGATGAAAATTGGTGAATGGCGAAAACCTTGAATTCAAAATGACAAAATTCTAAAATGTATGAGCGGTGTACAGGGAAGAACCAAAAATAGAAATTTTGATCAAGAGTAAACTACTCTTGTTTTCGACATTTTTTAAAAAGTTTATTCAAAAAAGTAGTTCAAATTTGAAAACAATACTCAGATTTGAAATCATAGCCACCTACGCAAAAAAAACAAAAAAAATTTATTTTTTTTTAGAAAATATCAATGAACAATTTTGTACACGAACATTAAAATGTTCAAGTATGAATGGAAGGCATGTGGAAATTTAAGGATTAAGTGATTTATAATTCAAGTTTCTGAACATTTTTGTGATTTAGTTTTCATTTATGTAAATTAGGACTACCTTTAAAGTAACACTGTGATAAAGTGATCGTCAACTTACAGATTCATGTCACTCAATTATTCAAAATTAATCATTTCATCATTAGTCATTAAACAATACTGATAGTTACAATGGATAAAGATATAGAGTGAAATATCCAGTTAGCACCAAAAAACTAGTCAAAATTTGAATCATTTCCAACGAACATCGATATACTAATTCGAATGATAAAATGGACTAAATTTCACATAGAAACATTACTATAGTTATATGAGAGAGGTATATATATATATATATATATATATATATATTATATGCTCAACCAAATTTTTTGGTTTATAAGTGATGATGAACTTATCATATATTTTTTTCAACAAAAAATCCTTTGTTGCCATACATTTCACAGACAAATTTTTCAATAATTGGAAAAATTTCACTACTGCTCCCTGTTATATAAGCACTCCTTAGTATTTTGAAAATTTCTTGGTATTGAAAATTTTTCTAAAGAATTGAGAAATTTCCTCTTAATTGCCAGTTCCGTATTCCATATAAATGTGCTATGAGTTGATAGAATGATCCATATGTCCAAGTACTACAATTAAAACATCACTATCTGATGATTTAATTAAGACATTCAGATTTCCTCCATCAATTTAACAAAATTGTTTTTACGAGTTTCAAGATCAGAATAAAAGGAAATGATATGTTATATTATGACGATATGATGAAGGATTACTGAAATTGAAGATAAACAGAGTTACATGCAAAGTACAAATTTTTATTTATCTCAACTTATATTCATTATTCAAACCGTATCCATAGGCCTTATACATAATTATTTAATTATCAAGACTTATTATTCATCTTCTGAATCGCAATAATAATTATCTACCGTTTCATCGGTTTCTATGAAAGAAATAAAAAGTTTCAATAAAATAACCTGAAGAAAAATTTTTTTCAACATACGAACACCATAAGTACAGATAAAATTATTTACCTGAATCAATGTCATTACACTGATCAGATTGTGAAAGAGCGTCATGAATAGATAGTGGTACAGTGTCTCCCTCATACCAAATGTATATATATATATATATATATATATATATATATATATATATATATATATATATATATATATATATATATATATTTACTATCATCAATAATCAACCCATTATTATCTGGTGTTACCGTTGTGAGCACTTAAATATTGTCATTACTCCATATACTTGCTATATATTGTGTGGGTACACATTATTTTCTACATTTTCGAAACTTTAATGGATGAATTCGCAACCGCGAGATGCCTGCCAGAACGGTACTTTCTTAATTGACCGATAATAAATCATCATTTGAAAATGTTCTAGCTTTGTGGGAAACACGTTAGTCAAATGGTTCACTTGCTCTCCTACTATATATATATATATATATATATATATATATATATATATATATATATATATATATATATATATATATATATATATATATATATATATATATATATATATATATATATATATATATATATATATATATATATATATATATATAGTGTATTATATATTGTATATAAGAAAGTGGCTTTGCAAAGTGAAACATTTATACATATATATAATATCTCGAGATATAAAAAGTTTTTTTTTCTGTAAAATATATATATATATATATATATATATATATATATATATATATATATATATATATATATATATATATATATATATATATATATGTAAAACTTGGTTCTCGGGATGAACCGCGTAAAAGATTTGAAAAATCTCGACGTTTCGGCTCCTTTTGCGAAGCCATCTTCAGGAGAATTAGAAGGGAAAATAATTCAGATACGTGGCCTCAATCTGCCTACTCAACGAATCGAATTAGGAGGAATCGGAAATAATACGATTGCGTGGTCTCAACCTGCCTACTCCACCAACCGTACTGCTTCATGTCAACTCTGAAGTCTCAACCTGCCTACTCTTCAGAGTCAACTGACGTTCCGATCGTCGCGTGGCCGTAGTTATAGGGAAGGGGGGGGCGGGTACTCCATTGACGTAGTTATTGACGTAGTATTGACGTCAATGGGGTGTTCACGCACGGTACCAGTGCGGGATGCACTCCGATTGGGTGTGACACGGCGACCGCTGAGAAGCGGCTTCCATGCTGATGGGAGTCTGTGACTGTCATCTCTGGTGTTCAAACAATTTGGAAGTTTTTCTATTTCTACAGCTTCACGAAAAATTCGGGATTTGAAAGATCGGACGGGAGCAATAGTTCTTGTATTGGGGAAATCGATAATGTGGCCTGTTTGGGTGTGATGTTGGGAAAGGGCGTTGGTGATATCTGAATGTCTTACTGAAACTGAAAAAATAAAAAAACTCTTCCATCTGGTCAGATCCGTCAAGGATGAAATTCCTAACGAAAATCACGGTGTTCATGAGATTCCCTGTTCCAATTGTCCTCTTTCTTATATAGGACAAACGAACCGACGAATTCAGGTCCGTGCCAAGGAACATTCACTTTCAGTGACAGACATTCAGATATCACCAACGCCCTTTCCCAACATCACACCCACACGGGCCACATTATCGATTTCCCCAATACAAGAACTATTGCTTCCGTCCGATCTTTCAAATCCCGAATTTTTCGTGAAGCTGTAGAAATAGAAAAACGTCCAAATTGTTTGAACACCAGAGATGACAGTCACAGACTCCCATCAGCATGGAAGCCGCTTCTCAGCGGTCGCCGTGTCACACCCAATCGGAGTGCATCCCGCACTGGTACCGTGCGTGAACACCCCATTGACGTCAATACTACGTCAATAACTACGTCAATGGAGTACCTGCCCCCCTTCCCTATAAATACGGCCACGCGACGATCGGCCCGTCAGTTAACTCTGAAGAGTAGGCAGGTTGAGACTTCAGAGTTGACAGGAAGCAGTACGGTTGGTGGAGTAGGCAGGTTGAGACCACGCAATCGTATTATTTCCGATTCCTCCTAATTCGATTCGTGGAGTAGGCAGATTGAGGCCACGTATCTTAATTATTTTCCCTTCTTATTCTCCTGAAGATGGCTTCGCAAAAGGAGCCGAAACGTCTAGATTTTTCAAATCTTTTACGTGGTTCATCCCGAGAACCAAGTTTTTCAAATACTTCCGACCGCGAAAATTTTTCTGAACATATATATATATATATATATATATATATATATATATATATATATATATATATATATATATATATATATTTATATATATATATATCTATATCTATATATATATATATATATATATATATATATATATATATATATATATATATATATATATATATATATATATATATATATATATATGTGACCCATCAAAGATAGGTGACGTCACCGTTCAGTATACCGCCACCATCTTGAAATTTTTTATAAAGCAACCTATGTAGAGTGATACATCGCTGAAAAGCTAATTTATTCTTTTTTGAAAAATACTGAAAAGTACAACACTACTGAAAAAATACAATAAACAATTCTAAAAAACTCAAAACGTTCAATTTTTCAACACATATCATATTACAAAAAATTAACTAGAATAATAAAGGATCATCAATAGTTTCCTTAATACAAATGCTCAAAGTGTTGGCCTCCTATTTCTTGGCATTAATACAATCTGTCTTGAAAGCTTGGAATAGAATTGTTGATCATTTCTGGAAAAATTCCTTGCATTTCAAGACCTATGCTAGCTTTTAAATCCTTTATGTTTGTAGGTCTGTAAATATACAAACACTCCTCTTGGTATCCCCATAAGAAAAAATCGAGTGGACTCAAGTCGATAGATCTTGCAGGCCACTTATAACATTGCTTCGACCAATGCATCTTCGAGGTAAAGTGATATCCAAACATTGCCTAACCTTTTTATGAAAGTGTGCAGGTGCACCATCCTGTTGGAAATATACGTTCATATTTAAAAATAGAGCATTAATTATAGGTAAAATTTGAAACAGCAGAAAAACAAGATATTTTTCACCTGCAAACGCGCCGTCGATAAAAAATGTACCTATGATATGATTTTTCACCTAACAAGCCCATACATTAACTTCTTGTGGGTATTGTGTATGAGCCTCATCTATCCATTGTGGATTAGAATCTAATCAGTTTTGGCAATTATGTCTATTAATACTGCCGTTCAGACAGAATGTAGCTTCATCACTGAATACAAGTGAATCTGAGAAATTATTTTGATCACCAATTTTCTCTAGAACCGTTTCACAAAACTCTAATCTTCGATTAAAATCATCCTCAGCTAATTCTTGGTGGTGTTCAATTTTGCACGGATAAAACTTTTTTTCATGCAAAATTTTTTGTTTCGACTTCCTGCTAATATCATGGTTTCTTGCCAATTCATACGTCGATGTTTGATGATTTTGTTGAACATCTACTAGGTCGTCTAAAGTCTTATCTTCGTTAGTTGTAGTTTTTGTTCTGCCAGACCTTCGGCAATCCTGTACGATACCGGTTTCATTGAATTTATTTAATATTTTGGAAACTGTTGATCTACTTATAGGGGCATGTTGAGGATTCAAATAATTAAACAAATGACTTACTTCATCATATGTACGTTTCTTATCACCATATCCAATTAATATTAGTATGTGGATTCTTTCTTTTTCTGATAAGTAATACAATTCTTAATTTACTATTCGAAAATACAACTCAAACACTGCATGTATCAAATACCAAGATTAAATCCATCAACTATTCAAACATTCAAACACTGCTGTTATCAAATGAAGAGACAAAATGAACTATAACATTTCTGTTAAGAAAAAGAATAGTTATTTAAGTTTTTCTATGTATTTAGGAACCTAACCTATTTTGAAGATATAATAATTGAATATAACGTCTATGGTTTAAAGTGTGTGCATGTAACGTAGGAAGAGGAAATAAAATATATTAAAGTTCTTGTTTAATTAATACAATCACGCTCCATCAAAATCCACTCTGCTCATCAATTTCGAGGTATTTTTTGACATGTGTTTTCATTGCCTACTACTGTTTTTTACAATAACTGTCGTGTAAAATAAAGTGAAATTAACACACATAACTGCAATGTTATAAGATACTTTCTCAGTAATATGGTACTTGTTCTATATATTTGAAAAGAAGGAGAAATAAGCTTTTCTACGATATATCACTCGACCTACGCTGTCATTTAAAGAAATTAAAGATGGCGGCGGTACTGAACGGTGACGTCACCTAACTTTGACAAGTCCTTTAAAAACACAGAATATAATCCCTAAAATTTGATAATCATACCCTATAACTATAACTATAACTGAATTATTCCCTTTCTAATTCTCCTGAAGATGGCTTCGCAAAAGGAGCCGAAACGTCGGGATTTTTCAAATCTTTCACGCGGTTCATTCCGATAATATCTATATATATATTTATATATATATATATATATATATATATATATATATATATATATATATATATATATATATATATATATATATATATATATATATATATATATATATATATATATATATATATATATATATATATATTATATATATATATATATATTTTTTATATATATATATATATATATATATTATATATATATATATATATATATATATATATATATATATATATATATATATATATATACTATATATATATATATATGTATATATATATATATATATAAGAAGAAATTTATCGTGAAGAAATAGTATATAAAACAAGCAAAATGATCGGTCTAGCCCGCATATGTCGAAGCAGTCGTTGACACGTGTTTCGGACTCTTTGGTCCTCATCAGAACGGCGTAGCCAAGTATGCGATGGAAAACCTGGAAATGAAACATCAACAAAAAGCAGAATCCCTAGCTTCGGAAGACAATCACACATTTGTGGTACATTGTTCGAACTCTCGACTTTGATCAGAGTTTGACCAAATCTCTCAAACCAGAGAGTTCGAACAATGTACCACAAATGTGTGATTATCTTTCGAAGCTAGGGATTCTGCTTGTTGCTGTTTCATTTCCAGGTTTTTCATCGCATACTTGGCTACGCCGTTCTGATGACGACCAAAGAGTCCGAAACACGTGTCAACGGCTGCCTCGACATATGCGGGCTAGACCGATAATTTTGCTTGTTATATATATTGCTATGGTTTTTAGTTATTTGCAATATTAAAATTGAAATATATGGCACAATATTAAATTTTAATGATCAAGGAAAGGAAAACTTCAATGAATCAAGATAGATATTAGTACATAATAACTCAATAAATGTGAATTTAAATGATTGAAATAGAATCATAATGATGATAAATGTAAATGTATGAATTATAGATATTCAAGAATAAATTTTAGAATAAATAGTATATGAAAAACCTTGTAGAATGTCAGAAACTTAAAATGTCATTAATCGTTAGAAGTAAATATCAAGTAAATCAATAGAAATTTATGAAATATTAGAAATATAAGAGACTACAAGTAATAGAATACTTGTAAAGATTAATTAGAACAAATTAATTCAATATAACAGACCTAATTTATGTAGGATACATAGAATTATGGAAATTTATGTATCGTAGAATCAGCTAAATTTGAATATCAAATAATAAGTGAATTACAAGTCATGAAAGGTAGTTAATAGTTTAGAAAGATATTAAGAGAAAAAAAAAAAGTTAAAAGATCAGAGGATTCAATTTCAGAAATTATGGCTTTGCTAATGAAGATGAATGAAAATATGAATGATAAATTTGAAAAACAAGATAAGAGTATGAATGCAAGATTTGAGGGTATGAATGATAAATTAGAAAATATGAATCAAAGATTTGAATATATGAATGAAAAAATAAAAGTAGAAAAATATATAAATGAGATAGATGATAAATTATTAATACAAGATAGGAAATTAGAACAGAATGAAAGTAAATTAAGAGTAGAAATAGAAAAACAGAATGAAATAATGTTATGCATGGGAGAAAAATGCATGGAATCTGTAGATAAGTGTCAAAATAGAATAATTAAAATAGAAGAAGAAAAATTACCGAATATAAATAATAATATAAAAATGTTAAAAGAGCAATATGAAAAAGAATTAGAAGAAGTAAAGAATCATTTAGGAACTCAGAATATAATACCTCAAAATTATATGAATATAAATATAGATAATAATATGAAATTTGATGGTAATATAAGAAAATTGCATCCTAAAACGTTTTTAAATAATATAAAAAATAAATTAAAATACAATAATAAATGGGAAGAACAAAAGGAGATTATAAAAATGTATTGAAGTGGATATGCACAAACTTGGTTTTACAGTTTGGAAGAAGAATTTAGAGAGTATAGGGATTTTGAAAATAATTTTATTAGACATTTCTGGGGAGAAACTCAACAAAACAAATTCAGACGAGACTTATACATGGGAAAATTTAATTATAATTTTAGTTTAAATTTAACAGAGTATGCAATCAGACTATATAACATAGGAAAGAACTTAGATCCAATTATACCAGAAGCAGATATTATAAAATGCATTAGTAGACAATATAATAATGAAATTAAGCAATATACAATGTACAACAAAATAAACACACTAGATAAATTTTTAGAGTACTTAACTGAAATAGAACATGAACTAAAGGAAGATAGATATAAAAATCGAGGGAAAGAATATGTTAATAATAGAAATCAACAAGAGATTAATATAAATAAATATGGTTATAACAATAATCACTATAATAAAAACAATCAACAAAATTATTATAAAGATATGCAAGGAAATTATAATGGAAATCAAAATAAAGGGAAACAACCGATGAAGCAAGAGTACAGAGATAAAGATAAAAAGTTTCAAAATATACAATTACAACCAGAATATTCAAAACCTGGAACATCTAGGGAAGATTATACGTGGGATACTGAGAATAGAATTTTTTAGATAATGCCGAACCAAAAGTGAATTTAAATATAATACATTATGAACATCCAAGTGAATTTTTAAATTTAAGTGAAGAAATTAAGTATAGTGAAAATAACAAATTAGTAATAATAAATGGTAAAGTAGATGAAATTTATGTTAATATATTAGTTGATACAGGATCAGACATATCGTTAATTAATGACAAAATTATAGAAAAATGTAAATTAGAAGATAATATAATGAAAATTTCAAAAATCAATTTAATTAGTGCAAATGGAAAAAAATTAAGTGAGGTAAATAAGTTATGTATTGTAAATTTATTAATAGGAAGTGTAATGGTGAATTTAAAATTATTTATAGTGAGAAATATAGAATATGATATGGTATTAGGTAATGATGAATTAAGTAAACATAAGGTGGAGATAAATTATGAAGAAAAAATAATTAAGGTGTATGGAAATAAGATTCAATTTATGGAAGAAGATATAAAAGAAAAATATATATATGGAAATATGAAAATAGAAGAAGAAAGATATGAAGAAATTAAATGTTCACCAAAATATGGGGACAAAATTAAAAATATATTAAAGAAATATAAAGGTCTAGTAAACCAGGAAAATAGAGTTGCTACGTCTTATATACATAATATAGAAATGAAAAATATAGAAGAATTTAAAAGTTAAAATTATCCTATTCCATATAAATATAGAAAAGAAGTGTCAGAAGAAATTGAATCAATGTTAAGCAAAGGAATAATAGAAAGAAGTAATACCAGTTATATAAATCCTATAGTAATAGTTAAAGCTTTAAGAATATCAAATAGAGAAAAGAATAAATGTGCAAAACTTATGTTTCCATTTGAAGGTCCATATGAAATAGAAAATGAAAAACCGGAGAATAGTTATTTACTTAAAGAAATAAATACAGGGAAAATAAAAGGTGTATATAATATAGAGAGTATATATGAGTATAAAATGAATGAATGAATGCTAAAGAATAAGTGAAAAGAGAAAATGTATAGTTGAGAATTTAAAATATGAATATCATGTTATGGTTACGTTATATTTTATTGTGTTATTGTTAAGAGCTATAAATAATAGATTATAAGAAAATTTAACATTGAATTATTATAAATATTGAATTTAAATAAGTTCAATGTAAATTTTGGGGATTTTCTATGGTTTTTAGTTATTTGCAATATTAAAATTAAAATATATGGCACAATATTAAATGATAATGATCAAGGAAAGGAACACTTCAATGAATCAAGATAGATATTAGTACATAATAACTCAATAAATGTGAATTTAAATGATTGAAATAGAATCATAATGATGATAAATGTAAATGTATGAATTATAGATATTCAAGAATAAATTTTAGAATAAATAGTATATGAAAAACCTTGTAGAATGTCAGAAACTTAAAATGTCATTAATCGTTAGAAGTAAATATCAAGTAAATCGATAGAAATTTATGAAATATTAGAAATATAAGAGACTACAAGTAATAGAATACTTGTAAAGATTAATTAGAACAAATTAATTCAATATAACAGACCTAATTTATGTAGGATACATAGAATTATGGAAATTTATGTATCGTAGAATCAGCTAAATTTGAATATCAAATAATAAGTGAATTACAAGTCATGAAAGGTAGTTAATAGTTTAGAAAGATATTAAGAGAGATTAGTTAACTGTTTCATATATAAAATTATGGTAGAATTCAGTAATAAAGTAGAATTTCAAGGTAGAATTAGAAACTATATATATCGAAATGTCAAATTTTTCAAGTAGAAATAATAACTGAAGTAATGGTCAGAATATGGAAAATTTTAGTACAAAATGATCAGAATATTTTATAGAAGAGATCAACCAAATGTTTTCAGTCCAAAAATGTGTTTATATCACAAATTTGTTAAAAATGTAACCAAATGTCATTTATTTATTTAAAATTATCAAATTGAAGTACTGAGTTTGAAGAATTTTAAATTATCATAAAGAAGCTGTTATTATTGAAATAATCTATTTTCAAAATTATTGTATATTTAATTAAATAGAATGGTATTTAAAATTGTACAGTACCTTTCAGTTTAATATTTAAAAATGATTAATAATCATAAAAAGGATATTCAGAATAGTCTAGAAAAAACCATCAGATTACTTGATATTAAAAAAATAATAGAAGATTATATATAGGGGTATAACATCCGGCTTTAGGCAGTTCCTATTTTGCATTCAAGAGATAAACATCGTCTATTTAAGATCTGATTCTTTTGTTTTTGTCATCCATATTGAATAATTAAAAGTAGAATTAAAGCTGAAAGTTAAAAGTAATAATAAATCATCGTTATAAGAAAATAAAAAGCTGATAATACCTGTATGTGAAAGTAATATCAAATTAAGTGAAAAACTGTGAATTGTGACATGAATTTCTAATAATATAGAAATTAAGTGAGGTTACTAAAGGAATAACCGAGACCATAGAGAAAGGTGCTGTTTTGCAGAACGAATATAGAAAAAGAGAAGAAAGAACATTTGAAAATTCATTGAACCCATGTGAAAGGAAGATCAACCATCAGTGAAATAAACAATCGTGAGATTTTACAAAATTTCATCTTGGTCAATAGATTTCATGAATATTTGCAAATATAAACTTTAAAAGGGGGATTACTTAATATAAAATATAAAAGGTACCATAATGAAATTTTAAAGAGTGATTGTTATTGTTAATATTAGAACAGAATTTGTATCTTGATAATTAGTGTTAATAAATTTGTTAAAATTTTATTTTTGAATTTATTGAAGTTTTCAATTATTAAAGTCAAGTTTTTTATATATATGAAATAATAAAAATATATAGAATCAATTTAAGAAATTAAAGAGAACCTTCCCTGAGAATATAGAGTCAATACAAAATTAAAAATTAAATTCATAATATTAAAAATATAGAAGTCATAACTAAAGCTAAATACTAATTAAAAATCAAAATAAACAAAATAAAAATAAAAAATAATAATTATTATTATCAATTCATAATATATATATATATATATATATATATATATATATATATATATATATATATATATATATATATATATATATATATATATATATACACTAGATCCATTAACTTCTCATCGAAAAGCATGAGTATTTTTTATTCCCTGTTTGAGCGAATATTTCAAGCTCTCATTTTCGGACTTTCTGGGATGAACAGCCAATATCCTGAAAACGCTGTGCTTTCCAGTGAAGATGGCGGTGGTACTGAACGGTGACGTCACCTAACTTTGAGAGGTCCTTTAAAAACGCAGCATCTAATCCCTTAAATTTGATAATTTTACCCTTGATCGTTTTAAAGACTTTCTGGCTACCCTTATATATATATATATATATATATATATATATATATATATATATATATAATATATATATATATATATATATATATATATATATATATATATATATATATATATATATATATATATATACACTAGATCCAAAAACTTTTCATCGAAAAGCATGATCATTTCTTATTTCCTGTTTGAGCGAATATTTCATGCTCTCATTTTTGGAATTTCTGGGATGAACAGCCAATATCGTAGAAAAGGCTCTGCTTTCCAGTGCTTGACGTTAAGTCAGTTTAGTTTTGTAAATGTGCTGTAGTAAGACATGTTTATTTTTTCTAAAAAAATTTTCATTTGGTACTGGGTTATCTTTTTTATTATCAGCTATAAGTATTTATTTTTAATTTCTATTCAAATCATCAGATTTCATGTTCATATTATAAGCCTATGAAATTCATCGCAGATGTTATACATACCTCCTGAAACGAATCAGCGCATACCTACTCGAAACCATCTACAATAGTGGTTAAGGGTCATGAAGTGTCAATTCCAAAATGAAACCTTTCCAGAAGTCTTGAAAAAATTAGATTTATCCTTATACAGAAAATTCTGAAATCTTGCCAAGAGATAACCTTCTACAGGCCACTCGTCCTGCAGGATGACATAAGAAAACTTCTGGAAGACTAAGTTTTCACTTAGTCTTCCAGTCTTAGAAAGACTATATCACCAAATCCTATGCAGCGAAGACTGAAACCCAATATAGTGTAGTCAACAAGTGCGTTTTTGTTCAACATTTTTCAGCAGTCGAATTTGGAAAACTACTTAAGGACTCAGGAAGAGCTTTGCATCATTGGACGATACAGCTTTATCATCTAGTTCAGAATATCCTCACTGCCTTGAAGCGAAATTACGATATTGTTCATCATAAAAAAAAATTTCTAGGAAAAATGGACGTGTACCAAAAAAACTAAAAACGCTCCAGTAATGTAAACTTATGGTAGAATCTGAAGCAGGTAGCGAATTTTTGAAAAGAGAATGTACAGGGTTTTTTTTCAACCTACAAACTTAATATGCACTTATCATAATTCTCACCCTGTATTTTTGAAAAAGTGTTGAAATTATTGAAAGTAGACAACCATATCTCTACGCTGAGAATTTCATCAAGATTGATCAAGCTATACCAAAGTTATGAATAAAAGAAAAATCGGTCGAATCGGACAAATCACCCTGTAGATTCTCAATAAAGGCCCCCAACCATAAACCAAATATTGTTTCGAAACTGCCTTGACTAGTGTAAACTTCACCTGAAATCTGACGGTCTCCTCCGGAATCACCCTTTATATATATATACAAATATAAATATATATATATATATATATATATATATATATATATATATATATATATATATATATATATATATATATATATATATATATATATATATATATATATATATATATATATATATATATATATATATATATATATATATATATATATATATATATATATATATATATATATATATAAAACTATTATTTACATAGATAATTTCCTAAGATTGGGTAGCAGCCCAAATGAAATAATTTGTTATGCAGATAAGTGGTCAATGTCAACCAACTCACATTCAATTATGAAGAAATTATCAAAGATAGCAAATGATCTTCATCATCTTCAAATGATTCAACCTACTTGGGCGTAAAAATAGATCAACTTTCGTGCTGGTAATCATACTCAAGAGATAATTTGAATTTCTTGCCCGAAGACTGTCAACTTTTTCTTGCTAAGGTACTACAATGAAATCATGTTCAACATCAAGTAAAACTAAATACAGAAAATCCTCTATTTGCCTATTTTATAATATTTTTTTATGGCTCCTGTATTATATTTGTCTTTCCTAAAGCCATATTAGTCTAGTCAACAAGTGCTTTTTTGTTCAACTTTTTTCTTGGAAAAACATGAAAGATATGTCATTCGATTCGGAATAGAATGCAGATGTTTTTTGAAGAAATTACAGTATCGCTCGCGAAATTTGTAAAAGTTATAAACAATTTACCAGAAGATAAGAAGAGGGGTTTTGTTTTCTGCGAGTAATTCAAAAACTAATTGAGATTTCTGATATCTCAAAAAGATTCGAAAGGAGAAGGAAATTTCCTATAATTAAGTCTCAACTTTCGAAACTGTAGGATCAATATATATAATTTTCTCAGAGGTGTAAAAATACGGCCGAAAACGGATAATCTGGCTTGCGCAAGCCACGCTCATTTTGGACACTTAAACAATAAACAATATTTAACCATATTAAATAGGGAAATTAATTTATGAAAAACTTCTGGCAGTTACTGGATAGGTGAATGAATATTAATACGGTGGCAATAAAATTTATCTCGATTTTTCAATTAGTTATGCAATAGTTAATTCATAATTGTTTGCTTCTTGAATATGAACATTGCAAGGTAACTGTTAAACAATAGATCAGTGATTTTTTTTGTAGCTAGTTTCGAAAGGTTTCAGAATACATTCTCGTTGAAAAAAAATTCCATTTTCAATTTTTTTATTGATAATTTATTAACTTATAAAAAGATCACAAGCATCACCATTCAATAACAATATGTCTGTAGCAGGTTCAATATTTCCAAATCCAGTCTGTGAACGGGAGGTGGACAAATATAAAGGTGAGCTGCAACCAACAAAAGCTCCTGGTATGGATGGTATAACTGCGAAAACCATAATAGAACTGAGGAAAGACATTAACGCACTTTTGGTGTACTTGTTTAACTGAAGTCTTGAGAGTGGAATTTTTCCGGATGCTTTCAAAACGGGAGTTATCAAGCCATTATATAAAAGTGGAGACAAAAGTGACATCAATAATTATCGTCCCATAACTCTCATTTCCAATCTCTCCAAACTCTTGAAAAAGGTCAATAAATGCAGAATTCTTTCCTATCTTGACAGGGTCGAGCTGCTGTCGCGGAATCAATTTAGTTTCATACAGGGTAAATCCACAGAGCATGCACTATCTGAACTCACGGGGAGGGTCTACGAGGTACTTGATGAGTCTCAACCATGCATGTGTATTTTCATTGATTTGGCGAAGGCATTCGACTCGGTTTCCCATGATATACTGATAGAAAAAACTAAAAGCTATGGTTTTCGAGGGAACGCATTTAAACTTATGGAAAGTTATATTGGAGACCGTAAACAATGCGTGCAAATAGGAGAAGCATACAGTGACATTTCAACTGTGGAATATGGTGTGCCGCAGGGAACAGTACTGGGGCCGCTATTATTTATAATCTACATGAATGATTTGTTGGTTAATGATGAAATTACTGGGAAAATAATGAGTTTTGCCGATGGTACAGTCGTTTTCTGTAAATCCAAAAGCTGGATAGAATTGAAGAAGGATGCTGAAAATTGTTTGCAAATAGTTAAAAATTGGTTCGATTACAATTTGCTCACTGTGAATTTCAACAAGACAAAATATATTGCATTTACTGGCTACAATAAAAATCGGCCTCATTTCAATACCCTGAAAATTGAAGATGATTTGATGATTTCTTCTGTGGGGTCTGTACGTTATTTGGGAGCGACAGTAGATCAACATTTGCGCTGGGATATTCATGTTGACAATCTTGCTAAGAAGATTAGAGCTTTGCTGCCTCAGTTTATATTCATGTCAGCTTTCCTGCAGTTACAGGAAATGAAAATTTTGTATTATGCATTGGTTCAGTCACTTCTTATGTATGGAATTGTGGCCTGGAGTGGCTTATTGGATGCATACATGAAGAAGTTAAGTATTATTCAAAAGTGGATACTTCGAATTATGTTGAAAAAGAATAAATGGTACCCAAGTGATAAAGTCTATGAAGACAGTGAAGTCCTAGATATCAGAAAAGTATACATCCATCGGTCGTTGATCTATTGTTTTAGTACATGTCAAATGAATTTTCCCCATCCTGTTCATAAGCATGACACAATAAGCAAAAATAAACTCTCATTAAAGCCGAAGGTACAGAAACAAATTGGGCAGCGTCACTACAATTATTTAATATTGAAGATTTATGATGTCGTACCCATGCATATAGTGGACGCAAGAACCTTGTACTCTTTCGATAGACGAACTATGAATTTGTTCATGATAAAAAACGGATTTATTGAAATTACTATAAAAAAATTTGTTTCTATTTTGCAACTACGTAAATTGTTTATGAAAAACTAAAAAATTAAAATTTTCAAATTTTTTCAAAAAGGATCTATTCTGAAGCCTCTCAAAAATAGCTCCAAGAAAGAAAAAAATCTCAGATAGTTAAACAGTTATAAAACATACAATTTTCATGTTCAAGCTAAAAAAAATTGATAATTAACTATTGCATTGAAAAATCGTGACAATAATTTTCTGCCACCGGATTATGATTCATTCTCCTATTCAGTAGATAATGTATATTGTAAGCCAGATTACCCGTTTTCAGCCGTATTTTTAACCTTCTGAGAAAATTATAAATATTGATCCTACAGTTTCGAAAGTCGAGACTTCATCATTGAAAATTTCCTCTTTATTTCGAATCTTTTTTCAGATATCAAAAATCGCAATTAGTTTTTGAGGTATCCGCAGAAAATTGCTTATAACTTTTACAATTCTCGTGAGCGAAACTTTATTTTTTTCAAAAAATATCTAGATGCTATTCCATCTAGACTGCTGAAAAATGTTGAACAAAAAGCACTTGTTGACTACACTATATTGGGTTTCAGTCTTCGCTGCATAGGATTTGGTGATATAGTATTTCTAAGACTGGAAGACTAAGTGAACACTTAGTCTTCCAGAAGTTTCCTTATGTCATCCTGCAGGACGAGTGGCCTGTAGAAGGTTATCTCTTGGCCAGATTTCAGAATTTTCTGTATTAGGATAAATCTAATTTTTTCAAGACTTCTGGAAAGGTTTCATTTTGGAATTGACACTTCATGACCCTTAACCACTATTGTAGATGGTTTCGAGTAGGTATGCGCTGATTCGTTTCAGGAGGTATGTATAACATCTGCGATCAATTTCATAGGCTTATAATATGAACATGAAATCTGATGATTTGAATGGGAATTAAGAATAAATACTTATAGCTGATAATAAAAAAGATAACCCAGTACAAAATGAAATTTTTTTTAGAAAAAATAAACATGTCTTACTACAGCACATTTATAAAACTAAACTGACTTAATGTCAAGCACTGGAAAGCAGAGCCTTTTTTAGGATATTGGCTGTTCATCCCAGAATTTCAAGAATGAGAGCTTGAAATATTCGCTCAAACAGGAAATAATAAAAATAATATAATATATATATATATATATATATATATATATATATATATTTAAATATATATAATATCTATATATATATATATATATATATATATATATATATATATATACTTATATAATATCTATATATATATATATATATATATATATATATATATATATATATATATATATATATATATATATATATATATATATATATATATATATATATAAATATATATATATACTTATATAATATCTATATATATATATATGTATATATATATATATATATATACACTAGATCCAATAACTTTTCATCGAAAAGCATTATCATTTTTTATATCCTGTTTGAGCGAATATTTCAAGCTCTCATTTTTGGAATTTATGGGATGAACAGCCAATATCCTAAAAAAGGCTCTGCTTTCCAGTGCTTGACGTTAGGTCAGTTTAGTATTGTAAATGTGCTGTAGTAAGACATGTTTATTTTTTCTAAAAAAATTTTCATTTGGTACTGGCTTATCTTTTTTATTATCAGCTATAAGTATTCATTTTTAATTCCTATTCAAATAATCAGATTTCATATTATAAGCCTATGAAATTCATCGCAGATGTTATACATACCTCCTGAAACGAATCAGCGCATACCTACTCGAAACCATCTATAATAGTGGTTAAGGGTCATGATGTGTCAATTCCAAAAGTCTTGAAAAAATTAGATTTATCCTAATACAGAAAATTCTGAAATCTAGCCAAGAGATAACCTTCTACAGGCCACTCGTCCTGCAGGATGACATAAGAAAACTTCTGAAAGACTAAGTTTTCACTTAGTCTTCCAGTCTTAGAAAGACTATATCACCAAATCCTATGCAGCGAAGACTGAAACCCAATATAGTGTAGTCAACAAGTGCTTTTTTGTTCAACATTTTTCAGCAGTCTAGATGGAATAGAATCTAGATGTTTTTTGAAAAAAAAATAAAGTTTCGCTCGCGAAAATTGTAAAAGTTATAAACATTTTACTGAAAGAAAAAAAGAGGGGTTTGGTTTTCTGCGGATACCTCAAAAACTAATTGCGATTTTTGATATCTGAAAAAAGATTCGAAATAAAGAGGAAATTTTCAATGATGAAGTCTCGACTTTCGAAACTGTAGGATCAATATTTATTATTTTCTCAGAGGGTTAAAAATACGGCTGAAAACGGGTAATCTGGCTTACAATATACATTATCTACTGAATAGGAGAATGAATCATAATCCGGTGGCAGAAAATTATTGTCACGATATTTCAATGCAATAGTTAATTATCAATTTTTTAAAGCTTGAACATGAAAATTGTATGTTTTATAACTGTTTAACTATAGATCTGAGATTTTTTTCTTTCTTGGAGCTATTTTTGAGAGGCTTCAGAATAGATCCTTTTTGAAAAAATTTGAAAATTTTAATTTTTCAGTTTTTCATAAACAATTTACGTAGTTGCAAAATAAAAACAAATTATTTTATAGTAATTTCAATAAATCCGTTTTTTATCATGAACAAATTCATAGTTCGTCTATCGAAAGAGTACAAGGTTCTTGCGTCCGCTATATGCATGGATACATCATAAATCTTCAATATTAAATAATTGTAGTGACGCTGCCCAATTTGTTTCTATACGTTCGGCTCTAATGAGAGTTTATTTTTGCTTTTTGTGTCATTACTATGAACAGGATGGGGAACATTCATTTGACATGTACTAAAACAATAGATCAACGACCGATGGATGTATAATTTTCTGATATCTAGGACTTCACTGTCTTTATAGACTTTATCACTTGGGTACCATTTATTCTTTTTCAACATAATTCGAAGTATCCACTTTTAAATAATACTTAACTTCTTCATGTATGCATCCAATAAGCCACTCCAGGCCACAATTCCATACATAAGAAGTGACTGAACCAATGCATAATACAAAATTTTCATTTCCTGTAACTGCAGGAAAGCTGACATGAATATAAACCGAGGCAGCAGAGCTCTAATCTTCTTAGCAAGATTGTCAACATGAATATCCCAGCGCAAATGTTGATCTACTGTCACTCCCAAATAACGTACAGACCCCACAGAAGAAATCATTAAATCATCTTCAATTTTCAGGGTATTGAAATGAGGCCGATTTGTATTGTAGCAAGTAAATGCAATATATTTTGTCTTGTTGAAATTCACAGTGAGCAAATTGTAATCGAACCACCTTTTAACCATTTGCAAACAATTTTCAGCATCCTTCTTCAATTCTATCCAGCTTTTGGATTTACAGAAAACGACTGTACCATCGGCATAACTCATTATTTTCCCAGTAATTTCATCATTAACCAACAAATCATTCATGTAGATTATAAATAATAGCGGCCCCAATACTGTTCCCTGCGGCACACCATATTCCACAGTTGAAATGTCACTGTATGCTTCTCCTATTTGCACGCATTATTTACGGTCTCCAATATAACTTTCCATAAGTTCAAATGCGTTCCCTCGAAAACCATAGCTTTTAATTTTTTCTATCAGTATATCATGGGAAACCGAGTCGAATGCCTTCGCCAAATCAATGAAAACACACAGGCATGGTTGAGACTCATCAAGTACCTCGTAGACCCTCCCCGTGAGTTCAGATAGTGCATGCTCTGTGGACTTACCCTGTATGAAACCAAATTGATTCCGCGACAGCAGCTCGACCCTGTCAAGATAGGAAAGAATTCTGCATTTAATGACCTTTTCCAAGAGATTGGAGAGATTGGAAATGAGAGTTATGGGACGATAATTATTGATGTCACTTTTGTCTCCACTTTTATATAATGGCTTGATAACTCCCGTTTTGAAAGCATCCGGAAAAATTCCACTCTCAAGACTTCAGTTAAACAAGTACACCAGAAGGGCGTTAATGTCTTTCCTCAGTTCTATTATGGTTTTCGCAGTTATACCATCCATACCAGGAGCTTTTGTTGGTTGCAGCTCACCTATATATTTGTCCACCTCCCGTTCACAGACTGGATTTAGAAAAATTGAACCTGCTACAGACATGTTGTTATTGAATGGTGATGCTTGTAGTCTTTTTATAAGTTAATAAATTATCAATAAAAAACTCAAAGATGGAATTTTTTTTTCAACGAGAATGTATTCTGAAACCTTTCAAAACTAGCTACAAAAAAAAATCTCAGATCTATTGTTTAACAGTTACCATACTTGCAATGTTCATATTCAAGAAGTAAAAAATTATGAATTAACTATTGCATAACTAATTGAAAAATCGAGATAAATTTTATTGCCACCGTATTAATATTCATTCACCTATCCAGTAACTGCCAGAATTTTTTCATAAATTAATTTCCGTATTTAATATGGTTGAATATTGTTTATTGTTTAAGTGTCCAAAATGGGCGTGGCTTGCGCAAGCCAGATTATCCGTTTTCGGCCGTATTTTTACACCTCTGAGAAAATTATATATATTGATCTTACAGTTTCGAAAGTTGAGACTTAATTATAGGAAATTTCCTTCTCCTTTCGAATCTTTTTGAGATATCAGAAATCTCAATTAGTTTTTGAATTACTCGCAGAAAACAAAACCCCTCTTCTTATCTTCTGGTAAATTGTTTATAACTTTTACAAATTTCGCGAGCGATACTGTAATTTCTTCAAAAAACATCTGCATTCTATTCCGAATCGAATGACATATCTTTCATGTTTTTCCAAGAAAAAAGTTGAACAAAAAAGCACTTGTTGACTAGACTAATATGGCTTTAGGAAATACAAATCTAATACAGGAGCCATAAAAAAATATTATAAAATAGGCAAATAGAGGATTTTCTGTATTCAGTTTTACTTGATGTTAAACATGATTTCATTGTAGTACGTTAGCAAGAAAAAGTTGACAGTCTTCGGGCAAGAAATTCAAATTATCTCTTGAGTATGATTACCAGCACGAAAGTTGATCTATTTTTACGCCCAATCATTTGAAGATGATGAAGATCATTTGCTATCTTTGATAATTTCTTGATAATTGAATGTGAGTTGGTTGACATTGACCACTTATCTGCATAACAAATTATTTCATTTGGGCTCATACCCAATCTAAGGAAATTATCTATGTAAATAATAGTTTTATATATATATATATATATATATATATATATATATATATATAATATATATATATATATAATATATATATATATACTATATATATATAATATATATTATATATATATATATATATATATATATATATATATATATATATATATATATATATAGAATATATATATATATATATATATATATATATATATATATATATATATATATATATATATATATATATATATATATATATATATATATATATAAATGTATATATATATACATATATATATATATATATATATATATATTATATAATATATATATATAATATATATATATATATAATATAATCTCTTGATAATTATTAGCAATAACAGGCTGGTTGAATTCTTAAAAACTCGATTTTATTAAAAAGTTGACGTTTCACTACGACATTCGTAGTTTTTCAAAACTTTAGAAAAAATTGACATTTATTGATTTGAAAAAAATTTGAATAGACAAAGACTACTGTGTCTTGCTAAAATTTTTTTCAGAATGTGGTTGTACTTTGCTATTTATTACGTGCTATTCAGTCTAATATCAACATTCAAAATTGTTATCATTAGATGGCAAGGGAAACCACAGAAACCTTTACCTACGTAATGTTCGAAAATAAAAATAATAGGATACTATTTATCTAACAACAAAGAAATTAGTCGCAGGAAAATATTAAAAAAGTAGAGCAGAATTATCGGTATAGAACGTTTATATGGAAGCAGCCGTTGACACGTGTTTCAGACTCTTTGGTCCTAATCAGAACGGCGTAGCAAAGCATTGGATTGAAAATTTGGAGATGAAAATAGTACAACAAATAAAAACCTCTGCTACGGAAGACAATCCCACCTTTGTGGACTATTGTTTGAACTCTCCGGTTTGGGAGATTTGGTCAAACTCTGCCACGGAGGCGATTAATGCCATCCGCGAGATCTCAGAACGAGTAAATAAACAATAATAAAGAAATTAGTCGCGGGAAAATATTAAATAAGTAGAGCAAAATTATCGGTATAGCCCGTTTATATGGAAGTAGCCGTTTTTAATGGAATTTTTAGCCTGTTATTGCTGATAATTATCAAGAGATTAAAAATAGATCACAGGCAACAACAATTCGAATGACTAATTAAATATTGCAAGCTGAAAATATGGCAATGATCCCAAACTTGAGCTGAGAGTTTCAAACATTGTTCTAGATTGTGAGTACCTTTTCAAAAGATTTGAAATTCTAAATAAAAATTTCATTAAAAACGGCTACTTCTATATAAACGGGCTATACGGATAATTTTGCTCTACTTATTTAATATTTTCTCACGACTAATTCTTTCATTATTGTTTATTCACTCGTTTTGAGATCTCGCGGATGGCATTAATCGCCTCCGTGGCAGAGTTTGACCAAATCTCCCAAACCGGAGAGTTCAAACAATAGTCCACAAAGGTGTGATTGTCTTCCGTAGCAGAGGTTTTTATTTTTTGTTCTATTTTCATCTCCAAATTTTCAATCCAATGCTTTGCTATGCCGTTCTGATGAGGACCAAAGAGTCCGAAACACGTGTCAACGGTTGCTTCCATATAAACGTTCTATACCGATAATTCTGCTCTACTTTTTTAATTTTTTCCTGCGACTAATTTCTTTGTTGTTAGATAAATAGTGCCCTATTATTTTTATTTTCGAACATTACGTAGGTAAAGGTTTCTGTGGTTTCCCTTGCCATCTAATGATAACAATTTTGAATGTTGATATTAGACTGAATAGCACGTAATAAATAACAAAGAACAACCACATTCGGAAAAAAATTTTAGCAAGACAAAGTAGTCTTTGCTATTCAAATTTTTTCAAATCAATAAATGTCAAAGAAATTTCAATTTTTTCAAAAGATTTGAAAACTACGAATGTCTTAGTAAAACGTCAACTTTTTAATAAAATCGAAGTTTTTTTAAGATTCAACCGCCTGTTATTGCTAATACATTATCAAGAGATTTAAAAATTAGAAATAATCACAGGCAAACAACAATTCGAATAAATAATTATATATATATATATATATATATATATATATATATATATATATATATATATATATATATATATATATATATATATTTATATTTGTATATTTATACAGGGTGATTCCGGAGGAGACCGTCAGATTTCACGTGAAGTTTACACTAGTCAAGGCAGTTTCGAAACAATATTTGGTTTATGGTTGGGAGCCTTTATTGAGAATCTACAGGGTGATTTGTCCGATTCGACCGATTTTTCTTTTATTCATAACTTTGGTATAGCTTGATCAATCTTGATGAAATTCTCAGCGTAGAACAATATGGTTGTCTACTTTCAATAATTCCAACACTTTTTCAAAAATACAGAGTGAGAATTATGATAAGAGCATATTAAGTTTGTAGGTTGAAAAAAAAACCCTGCACATTCCCTTTTCAAAAATTCGCTACCTGCATCAGATTCTACCATAGGTTTACATTACTGGAGCGTTTTTAGTTTTTTTGGCACACGTCCATTTTTCCTAGAAAATTTTTTTTATGATGAACAATATCGTAATTTCGCTTCAAGGCAGTGAGGATATTCTGAACTAGATGGTAAAGCTGTATCGTCCAATGATGCAAAGCTCTTCCTGAGTCCTTAAGTAGTTTTCCAAATTCGAAATTCATTTTTGATCACTCATATTCTGATGTTTAAAATCATTCAATCCAGAAAATATCCTTATACGTACCTACTTAAACCAAAAAATCTACAACTAAGACAGAATAAACATTCGGAACATATTATGAAAGGCAAAACTAAGGATTAACACAAAATTTACATAGAATGTTCGAAATGATTTCTTTTTTTTTAGAATACATATTCGCGACCTTTTTAGTAAATTTTCAATTGACCTTCTAATGAGGGATTGATTTTGCTCTGAGATATTACATTCCTTGAAAATTTTTTCAACTAAGTGTTATCTACTTCTAACTTCAACCCTATAAACTTTTGTTCTCAGATGTCTCCACACAAAATAATTTAAAGGGTTCAAATCAGGCGATCTTTGTGGCCAAGCAATAGGGCCTCCACGACCAAGCCATCTGTTCGGATAATTTACATCCAGGTGATTTTCTACATTCAATGCAAAGTGAGGTGGTGCTCCGTCATGCTGAAATTACAAAGAGCGGATATTTACATTTTCCAATAGATTTGGTAAAATATTTTCCAAAAAGTTTAGGTAAATTTCACCATTTAATCTTTCCGCAAAAATGTGAGGGCCAACTAAATTTCCGTCTATTGTTCCAAGCCAAATATTGGCAGAAAATCTGTGTTGTTTATTATGACTTTTCTTCAAATGCGGGTTGCCCATTCGTGTGAATTGTGGACATTAAAAATTCCATTCTTGATGAACATAGCCTCGTCGCTGAATAGAATACGAAAAATATTTCGTTGGTGACTAATAACCCAGTGACAAATGTAATCGTTGTGGCAGATCTTGTGGCAACAGTTTTTGAACCATTTGGTAGTGGTATGGGTAGATTTTTCCTTTCTTCAAGTCTTGCACACTTTGCTCTGCGAAATACCAAATTCGGTACTAATTTGACGAGTACTAATAGACGGTTTCTCCTACACCTGTTCAACAATTTGATTGGAAATTTCATTTTGAGTAGGCCTATCAATGTGCTCTACTTACTAGGATATTGCCCATGTACTTTAGAATAATGGAATACTCCAAAAGTACCTTTATTTGGTTGACGTCAGTTGGGAAATCGTCTTTGGTATTCCCTTTTGGCTTCATTTCCATTTCCGTTACAAAAACCATAATCAAAAATCATATCTACATATTCCGCATGAGTGAATAATTGTGGCATGTTGAAATACACTTCTTGTGGCAGATTATTTATTAAATATTCTCATTCTGTGGTTCACTGTGATGGTAATCGTAGATCTTAACAAACTTGATTTGAATTGAGATTTAAGTCTCATGGAAAATTTTCAATTTGATGAAAACTATTTTTCGTACATTCGTGATTAAATATTTTACCTACTTTTTCAAGACCATAAGTGAGTTCATTTTTGAACGAAATTACTTTATGTTTTAGGAATATTCATTTCATAGAAAACCGGAAGTGTGCCGAAAAACACCTGAATAATGACTCAATTTTGTATTAATCCTTAGTTTTGCCTTTCATATGTTTCGAATGTTTATTCTGTATTAGTAGTAGTAGTATTCTAAAAAAAAAGAAATCATTTCGAACATTCTATGTAAATTTTGTGTTAATCCTTAGTTTTGCCTTTCATAATATGTTCCGAATGTTTATTCTGTCTTAGTTGTAGATTTTTTGGTTTAAGTAGGTACGTATAAAGAAATTTTCAGGATTAAATGATTTTATACATCAGAATATGAACGATCAAAAATGAATTTCGAATTTGGAAAAACTACTTTAGGACTCAGGAAGAGCTTTGCATCATTGGACGATACAGCTTTACCATCTAGTTCAGAATATCCCCACTGCCTTGGAGCGAAATTACGATATTGTTCATCATTAAAAAAAATTCTAGGAAAACTGGACGTGTGCCAAAAAAATAAAAACGTTCCAGTAATGTAAACTTATGGTAGAATCTGAAGCAGGTAGCGAATTTTTGAAAACGGAATGTACAGGGTCTTTTTTCAACCTGCAAACTTAATATGCACTTATCATAATTCTCACCCTGTGTTTTTGAAAAAGTGTTAGAATTATTGAAAGTAGACAACCATATTTTTTTACGCTGAAAATTTCATCAAGATTGATCAAGCTATACCAAAGTTATGAATAAAAGAAAAATCGGTCGAATCGGACAAATCACCCTGTCGATTCTCAATAAAGGCCCCCATAAACCAAACATTGTTTCGAAACTGCCTTGACTAGACCAATTTATTGAAATGAATAGATGTATTCAACATTTGAAAACTAATTGTGGTTCTGAAGAGAGCCATTTTATTATAAATATAAACATTTTTAACACAAAAAAAAAATAATACGAAGAAAACTTCATAACAAATGTTTAATGTGATTTACATTCACCTCAGTAAGTTTATCTATCTTTGTACTAAACGAACCTATTATTTAAAAAAATTAGATTGGTTGATTGGAAATAAAATTGGCAGAATTTACTTTTTGCTGCCATAGTTCTTGACGATTATTTATTTCTTGTGAGTATACATACCAGCAATTTCATATATTCATAGAAAAAAATCCAAGGGATTAAAATCGGGAGTGCCACAATTTGCTTTTAAATGTTAAATATATCTTATCGTTTAAAAACATTATGATGAATAACATCTTAATTTTTGGATATTACTGATTGAAGTTTTATTTGCGTAATAAATACAATCCTAGAACCCAAAAACATACATAATTAATACAAAATAGTAATTATAATAATTGTGCAGCTTTATGTTTAACTTTGAATATCTCGGAAAACAATGATTTTATCGTTAGGAAGAGTATGTTATTTATATAGGAAGTTTTAGATAATAGAAATATTGTACTAAAATGAAAACTCCGCCAGTGGTGTAGAATTTGGGAAAGGTCAACCAATCACTTGCCCCTGTTGTACGCATCTAGTAGTAGCGAGACACGTTTGTACATATTTCAGTAAGGTGTAGAGTATCTAAACTTTGCGCCAAGTTTGACAAGGATACGTCAGATAGTATCAAAGTAGTAGGCACCAATAGTTTTTAAATTTATAAATAAAATACCCTGTAACTCAGGAAGGAGTCACATTTCATCTAAGTGATTTGATATTTTGAGCTCAAGATTCAACAATTAAAATATTTCAAATTTTCACTGAAACACCCTTTGCATATAGTGTTGTTTTTCAACACGAAGAATTACTTTGAAAAAAACAGTATATTTTTAATGAAGTTTACAAGTGGAGAGTTACTTAATTGATCTTGTTCTCTCTAGCCTAGCGTGAGCTTATATAAACTAAAAGCGATGATTCAGCATACAGTTGCGTCATTCATAATTGAAATGGAGAAGCTGGAATCTGACCATAACTCCTCCCCTTTTGGAGAAAGTTTGCTACCCTTACTTTTAAGGTGGCGAATCTGAGAGTAAAATCTATAAAAATTATGAGTACAATAATGATTGAGAAAACTATAACTACAATAGTTATGGAATTAAGAGTCATAGAGTGCGGAACCCATTGATACAAGTAGTCCAATTTAGGGATGTCCTCTTCCTGTAGACTTCCACTTGTCGTAAAGATCCAATTTGATTCAAGTGGTGTAAAATGGATTTGAGCATACTCATTAAACACCGAGGGTAGATTCTCTTGAATCCATCGGTAATGATACACTCTGAAGTAATCTGAGACAGTTTATAAATTTTATGAGAGAACGAACTACTTTCACATTCTTCGTGAATCATCTCATTATTGAAAAAAATTATTTTTCCATTTCGAATGAATCCTTTCAAAGTTCAACCGAACTGCGATTGCATTATTGTCGCAGGGTTTTAAGAACCATTTGGAAACATTCAGTGGGTTTTACAGATATTCTTACTCACTGATAGCATAGCAATTTAGGTTAGTTATTTTGGAAAGGTAGGTCATATAATCTAAAGAGCTTATATTTAATTTAATTTGAGATTCGGATGGTTATGCTCAATAGAATATTAAAATCTCTTGTAAAAACTTTTGTTGCGCAGACCACATAATAATCCGTTACATGGGCGAATAATAACATTTATTTTTTACTGCATTTAATTTTGAAAGACAGATTATTTTCATGTAAAAAATGTTAGCGTGCGAAACTGATTGCTTTTCCTATCTCCGATAACATTATTGCTATCTCGTGTGAATAGAGAACTACTAAATTAAATTATTAATTTAAATCGGTAGATATCTACTCCTAATTTTTCAGTTTTCTTCAATAAAAATTTGATAATATTAACATAATTCGCCATACTATTTGATATTAATGTTAGTTTTTTGTGTTGATTCACCTTTAGAATGTTCTCATTTTTCTTAATGACTCAAAATATTCTTCTTAATGAATAAAAATGTTTTAGATATATTAATTCATCGTCTGTGTCTAAAGTACCAAATAGAAATTTGAAAGTGGGTCCTCCAATATACAATAAGCCTTTTCGGGAACGTAATTTCTGAGTAATTATATCAGTAAAAGTTTCCTCGTTTCTATTAACTGAAGTACTAGCCATACCAGATAATGATATATTAGCACAGTAAACGTCGTTCTGAAGTTTTCCTTAATAATATCCTGTCGAAGTTTCATCAATTCAGGTATTCCTGAGTTATCCTAATGAAACAATAAATATCTAGCGTGATCGGCTATATAAATCTTTCCGAAATGGATGATAGTTAACAAATTATGCGAAATCTCTTGAACAGAGAATATATGAACTTTAATTATCATGAATAAAAGGGTACATCTGAAAATTAGGAAAACTAATTAGCGTTTTTTTTTGATTTGCGGCGTTTTTGTTTGTGGCGGAATTCCCTACTTGCAATAATTATGTTTTTCTTGTTTATACGAAATGTCTGTACATAGTCTGAAATTATTTCTTGCGTTGTTTTTTCGAGAGGGATAGTTACATCCGATTCTAAATCGCCTGATTCTACGTTTAAAGATTACGAATTAATCTTGTGTTCTAAGATATTAATTGGTTTATCCGGTTTCGTTTGTTCATTGTTACGCTCTATAGATGTTGATACATCATCATTTATCTTTGACCGGGATGAGTGATTTGCGTTGTTAGATTCTCTTTGTTCAAATTTCATCCCGTAATTGAAGTCTATCTTCTAAGATATTAATTGTTTTATCTGGTTTTGTTTGTTCATTGTTACGCTCTACGGATGTTGATACATCATCATTCATCTTTGACCGCGATGAGTGATTTGCGTTGTTAGATTTTCCTCGTTTAAATTTCATCCCGTAATTGAAGTCTATTACTTGAAGTTTATTACTTCCTGGAAACTAGAAGGCATTTTACACTTTTTGCCAATTAATAAATCATTTTGATCTTGAATTTATTTTTTTGAAAAAATTGAAAACCAACTATTTCTTCGTATTGTGTATGAATTTTGTACAGTACAAAGGGACACCTTTAAACCAACAGAATCAAGTGGAAATGATACGCGAATCGTATCCATGTGGTGTTGTTAATTCTGTATTTTCAGAATAAATCAAATATGGTATATTATTGTAAGCTATTTTAGGATCAATTAAACATACGGTACATCCGCGTGGCTAATAATTATTTTCATTTTGGATATTCAGTTTTCATATACGGTAAATAATTTTCTAATCTTATTACTTAGGGAATTTAAGTCAATGGTATTTCTGAGGCATTTATCTGAAAATTTTCAAGTTCTACGTTTTCTCTTTTCCCAGTATAATCTAATTCGTTTTCCTGATTGAAGTCCGTATTCTCTTCAAACTGGTTTTCTTCATCTTTTATATCGAAATTGGAAATTTCTTCCGATACATAATAAGGAGCTATTGTATATAACACTGTACTTGTCTTTGTTGTGCTGCTGGGCTAGCTGTTGTCGTAGACATAGGAGATGGTGTATATTTTGGTAGATACATAAGTATTATTCAGTTTGAACACATTTGTTTTTAATATTTCAGATCGATTATTTTCGAAAACGTGCCTATTAGTTGGAAATTATCTTTGGGTGATTATTCTAGGTTGTAGGTTAATTGGTCTAGAAGTAAATGTCTTTTGTTTTGTATCATTTGATCGTTGATCGTTGTATCGTTTGCTTTCAATTAAATATTAAATCTAATTGGGATTTTTGTAGCTGAATCGAATGTTATATTTGGTGTTTCAATGCTGCATCTAATGTAGGTTTGGCATATATTCTTTAATAAATTCTAACTTCATATATTTTGATTTCTTGATATCCAAAATTCTATAATAAAAATTGTCTAAATGCGTGTTGCCACGTTTTGATACGATAAAAGAACGATATTTCGGGTCTGCTTTGTCAACCCATTTACTTTTATTCACGGCTACGAATACGTTTCTACTTTCGCTTCGGTAGCTGAGAATAATTGACCCATGTATTTTTTGCAAGGGCTTGAAAACATTAAAATGGTTCTTTGGCATATTGATTATTGGTTCTGAATCAGTTCGATTCAGAGAATTTTAATTCAGAGTTGCAGTCGATTCTATTAAGGAATAAACTACGAAAAATTGTTTTCCTTTTCACTTTCTTAACTTAATCTCAAATGACTTGTTAGACTGTCAGAAAACAGAAAGATGATGAACACTTACAACTTATATTGATTGTTCTTTCCAAGGTTATGTCGTCGGCGCTGCCCTTGCTTTGGACTCTGTTTTATTCTTCTATGGTCAGTGGAACTCGGGACTGTTAATACCAAATTCGCAATCACTATGAGATACTTCTGATCTTGTGTTGCAGTTCGTATTGTGTTGAAGAATTGAAATTCAGTTAACACACTTCTTACTTATCAATTTTTCGCCCTGATTAATCTTGTTACAAGATTCGGAAGATTTACCTGATTTGATTAACTTATTTCATTCGGAACTGTTTCATTTTACAATCCCATCCTCGTTGCCCATGTTTTTCAACACAAAGAATTAGTTTTTATAAAGAACTGTTCATTTTTTATGCAGTTCACAACTGAAGAGATACTTAATATATCTTGCTCTATCTAATCAAGCGTGAGCTTATATAAACTAAAAGCCATGATTCAGCATACTGTTGCGTTATTCATAATTAAAACGGAGAAGCTGGAGTCAGACCACATAATTATATACTACTACATTTCTTCATTCATTTTAACTATTCCTGTCTGTGTTGTATTCGCCATTCAAGTTTGACAAATTTGGTGACTTTTTGTCAAAAATACAACTATAAAAATTAGCAGACCTTACTCTCAGTTTTTCTGAAATTCATAAACATTCAATTAATTTCAATATTATCAAAGATTTCAGACACATAAATCAGTAAGAACATTGACCTCAGAACAGGGTAGGCTGATTTCTTGCGTAATTTCAATAATTTTACATAGCAATTCTCATAAGGAAAATCTGAGATCCAAAGATAGCAAAAATGGTTCCAAAAGGGTACAATTTTCACTATTCTGGACCTAAGATTTCCTTATGAGAATTTACATGTAAGAATGATCATAAGTGGTCTAGAATCAGCCTAAACTATCTACTAAGTGACAAAAGGTCGTGATAAGATTCTGCATTGACATACTTCTTAATATTCGATGCCACATTCGTTAGAAGATACAATAATCAATCAGAAATGAGATTTATCTAACATTTGTTTTGTTACATATTTCCCATAGGTTTTCAGGAATTCATAAAACCTTCTAAAATAAATTAATTGAAATTTGCATGAAAACGTATATATATATATATATATATAGATATATATATATATAATAATATATATATATATATATATATATATATATATATATATATATATATTATACATATATATATATATATATATATATATATATATATATATATATATCTATATATATATATATACATATATATATATATATTTACATATATATATATATATATATATATATATATATATATATATATATATATAAATATATATATATATATATTAATATATATATATATATATATATATATATATATATATATATATTTACATATATATATATATATATATATAATGGCAATACAATTCAGTGGTCCAACTGTTATCAAGAGCCCATTGACTGAAACGATGACGATTCGGAGGATAAGTCTGCTTCAGTGTAATAAATACCTATTCTGAACTAAAGGCTTCAATCAGCAAAATCTATCACATTAATTTGACAATATTAATATATGATAAATGGTATATTGATAACAAAAGTATATTACATTCTCCCGCACTTTATTCGCTTTGTAACACGCTGAAATATTTTGGTGGATGTCAAATTCTTGTAGACCTACGAAGCGTATGACCGTCTTTTTCTTCACATCGTCTTTGTTTTTACTATCGACGATCTTAGAACTGATATTTCGTTCTTCAGGATGATTATCTAAATTAACTTCAAGGGATTCTTGAGCTTGGAGCTCTGAAGATTTCGGCACATGACAATTACAATTTTCAGTAATAGATTCGTTTTTTTATCTTCAATATTATGAGGACCCGATATGAAAGTCATATCTCCTCGAGGTGCTAGATGTTTGAGAGAAACGGTAGATTCTCTTCCACTTTGATGAGGTACTGGAGCATATTCTGGATTAGCTTCAATAAGTTCCATCTCCCCCACTAATGGATCATACTTTGTTTAGCTCACATTTTTTTTAAGAAATACTGTTTTTGAATTTATTATCCATTATGGTAAAGATGTTCCATAGGTGGATCGACGTTGATGATTGAACATACGTTCATGCGATGTGCAATTGATAGAGGTGCAAAGTAAGGATCGCACAGAATGCAATGCATCACATAATACAATTTCCCATTATGATGTTTTGAGGTTTCTAGTCTTCAAGGCAAGTGATATCGCTTTCTAGATTATTCCATTATACTGCCGGGGTTATTAGGTGTTGTTCTACTAGTTGCTATTTCGCGTTTCCATGTCCAGATATGAGTTACTTTTGTCTGTTCACTCTCGTGAGAGTATGGTGACATCACGTCTCAATTGCTCGGATCGTAGTTCTCCATCCTTCTCTGTCTTGAGCTGCAAGAGAAGCTTCATGCAGACAGTGCCAATGATTTCTTTGGTTTGATCCACCCAGTGCGTCGGTGACCTTCCTCTTGGTCGTTTGCCATTGATTTTTCCTCTATAATAAGTTTTTCCAGCCCATTCGTTCTTCTTGAAATGTATCCAAAATAGCGTAAATATGATTGGTTTATCCTGGTTAATAGCCTTGTGGTTATTTTTAGTTTCTTAAGAATTGACACGTTGGTACGATGTTCTGTGTATGAGATTCGCAGCATTCTTCTGTAGGCCCACATTTCAAACGCATCTATTTTCCTTCGATTGGCCATTTTTAAAGTCAAGTTCTCAGAGGCATATGTGGCAATAGGAAAGATAAAGGAGTTAAATAATTTCAGTTTGTTGCGCTGAGATATTGCAGAGTCTTTCCATATTCGAGTTAGTTTTATTGTTGAGTTACGTGCTATGGCCAGTCTGCGTTTGATTTCTTCGTCACAACCGCCTTTGTTTGTAATAAGTGATCCTAAGTAATTAAATTTCTCAATCACCTCAGAACCATCGATCTGTCTAACATTGGAAGGGTTGCGGTCTATTATCACAATTTGTGTTTTCTTTTTGTTCAACGCAAGATCATGTTATCTGCTGATCCTTTCCAACTTGCTCATGATTTTCGTGAGTTCTTCTGAACAAGCTAGTATTAAAGTGTCATCTGCATATCTAAGGTTAGTAATTCTTCTTCCTCCTATGGTTAATCCCCCTCGCCAACCTTGTAGAACTTCTCTCATTTTATACTCTCCGTATATATTGAAGAGTATCGGTGACACAACACAGCCCTGTCTTACACCACACTTTGGACTAAAAGACATAGATAGCGTGACTTTCACCTTCACGCAGCTATTGTCGTAAAGATTTTTAAGCAGAATGATCATATGCTTTGTTACTCCCATGTTTTCCAAGATAAGCCACAATTTCTTCTACTTTACACAGTCAAATGCCTTGCTGTAGTCGACAAAGCACAAATAAGTTTTTACATTAAATTCATATGCTTTTTCTATTATTTGTCTAACATTCAGGATTTGTTCCCTTGTTCCTTTTCCTGGCATGAATCCTGTCTGTTCGTCGGGAATTTGTGGAAGTTAAAAAGGTTTTAAACGGTTGTTTATGATATGAAGCAGAATTTTGCTTGCATGTGACATGAGCGCTATTGTTTTATAGTTGCTGCAGTCTGTAGGAGAGCCTTTTTTGTCTAGCGGCATGTACACCGATTCACACCATTCTTTTGGCCATACCCCAGTTTGCCAGATCTTAACACGCAGCCGGTGGATTGCATCAACACTGAGCTCGCCCATAGCTTTTATTGTTTCGGCGGGTATGCCATCATCACCAGGTGATTTGTTGTTTTTTAGAGTGCTTATGGCTTTTTCTACTTCGGCTTTTAAGATTGAGGGCTCTTTTTGTACCTTATCAATTTTTGGTAAACAATGGTCTTCGATTTTATCAGTAGAAAAAAGTTTTCCACAGTATTGTCTCCATACTTCTGCTATGTTGTTGGCATCTGTAATCGTCTCTCCGTCGTCATTTTTTTTAATATTTGTGTCTGCGGCCTAAATTCTCAGATATTTGACTGTATCATATAGTTCGTGGGATCTGTTTGTATTTGCATTTTCTTCAAGTTCTTCGCATACTCTTGCGATGTGCTGGTTTTTATCGTTTTTTCAGGATTTCTGAATTTCTTTGTCAAGAACCTTCTTATTCTCGAAGGTAATAGTTTTGGACAGGATCAGTTTTCTCCGGCCATCTATTAAGCCGATTGTTCCTTCCGTCATCCAGTGTTTTTTCTTTATCGGTTTTGGATTCGTGGTTTCGTTCACACCAGACAAGATCCATGTTTTGATCGCTTCCCACGTTTGATTTGAGTCTCCTTCAGTCAGAGTTCGCAACGTTTCCTGGAAAACTCTTTCTTCGGGTATCGGTAATCTTCGACTAGGCTTGAAGAGAGTCAAAGTCTTTAGTTTTATAGTAAGGCTAGACTTTAGGAGTTTGTGGTCAGAACCGCATATCGCGCCAGGTCGAGCGCAAGTATTTGTGACTGATGTCCGCCAACGCGTTTTTATGAGAGTATAGTCTATCTGGTTTTTATATAGGCCTGACGGTGATGTCCATGTTGATAGACGTCGAGGAGGATGTTTGAATATTGTATTTGAGATGGTCATATTATAATCTGTGCAGAACTCGATGAGTCGTTCACCGCGTTGATTCCTTTCGCCCAGTCTCTATTTCCCCACAATATTTCTCATGTGGTCATCGCTCTTGGTATTCCCTATTTTGGTACTGAAATCGCCCGTTACAATAAGGAGGTCTTTTTGCGGTATGTTCAAAATGGCTCTTTCTAGTTTTTCATATTGAGCTTCCACTTCGTCATCTGAGTGATCAGTTGTTGGCAGATATACCTGGATAATATGAAGTTTAACTGGTTTAGAGTTGAATGATATTCTAATTAATCTATCGCTGATGGCCTCGTAGCTCTCTACATATTTGGTGTACTTCTTGTTAACCAGAACTGCGACTCCATTTTTTCAAGTATCATTTGCTCCGGATATGTAGATAGTATGGTCAGCTGTGTTTGAATGACCATTTCCTTTCCAGTGTGTCTCTGAGATCCCGCATACTGATAAGTTTTCTCTGCGAATTTCTCTTTCCAGAATGTGTAGTTTTCCGGTTTGGAGGAGGCCTCGGACGTTCCATGTTCCTAGATGAATCTGATTTCGGAGATTACAGCGACTTCTTCCAGTCGTGGTTGCTGTCTGGGTTGTCTGGTTGCTCACATCCGCAGGTCCGGTCGCAAATTTCACACTAACCGAGCTAGAATCGATTAAGCACCGGTTGATAGTCGAGGAATATAATCAGGTGGTTTCTCATTGTCTGCCTGATCCTCATGCCGTTGACTCTTTCATTGAATTGAGTTAATCCGCCTAAGGGACTAGAGGGTGCCCCTTATGCCACTTGCACCGGGTCCGCCGTACCGAAGTCCTTCTTATCCGCCTTTTCCGCCGGTGTGGTCTTCAGCCGTATTCCTGGGCAAGTGTAAAGCGTTATACCCTGCAATACTTGGCCCTCAACAGAACTTAGCCACCGACTCATAAAGCCGGGCCCACCCCGCGTGCTGAGAGTTACCTAAGTAGATTCACAGAAGATATCGCTGGTTTCTCTTAGGCCGGGTTAATGCTCGTGTTTGAATCCACGAGCAAGGGCTCATTGGATGTACATGCATTAATTTGGTCGAAATTAGAGTAATATAAATCTGACTTCTTCCGAGCATTTTCTAAGGAGCATGACAGGAAAATTGCTTGTTCTAACTCCAATGTGTTTTTTTCTAACAATCGTTGACGTATGGAGGTTGAGAGTAAACCATTTATAAAAGCTTCACGGATGAACTCATTTTTGTTTAGTTCAGCATTGACTGGTTTGAAATTACAATCTTTACTAAGCAATCTCAATGCCTGTACATACTGATCTATGTTCTCACTATCTTGTTGTCTTCTCGTGGCAAGCAAATATCTTGCAAATACTTCGTTGGCTTGTTTTACGTACAATTCTTCTTCACAGCTTCATGATAACTTGTACAGTCGCTAATATACTGATACACTGAATGAGACACATAGTTTATCAATAGTTTGAGTTTATCAGTTTCCGATAATTGTTTTTCTGGTTCCTTCGAATCTGCCAGTCAGGACGATTATGTAAACCATAATTGCACAAAACACATTCCTCGTAGAAAGCTGATTTTCATAATACAGCTAAAAAATTTGTGGAAGCTGTATTTTTATGATGAACTGTCAATCAATTCACAACAAAAATTGAATGCCATGACATGTGACTTGACGCTTTCATGATTTGACGTTAGTTCGCCACCACAAAAAGTACCTCTAAATAAGTCACCCTTCATAAATAAATATATATATATATATATATATATATATATATATATATATATATATATATATATATATATATATATATATATATATATATATATATATATATATATATATATATATATATATATTTATATATATCTATTTATATATATATATAGATATATATAATATATATATATAAATATATATATATATATATATATATATATATATATATATATATATATATATATATATATATATATATATATATATATATATTTATATATATATATATATATATATATATATATATATATATATATATATATATATATATATATTTATGAAGGGTGACTTATTTAGAGGTACTTTATGTGATTCACGGTCGATGGCACATTAGACGTTTCTGGTTAACCATACCACGGATCACTTTGAAAATTTAATGGAGGGCATAGTCGGACATTCTCTACCCTACTAAAATTTTTTGGTAATGCGGTGTTGCCACTTCCATTAGAAAATAGTAGCAACTTTGATTTTTCAAATGAAACACTCTGTATATAATATCATTTTTAGAATCTTCAACAATTTCCCAATAATTTTTTAAGAAAATTCCCTATACCTATCTGTTACCGTTTTCCAAATAAAAATTATTTTCATTTTTTTTCTTCGGAAATCAAGACCTATTGAAACGCTGATATCTTTGAGTTGAAAAATACTTTGATATCGAAATTTGGGTTGGAGTTTGGTGATACCTGGAGGCTTCCTACACTTCAGTCTAATTTGCATTACTTCAATACAGGGTAGTAAAAAAATTGAGTTATTTTGTTTGCTTGAAAAAGTGACTGAAAGTTGATTATTTCGAATGGAATGCCCTATATACTATTGAAAATTCGGAAAGCTGCTGGAATTTGCTCTTTATCTATGTATCATAAATATACCTAACTAGTCAGGTTTCGGACTTATTAGCATTTATCTGTAAAAATGTTCCTTGTACATGGTGTTCTCATTCGGTATTTGGTAAGAATGCCATGATCACTATTTGACAGTAACGTTGTGACAATCTACTAATAATATCGATATTTTTGATATCTCAGAAGTTGCAAACCTTCAAAACCGATGGAACAAAACTATTTAAACGAAGTACTTATGAATTTGTTTATTATTTTTGGACATTTTGAAGAAATTATCCGCAGAACGTGTAAAAAATCAATGAAATGTATCCGAATCTACCGCCACTAAACCTTAAGAAATTTATACGAATTCAGAACGATTTAAATGCGTATGGATAAACGTGAAAAAAGCACCAAGAGACTTGATAGTGGAAATATCGATAAAAATAATTATAAAAAAGGAAAGAAATTATGTGGAATGTTTCACAATATGTTGGAATCACTGGCCAAGCCAGTTCCAAGCACTTCAAAATGCGGGCGTTGACTGATTTCGACGTGACAGATCTGATTTCATCCGCATCCAAATCTTCAAATGTTTGGGTAATACTTTGTAACAATTCGTCTCTCGAACGCACACCAAAAAATAAACAAATTCATGTTTCGAGTACAAAATTTTCAAGAGTCCTGGCACTTTAATGTTTATTGTGCAATCAGAAATAATGGCGTCGTGGCACTACGTTTTTACCAAGAAAATTTGAATGGTAAGCTGAACGTTTCTGATTCATCTTAGATATTAAATGTGCTTATTATCTTATAGGTCAAGGCTACCTCAACTTTTTACATCATTTTGAAACAGACTATTTAGATAATCTGCCGCTCGCTGTTTATAGAAACCTGTTTTATCAACCGTGTGGAGGTGCACCATCACCTCCACACGGTGGCTACCTCATCGATAATGTTTTACAAAATGTTTTTGATGATCGATGGATAGCGAACAATGGTCCCTTTCTTTGGGCACTGCGCTCTCCAGATTTTGCAGTGCTCAATTTTTCTGTTTGGGGTGTAATTAAAGATCGAGTGTATAATACTCCCATAACACCTATGGAAGATTGCATGCAGCGGGTAAGGAATAAGTTCAGAAATTTAAGGCCGGAGTCTATGAGAAGAGTGACCCATCAACAAGTGTTACTCAGATGTGAAAAATGTCTGGAAGTTCAAGGACGTCAGTTTCAACATTTACTGAAAAAACAATTTGTTTAATAGTGTATTAGGATCAGTTTCACAATATGCAGCAACTAAAGAGTCTTGATCAATATTCATGGTTTTTATTGTTCGACTGGACTTTCCTCAGTCCTAAGCTCTTGAAATTTTCTATAATTTGCTTTACAACCTTTTTCGATGGCTTTTGTTTCTGCGGATATCGGATGGCAAATTGTTCACATGTTCTTGACAACACTTTATCATATTGTCCATAGATAATAAATAAGTTTAAATAATTATCCTACATATAATTTAAGCGCCCGAGCATGATTATTAATGATTTTCAAATAATGTGTGACCGTGACAGCTCACAAATTTATTTAGAGTTTGATTGTTTCATGATGCCAACGTCAGAGCCAACTAAGAGTATCTTGGTCGTGGCATAATCGTCATATAAAAATATTAAATTGGTAATATTTCGAAAACTGAAAATTTTAGATATAGATAACTTCATACAAAGTTACCTTGATTTTTTATGCTAATTACTACAAGATAAGAAAACTTGGAGGTTTCCATTTGAAACAATTGATTTTTGACAGTTTTTTCAATCTCATTTCAGATTTTATTTTTTGAACACCCTGTATGGCTAGTTCTACAAATATTATACAAAATCTATTAAAGTAAGTCCTTTTCTAGAAGGAATTCAACCGAAAGTAAGTGAAAAGGGCTTCCTTATATGAACAATTGATAATTATATTAGGGCTTGCAATCGTCATTTTTGATATAAAAACCTGAATATGTCATAAACGCTTAGACTTAGGTAAATGACATAAAACATAAAATCTGCCAAGAATATTGCGTAGAATCCGAAAAAGTATTAATATACAGGGTGTCCTATTTAAAATAAGCAAGTTGGTATCTATTCACGGTATAACCAAAAGTGCCACCATCTTGAAAATATCTTAGTCGAGTTGCCGCTATCAACATAAGTTTACTGTCAAATTTTGAAAAGTTTCCTATGTAAAGTTTTCCATATAAAGATCGCATTCTTTCCCGGTGCGACACTTTATATATATATATATATATATATATATATATATATATATATATATATATATATATATTATATATATATATATATATATATATATATATATCTATATATATAATAAATATATATATAAATGTATATATATATATATATATATATATATATATATATATATATATATATATATATCTATACATATATATATTTAGTTGGGGAACAAATCGGCATCCCTACAAACATCGTAGTTAAATGGCATCCTTATCTGTATATCGTGTATTTTGTATTAGAAATGTGGCCAAAGTGAACTCCATTCAGCACAACGGCTACTTTGGCATCCATTTATATATTTTCACGTACAGAGGAGAACCAAAGTGGCATCACTACAGTGTTGCCAATTTCTAAAGGAGATAGAGTAAGCCGGTTTTCATGTTCTCATGATCTTCGGAATTAACTTGAACATTTTCTGTAAAATGTAATTGTTTGAGATACATATCACATAAAGCTGGATGGCTGCTTTGCTTCGAATGATAAAATAGAAGATTCTGTGAGAAATTTTTCTGTATATGGTTTCAATTGAAGGTGACCTTTTCACTTCGTTATCAGGTGCTTCAATTTTAATACATTTTATTTTCTATTTCATTAAATTCAAAATAATCTTTGTTCCTCTAATATCATGTGTTCCATGAGCTATAAAATCTGTATTTTCACTTTTTCAGATTTGTTTCATTTTTGTGATATATTTCAATGATTCAATCACCTACTAGACTAATATAAGTTCGAATTTATTATAGTGTTTTCAATAAAAAATGAATGCCTATATTTTAAAACAACACAAAATAATCTCTTGGGAATCATTCATAAATGTTATAGGTATTGAGTTTATCAGGTGAGCAGAAGGTTATGAATTTCTTTGTTTCCTGGTTTCTTTTCACATCTTTAGTATGATAGCATTTGGTGAATTAGGTAATCAAAATTTGCGAGGAAAACCTATTTTCAAGTTCTTTTATAGCTTTCACTTCTAGTCTGTAATTGCCTTAAAATAATATTTCGATTACTTCCAAGTTTAAATAAATCAGGATTTTTTCAGGAGTAAAGTGCATGGGACAAACATTAGAGTAACAGGTTTGTTATCTAAATAATTTGTAACTTTGATTGAACACTGAATTAATTAGTAGGTCAGACATATTACTCGAAAATCACATTTTTATTATTAATGTACATAGTTATAGATACAGACAAAAACTGTTCATTTAAGATGTCAAAGAACGTGCATGAAAGAAGAATTGAGTAAAACATTTTTCAAAAATTATTAACTTCATGAGTAGATGAGAACACACTACACAAATAACAAAAACTGAAATAATAACGTATTTCATAGATTTCTTTGAATCAATAATAAATCTGAATACTCTACAACGCTGATTTTTTTTATTGAATTGATTAGCTACATAGACTTTTATTTGTGGCCATGTTTTGTTTGAAAATATTTCAGAATATTTTTCGATTAAATTGTTCAGGTTACTTCGGTACGATTCTTTCTTGAATGTGGTTTATGAAAAATTTCTTGGTTAGACTTTTTTGTTCTGCTGTCCAAGGAACCAATATTCTCTTTGCTTAAGGTTTTGTTTCAGTAGACAATATTTTAGGTGGTTCCATGTCTAAGGTTGCTGCATTTCGCAGTCTTGCTCAGTGTTTTGTGTTATGCCTTTGCTCGCGCTATTTCCTATCTCTATATCATGTTCCAAAGGAATGTAATTTTCTGTTTACTCATCTATTTCAGGATGTCAATTTCTTGCAAACTTTTACCTTTATATTTTTCTAGGTCTTCCTCTTGGCATACTAACAGCAACTTACTTATTTTTCCATTTTGATAAATTTCGTCTGGTAATCTATAACATCCTTCGTGAGTTTTGTCAGTATGTCCCATGAAGGATGCAAGCTGCTGTTCTGCAAGTTCAGTCTCAGCCTAGTTGATGTTAAAAATTGAGCTTTTTCATTGTCACCTAAAGCTAATTCAATCTCAGTTCAAAAGAATTCAATCTCAGTTATTGAAGCTAATTGAGCTAATTTTTTCATAACTAAGTATCCATTTATAGGATTTAACGTTTTAGGTACACCAAACAGAAACATGTTCGAATCTAATTGAAAATTTTTTCTTAGATCATTCAAAAATGTAAAGGACTCAACATGAGTCCTATTGAACAGCACTGGAACTCCACGACCCCGTTTTCCTCTTATAAAAATGAACGAGAACCTCCAAATTCCCGCCATAAAGCCCATAATTATTTGAAATTTCAATCTTCCACGTTTACGGATGCTAAAGTAACTGCAATCTGTAACAAGTTCGTAACAAACAAGATTGCCGAGTATATATGGATGCCAAAGTAACCGCAATATGTAACGTGTTCGAAGTAAATAAAATCGCGATTGTAGCACTGTGGTTACTGTTTTCGAAAATTCAAATTAGAATTGAAATATTGAATGTCGACATAGACCGAACAGTAATGAGAATATTTCAGGAATAGTTAAAACTTTAGCTTCATCGACCAGAAAATTAAATTTGATGAAAAAATTTCAATATTTCTCAATAATTTCCATCCTCGTATTATGAAGATTTTCTCAATCTTCGATCGAATTACATTGTTATATCTATCTCTTAAGATAATATTCATTTCCTGAAAATTTTATATCCGAAATAACTGTGATTATAAGGCAGAACAATTTCATAATAGAGAAGTTATTAGACATAAGTTCATACATAAATCTGAATATTTTGAAATCTAGACTCTAAATAGCCCGAATTACCTATGTAACTAACTGACAGGTACTAAAATTATATGATAGTTTCTTCAAAGAAATTATGAATTTTCAGATTTTCAGTTGACTGAAAAAAAAACATTTCTAGCCAATTCTATGTTTTTATGAATATTAATTTGTTTTTTTTTTAATTTTTTGGTGCTGTATAGCATATGAACCTTTTTTGAAATGGTATTCATTATTTAGTAAGGTGTCATATTATGAAAAAATGTTACTCAATAATCTGAAACATATCATTTTTTTCTTAGGGAAATGATCAAAAGTTCAATTTCACTTCCATGTAGAAGAAACGAAACTGAATCAATCATCATAATAATTACTGTCATTAATTTCTATATAGTCTGAAAAGTTGATGATATTTTTCAATATTACACTTAAACTTTTATAATGAATAGTTACGAATTCACAGAAATCAATACAAATGAAAAAACGTTTCAGATCCTGTCCAAGAATTTCAAAGTAACAGCCTTTCAATGAATTTGAAATGCACTTATACTTAGTTGGATTTAGCAAAATCACAATTCGCTTTTCATTTCTAATCGAGACTAATGTAAATATCCAAACAATCACATAATTCGCTAGAGGATTGCCAGCCGCAACGTTGTCAGATTTATGGATGCCAAATTAACCGCTCCTCTGATTGCCTTGTAAGTATACACAATCGAACTAGCGCACCCTAGCACATATACACTCGAACTACAGTATACTCGTATTTTTCGAAGAATTATCAAAATAGCATCCATCTTTTTAATCGCTTTTACGCATGAATAATAAGTATATCAACACACAGGAAAAGTTTTTTGTGAAAGTCAAATTGGCATCTGTATATTGGATGCCAATTTACTTCGGATGCTACTTGAACCGCAGATTTTGCAGGCGGGATGCCAATATGGACGCGAACTAAATATATATATATATATATATATATATATATATATATATATATATATATATATATATATATATAATTGTATATATATATATATATATATATATATATACATATATATATATATATATATACATAGCTATCAAATGGTACTAAGCCCGGCACATACCATAGATGAAGTGAAGCCCGGGTTGAGAGGCAAGGGGTTTTATTTTATTCCTCAATATTCAGATATTTGTGAGTTATTCGTCGGCGTGTTGATAGATATAAGGCCCTACGTACGATATGAATCCCGGCATTTGTCATCAGCCAAATAAAACGAGAGAAATGAAATTAATCTTCTATATTACTCATTTGCTCATTCGGTAGCGTGGAAATGTGCATATCCAGAAGTCTTACTGCATTTCTATAACAAGAAGATAATAGCGATAGGTAAGTACCTTAATTTTTTTTCTGCTAATGATTTCATAAAATCACATTCACCCGAAAATAATCGATGTGCATATTATGAATTTTCCTTTTCTTTCAGTATTTCATTCCAAATGGTTACTCCAATTTTTTGAAAACTACCTTTCAAGAAAAGAAAATGAAACCACGTTAATTTTTTTCCTTTCTGGAATGGAACTCTTTACAGGACTTTATGGAAGTGAGCAAGGATGCGTTCTAGTCTAGACTGACATCTATGTTATTGTATATTGTTTTGTTGATGTTGGAGTTTTTTGTGGATGTTACGATTCTGATTTTCATGTTTTTATTGTATACATGGTTTTATGTGAGATTGATTGATTATAAAGTGTTCCTTATTTGTATACATCTACAGACTTGCCATGTAATTATTTTTGATGGTTAAATAAATTATTATTATTATTATTAAATAATTGAGTGAAATTGAATAAACTTTGATTTCAAAATTATTCATTGCGGATATAATCAATCATCATTTTCAAACTTGCATTACAATTGGTAGAAACTGGTTGTACCTTATTTGCTAATCAGAACTCCGGAAATAATTGGATTTATGGAACTAAAGTTATGATGTCTAGCTGCAAATAGTGGTGCTGAAGAACCCAAATTATTGACAACGACCAAATTCACAACGCTTCAGTTAATGACAATATAATCGAATGGGATGGAACAAATGGCCACACAAAAAAGACTCATTCCGAATTCTACATAAAAATTATCTAGAATTTTAACTCTAGTTTAGTCAACGAATGCTTTTTTGTTCAAAGACACTTGCTTGCGCAAGTCACGCCCATTTAGGACACTTTATAAATAAACTTTATTTAACCATATTCAATGAATTAATAGTTGAATGAACAATAATTCCGCGGCAATTATTGTGATTTTTCAATTAGTTATTCAATAATCAATTAATAATTTTTTGCCGCTTGAACATGAACGTTGCAAGTTTGATATCTGTTAAACTATAGATCTGAGATTTTTTTTCTTACTTGGCGCTAGTTTTGAAAGTCTTCAGAACAGATCCCCGTTAAGTAAATTGAAAAAATTTCATTTCTCAGTTTTGCTCGATGGGCATTTAGGATCTAGTAACGCAAGTGTTGCATACAAGATTTTATTTTTCACGAAAAAATTATTTTATAATAATGAAAAATCGATTTTAAAATCGGTTCATTGCTCCTATTCTTTCTTTTTTCTCATAGTAAGTATGTCATTTGTTGATATTTTGACGTTTGTGAATATTTTTGTCATCATATTTAGGAAATGTCATTGCTGCTTTCTTTGTGTAGTCTTATAAGAATTAACGGAAATGAGAATGAATTTACCAAGAATATAAAGAAAAATGCAGCCAAAGCTGCGAATAATTCATTGCCGGAGAGATCCAGAGTCGTATAATGAGCGGGCGTTATGATCCATATTGCTGCTCATAACGCCCTAGGGCATCATGAGTGTATTTATAGCAACCGTATCTAAGGTAAAATCAACAAATAATATACAAGTGAAAAATTAAAATTATTAATTAACTATTGCATAACTAATTGAAACCTATCTAGTAAGCGCCTAAATTGTTTCATTCGTCAATGTTCGTATTCAGTATGGTTAAGTAATGTTTATTGTTAAATTGTCCAAAATGGGCGTGACTTGCGCAAGCCACATTAAACATTTTTGGTGATATTTTTACCCCTCTGAGAAAAATATAAATTTTAATCTTACAGTTTCGGGAGTCTGGAATTTACCTTTTTTAACTTTCAGTAAATTGTTTTCAACTTTTACAGTTTTCGCGAGCGAAACTTAATTTTTTCCAAAAAACATCTACATTTTATTCCATATCGAAGGACACTTCGCTCATATTTTTCCGAGACTGTTGGAAAAAAATGGACAAAAAAGCACTTGTTGACTAGACTATCAGTTGTTCATGATGTAGGAAATAATTTTTTGTCTCTAAAAATGTAGCAAAATCTTGGAGTTAACAAACTCTCACAATATTATGAAATATGTTTCAAGTTATTGTCGGAGATCTTTAGCTCAATGATATGTTAACTAGATAATGTGGTATAATGAAAAAGCATTATCAGAAATTATAAAAAAAAATTGTTGAAAAGCTGAGAACAGTGAAATAATATAATTTGAAACTACAAGTTACCAAACTTGAAACACACTAATCTATTTGCTTTCATATTGCCCCAGAATATTTACCAGGTGGCAAAAGTGCTTTGACTAGAAAAGGGTAAGGGTAAAGAGTTTCGAGGCAAGAATTTGAATGAAATTGAACTTGACAAAGATATATATTATAGTTCTGAATCAGAAGAAGATCCAATTGAAAAGATGAAAAATTGCCGACAGCAAAAGAAAAAACACTAGAAGTTCAAACAATGTAACAGTTGAAGTATCAGAAAATGACCAGGAGAGAATAAAGACCTCAAAACAAATTCGGACATCAGAGATAGAAATCGACGAAGAAAGAAATTATCAGTTGACAAAGCCGATGAAACAATTACAAAAACTGAATAGACGTGTTCGATGGACAATGAAAGAAAAGGATCTTGTTGGCAGATATTTTGCAGATATGGAGATATGATAAATTATAATTTAAGAGAAGGAGATCATTTGTTGATTGACCATTTCAATACCACCAATCTGAACAAGTCAATAGATGTAATGGGTGACAGATGGTACAACAATTTTCCTATAATGATCAAAGCTTCGAAAACTGTCAAGCAATTTAAGTCTAGGTTAAGAAAATTTTGTTTTCAGATGTAGCTTGTATTATTTTTCAGGTTTGTTTTCTTTGTCTCCAATTGATTTGATTTTATTTTTCACACGTGATAATATGGAAGATTTTTGTATACTAGCAATTTTGCTAAATAAATGTTATTATTATTTTTATTATAACTCATTTGAAAAATGAAATAACACCTAGAAAATGTGAATGCGACGAATTTATAAAAAAAATATGGAGAGATGGTGGTGGGTAAAGATTGAGTGAAAATATAGACTTTAATTTATAACTGCATCCGATAACTTTCAATAAACATTCAGTTGTACTAAGATCTACTTTTCATGTCCTTTTTGTACTCAGAATCATTTCATTTTATTCATCATTAAATTTCCAGAAGTATTTAATTTTTTTCAATGTACCTAACTTCGAAGCGTTAAATTGCACTTAAAGCGATAAATATCACACAAATATATCAAATTCGATTCGAGCTTCAAATACAATAAAAAACTTTCGAGTAATTTATATTTCTGCTTCACCTGAATTTGCCGGGCTTTCCAAACACTTAAAAATGTGGTGGGCATCTTATAATACGTGAGCTATGTATGAATTGTATATTGTATATACTGATTGCGTTGTGGGCCCTCTGGTGGCAATAATATCGAACTAGAGCTGTATAAATTGAGTTATTTTACGAACTTACGAAGCCCTCTTCGATTTTGAGAAATAAATACAGATGGCATTATCTACATCAAATTAACTCATATACACAACAATTTTTGCAAAGCCCGATTCGGGCTTCGTAAAAAATTCAAAGGCTTCGTAACATTCGTAAAGTATACTATTTTGGGCTTGGTAATGCCAGCATCTATGTATATATATATATATATATATATATATATATATATATATATATATATATATATATATATATATATATATTTATTCGAATTGTTGTTGCCTGTGATCTATTTTTAATCTCTTGATAATTATTAGCAATAACAGGCTGGTTGAATCTTAAAAAACTCGATTTTATTAAAGAGTTGACGTTTCACTTCGATATTCGTAATTGAAATTTCTTTGACATTTATTGATGTGAAAAAATAGAAAAAATAAGGCTGCTTTGTCTTGCTAGTTATTTATTATATGCTATTCAGTCTAATATTAACATTCAAAAATGCTATCATTAGATGGTAAGGGAAACCAAAGAAACCTTTACCTACGTAATGTTTGAAAATAAAAATAATAGGGTATTATTTATCTAACAACAAAGAAATGAGTCATGGGAAAACATTAAAGATGTGGAGTAAAATTATCGGTATAGTACGTTTATATGGAAGCAGCCGTTGACACATGTTTCGTCCATATAAACGAACTATACCGATAATTTTGCTCTACCTATTTAATATTTTCCCGCGACTAATTTCTTTGTTATTGTTTATTTACTCGTTCTTAGTTCTCGCGGATAGCATTAATCGCCTCCGTGCCAAAGTTTGACCAAATCTCCCATACCGGAGAGTTCAAACAATAAACCACAATGAGGGTGATTGTCTTCCGTATCAGAGGATTTTGTTTGTTGTACTATTTTCATCTTCAAATTTTCAATCCAATGCTTTGCTACGCCGTTCTGATGAGGACCAAAGAGTCCGAAACACGTGTCAACGGCTGCTTCCATATAAACGTACTATACCGGTAATTTTACTCCACATCTTTAATGTTTTCCCATGACTCATTTCTTTGTTGTTAGATAAATAATACCCTATTATTTTTATTTTCAAACATTACGTAGGTAAAGGTTTCTTTGGTTTCCCTTACCATCTAATGATAGCATTCTTGAATGTTAATATTAGACTGAATAGCATATAATTAATAACTAGCAAGACAAAGCAGCCTTATTTTTTCTATTTTTTCACATCAATAAATGTCAAAGAAATTTCAATTACGAATATCGAAGTGAAACGTCAACTCTTTAATAAAATCGAGTTTTTTAAGATTCAACCAGCCTGTTATTGCTAATAATTATCAAGAGATTATATATATATATATATATATATATATATATATATATATAGGTATATATATATATATATATATATATATATATATATATATATATGTATATATATATATATATATATATATATATATATATATATATATATATATAATATATATATATATATATATATATATATATATATTTATATATATATATATATATATATATATATATATATTTATTATTTAATTTATATATAAATATATATATATATATATATTATATATATATATATATATATATATATATATATATATATATATATATATATATATATATATATATATATATATATATATATATATATATATATATATATATATATTGTTACGAATTCGGGTTCGCTAGGATGTTTCCGATAACTAACTAAATTTAATTAATAAACAAAACAACAGTAATTCTGACAATAACCACACTTTCAATAACTGTCACTACTTCAAAACACAAGCTTCGTTCTTCTTTTATAACACAGTAGTTCACTGTAGACTGTCCCCGTTCTCTTCTATGGTCGCTTTTATATGTCTTGTCATTCCTTCGAGAAGCTTCCATAATGTTCTAGTTTTCGAATTAAGAGCGCGGTTACTTCAACGTTCATCGAGCACACAGAGTCGGCTTTAGACATTTTCGTAACACTGCGCCCCGCTTAAGTTTGATCAAAATCTTCTGATACACCTCACCGTGATACTTCTAGCTTTGTAGTGCACTCAGCATTGTATAAAAAAAATTCACTATTAGTAGTTCGTGAATATTTTTTTTACAATAATTATTTCGAAGGAGGATATTATGGTATAATACAATTTGTGTATGAAATGATAAGCCAATATTTGTGTGGAGTAGTTCGAAGACCATGTGATAAAAACGTCACCCGTTATATATAACGGGATAAGGAAAAGGATTCCAGCCTACCATTCCTAGATGTTCTAGCCACATACAATAACAATTACATGAGTACATTAGTCTACAGGAATCCTACACACTCAGGTTAGTAACTCAACTACGCTTCTAATAATTCAATGAGTACGAAGAAAGAATTAATCCGGACCATACTCAGGAGACCGACAACAATCCACATCTTATGGAACAAGAAATATCGAACACCAGAAGGTAGCTGATGCAAGTGGCTGCAGTGAAAAACTGATAAAAAGTAAAATTACAGAATTTCAACAGAATATATCTAATCATATCAGATATATGGAACATCCTGAGTTTTATCTGGTTTGGTTTTGGGTAGTTTGCCACTCTACGGTTTGAATGTTAAATCAAGATATCGTACCCTGTGTATGTGGAAATGCATACATTCACGAAATAAAGATAGCTTTCAACGTAAGAATCGGATAACATCCATTACAAACACAGAGGGCTGAAACGTCGTTATTAGTCATGTAATTTCCGCATCATATTGTTACGAATTCGGGTTCGCTAGGATGATTTCCAATAACTAACTAAATTCAATTAATAAACAAATCAGTATTTAATTACACATAGTAATTCTGACAATAACCAAACTTTTCTAATAACTGTCACTACTTCAAAACACAGGCTTCGCTCTTCTTTTTCATACGGTAATTCACTTTAGACTGTCCACCGTCCCTTCTGTGGTCGCTTTTATATGTCTTGCCATGCCTTCGAGAAGCTTCCAAAATGTTCAAGTCTTCGAATTAAGAGGGCGGTTACTTCAACGTTCATATGAAATATGGAATATTCCAGAACACACAGAATCGGCTTTAGTCATTTTCGTAACACTGCCCCCCTCTTAAATTTGATCGTCCCGATCAAAATCTTCTGGTACAATTCCACCGTGATACTTTGCTAGCCTATCTAAATGTACAACTTTAGGCTTCGTCCTAGGAGTGCGTTGGATTCGGTAGACAACATCATTTATTCTGTTTGTGACTTTATAGGCTCCTTCCCAATTCTGGCTCTATTAAGGTGATTAACCTTTCTTTCGCTGGGAATTGTTCAGCCATACTAAATCTTCTTCTTTAAATCTGGCCGAGTTCGCCCTCAAATCATACTGGGTCTTCATTCTGTCAGTATTAGCATCTATCTTATCCTGGACGTGCTCATAGATCTTTCTTAGGTGCAGTCTCAATTCATCTGCATAAGTCCTTACTTCCAATGGTGTATCTACGTGAGTACCCAACAGCAAATCACATGGTGAAAGTAATTCTCTACCAAAGAGTATCTTTGCTAGAGTATGACCTATGGAATCATGAACTGATTCTCGACAAGCCATCAGCAGTAATAGCAAATGTCTGTCCCAATCCTTCTGGTGATCAGCCACAATCATCGACAGGTATTGTTCCATGGTGCAATTGAATCTTTTTACCATTCCATCAGACTGTGGATGTAATGGAGTGGTTCTGGTCTTTCGAATGTTCAATATCTCCATAACTTTCTTGAAAACTTCGCTTTCGAAGTTTCGTCCCTGGTCTGAGTGCAATTCCAGTGGATTTTCGTATCGGGATATTAACTTATCTACTAGTACACGTACGACAGTCTCAGTCTCTTGGTTCGGAAGAGAATAGGCTTCAGCCATTACAACCAGTATGTATTTATTTCCATCGTTAGAAGTTGGAAAAGGCCCGGCAACATCAATGGCGATTCTCTCAAATGGAAGTCCTACATTTCATTTCTCCATAAGTTCTCTTTGAGGGTCCCTTAGTGCCTGCACATGTTGGGCATTTTCTGCACCAAGCTTCTACGTCATCACGGCAGTAGACCCAATAAAATCTTTCCCTTATTCTTGCAATTATCTTATTTACGCTAAAATGGGCTCCTGACCTTCCACCGTAAATTTCCTGTAGAATTTCTTGCACTTTGCTGGTTGATACCACTAAGAGGGTTTTGATTTCTTTACCATCCGGACTTTCCCATTTCCTCTTGAGTAACCCATTTTCAAAAATTAAAGAATCACGTTGTGCCCACAGTGCCTTCGTTGTTGAAATATCTTTCCAGGTGGGTCTACGGTTGAGTCTTTTCGATTCTCTGAGATGCTTCATTCCAGGATATTGTTCCTGTGCCTGAATTAATTCTTCGGTCGTCCATCTCTCTTTGAAATCAATGGTAGTTCTCCTTAAACCGATTATTCTTCTGTTTCTGTTATTATCTCTGCCTCTGTTCATTCTGGCACGACATTCTCTACTAGTGTGTCCATATTTTCCACACGAGTAACATTCACCCTTAAAAGTTACTCGGTTCTTTTCAAAGGAAGAAATGAGTTTGTCTAACCGTTCCAATATATCCACTCCAAATGTTTTGTTTTTCTCTACTTCCACTTTTCGATCTCTGTGTGTTGCTCGGTTATCACAAGATATTAGTTTTGCTGTTTCAAATTCCAGAGCCCTCACTAAAGCATCATTTCCTGTTCTTGGTCTCTAAATTTTCAGACTTTGAATCAGGTCGGTGTCTTTAACCCATTAATAAATGATTTGACACTCATTTGCTCAAGGATATCATCTGGAGCCATTGAGTAGGCTAACCGAGTCAAATTTTCTACTTCGGCCTGAAATTCTTGTAGTGATTCATTTGACAATTGATGCCTACCTTCTAAATGAGCCTGGTACAACATTTCTTTACGATCATCTCCATATCTGAACTCTAGGGTTTTTATCAGAGTTATGTAATCTTCCTGCTTTTTTTACTGAAAATGTTTTGTAATAGTTCTGCAGCGTTACCTCTGAGGGAAAAAACCAGTTTTACTGCTTTCATTTTATCTGCCCAACCATTAGCTTGGGCTGCTACTTCAAACTGCCGTTTGAGTATTGGCCAGGAAGAATCTCCATCAAAAGTAGGTAGCTTTGAAACTTTCAGTCTGGGAATTTGATTTGACATTACTTTTGATTTATTTTTTTTCATTGTTGATATTCGTTTTTTTAAATTATGCAATTGCTCTTCCAGGTATTCCTTCACATTTACTATTTCACCTCTCAATATCACATTATCGTCCTTCCTACCTTTGTCCAGATCTTCCAGGATTTTCTGTAATCCTTGTAATTCTTGCTCCTGACGTTTTTACTCATCTAGTTTTTTTGCACTCGACGTTTCTGTTTTTCTAATTTCTCCTGTTCTCCACCTTTTTGGTCTTCCAATTTCTCCTGTTTACGTTGTTCAGTGAGTTTTTGCATTAGTTTTTCCATCCTCGATTCCATTTTTCTGGTTATTGGCATGCCACACTTCTGACACCAGATGTTACGAATTCGGGTTCGCTAGGATGATTTCCAATAACTAAGTTCAATTAATAAACAAATAAGTATTTATTTACACAATAGTAATTCTGACAATAATAACTACACATTTCTAATAACTGTCACTAGTTCAAAACACAATCTTTGCTCTTCTTTTCAACAAGGTAATTCACTGTAGACTGTCCCCTGTCTCCTCTATGGTCGCTTTTATATGTATTGTCATTCCTTCGAGAAGCTTCCAGAATGTTCTAGTCTTCGAATTAAGAGGGCGGTTATTTCAACGAATATTCCAGAGCACACAGGCTCGGCTCTAGCCATTTTCATAATAATATATATATATATATATATATATATATATATATATATATATATATATATATATATATATATATATATATATATATATATATATATATATATATATATATATATATATATATATATATATATATATATATATATATATATATATATATATATATATATATATATATATATATATATATATATATATATATATATATATATATATATATACCTATATATATATAATTATTTATTCGAATTGTTGTTGCCTGTGAACTATTTCTAATCTCTTGATAATTATTAGCAATAACAGGCTTGTTGAATCTTAAAAAACTTGATTTTATTGAAAAGTTGACGTTTCGCCACGACATTCGTGGCTTTATCAAAACTTTTCAATAAAATCAAGTTTTTTAAGATTCAACAAGCCTGTTATTGCTAATAATTATCAAGAGATTATATATATATATATATATATATATATATATATATATATATATATATATAAAGGTCTTATGTATTTGGGATAGCAGTCTTGAGGTAGAAATAAGTGTAAGTAGATAAAAAATGGGTGTGCCCCGTAAACAATGAACTTGACCTTGAAAAGGTGGTTAACCTTGAGTCGATATTTAGGAGTAGGGGTAACTTAGTTGAGGGGCGTGCATCATACACAATGAATGACCTTGAATATTTATCAGGAGTGGGGATAGTTTATTTTTCGATTGGTTCACCTTGAAAGTCGAACAGACCTTGAGCATAATGACCTTGAATATTTATCAGGAGTGAGGATAGTTTAGTTTTCGATTGGTTTACCTTGAAAATAGAACAGACCTTGAGCATAATGACCTTGAATATTTATCAGAACTGGGGATAGCTTATTTTTCGATTGATTGACTTTGAAAATAGAACAGATTTTGAGAGTATCAACGTTTCACATAAAGTTTTGTGTGCGCCATGTTTTGAAGCAAAGAAAGCTAAATGTATCATCGATGAAGAAACAATTGTGAGTTCGCATAATATTGACACCATAGTTGACAAAGAAACCTTAGTCCATTATATCAAGCTTTATGGAAACGAGTGTGCAATCTGTGGAAAAGCCATTTATGCGTGTAACAGAAATAGATCCAAGAGACTGCACTGGCTATAGTATGAAAACTGTGTAATCATGGAGCATACTGAGATTGTCTGGAAAATAAATTCACAGAAATACCAGTTGGAATACCATTTCGAAAAGATGGATGGAAAAAATGAAAATCATTATCCTAGTATCGATTTCGAATCAAGTGGTAGGGATACAGTAAATGAGGCAAAAAGTATATGTGATGCAATTCTCAGTGATAAAATTTCAGTGAGTGTTTGTTGTGAAGATTTAGCACGTTAAAGTGAAGAGCTGAAAAAATGGAACTTCAGTAATATAGCATCATCAGAAAAAATAATGTTTAACTTATTTCCAAAGTCGAAGCTTGTTGTGTTGGAGCATGCATATTTTGGAAAAAAATTTGAAGACTCTAGTGAAAAAGATTTGAAATTTTTTCCTGTTGACTATTTAGTTGAGAAACTGAATTGCTATGAGATTCTTAACATTTATCATAGGCTTTCTAGACCATTGGTCGAAACATTCAAATTACAGACCCATTTACCCTGCTTCATACATCATAATCGACCTGTGAGTCAAGAAAATTGCTTTCGATGTAATCAAGTATTGACGAACCCCCACCTACTTATGTTTTCAAGGTGAGGATACAGTTCTGTAACGAAGAATATTGGTTCCAACATAATCAAGTATTTACCCCCACCTACCATAAATTCAAGGTTATTGTGTATGGTGCACGCCCCATAACTAAGTTACCCACACCCGTACAGTTTTTTTGAGGACAAACCATAGTATTCAAAGGCAGGAGCCAAGTTATTTCTATAGTTCCAAAGTTTGAGAGTGAATCAATAAACATGAGTGCAGAAACAGTGAGTGTATTCGAACCATACATTTTGTGCTCAAAAGTATTCTTTCTCAACAAATCGAAAACTAAGTATGAAGCTGTTGGACTATCACACCTACTGAAAGAAGTTATAAGAATCAGTGGGCCATCTCTGAGGGGTCATCACATTGATTTCATTGCTGAAGAGTTTCGTGAATTAGTCAACTGTGAAGAGTTTATTCACAGGAATTTGGAGAAATCATCATCATCAGAATTCAAGAAATTGAATAACTGTACGTTATTCTTCATAAATATCAATAATAAGTCTATTCTTGGATTAAAAAATGACAATTGTCAAGTGTATATTGGTCGAGATACTATGTGTGAATAATTTTCACTACAGAAATTAATAAGTGACTATAATGAGTTCCTAGAATATCATGGATTTCCAGAGTTCTACAGAATGGTTACCCGGTCCGTGTCAAAAATGAGTGGTAATTTCTTAGTGAATATAAACGATGTATTAGATAAGTCATATAAATATTCATTTAATTCACCGATTTTCAAAGAATTGATAAGATTTGATCCATATACTGTAATGAATGAAGTGAATCAGATAGCATATTGATATGAAGAAAGTTACATTTAACCATACAGATACTATTCATCATATGTATGTTTGGACTTTTGCATATCGAGAATCTCGAAAATATTACTGGGAGATGTTTTTCCTTGATAGAATGAGATTCAATAGTAGAATAAGAAACTATGAATATATTCTAGCTCCTATTTTAGATATAGAGCACAGAAATAATATTTTTTATAGTAGATTTTCAGATGTAAACTCACTTTGTAAACTTAAAACAAAATTGTGAAAAAAAAATATTTCTCAATATCTTTACATAATAAAGAGTATTTCAGAATTAATTTATTGTAAATCATTTTTCTTGATCCAGGAATTATGCTCCTTCCCCATACCTAAAAACTTCACATACAGATGGTTTTCTTTTTTCCTCAGAACTTTTTATACCAAATAAATATCAGGATGTTTTACTTTCAGCAGCACGAATTCGTAGAAACCACCCTTGATATCTTCATTTGAAGAATCACATAATAAGTAAGTTCTTCGATATGTTGATTTTATCTTCCGAATTGTGAAAATTTCATTTGACCAATTGGGTGTGTAACCTTGTGCGAAAACTTGTCTACTTTTACTCACTCGAACATAATCTCCAACTTTATATTTACTCTTTTTTGGATCTATTACCTTGAGATGGGAATAAGCCGAATTCAGATTTTTTTTTAATTTTCACTGTTAACATCAATCGGCTTATAACCTATAGTTGAGTGTTTTGTTGAATTATATTGATGTACTATATCGTTGAATATATCTATCCACTTATAGTTTCCACGAACGCTGAATTCTTTCCACATAATCGATTTGATTGTCCTATTAACTCTTTCTACAACACTACTTTTCAAATTTGAGTATGAACTATAATGATCTATGTTATATTTTTCCATCAATTCCTTAAAATTTTTATTCTAAAATTCTTTACCAAAATCAGTTTGTAGATTTTAAGGTGGATTCTTCAATTCTCTCAAAATTTCATTCATTGCAATTGTTACATCTTTTGCACTCTTATTCTTCAACGGAATTGCCCAAACATATTTCGAGAACACATTTATCACAATCAGTATATACTTAAAACCCTTATTAAATCTTGCATATGGTATAACTTCAACTAAATCTGCTTGAAAAAGATCTGAGAGCCCTTTAACTATTACACGCCTCCTGGGTAAATTAATTCTCACAGGACTATGTAGCTCATTAACAGTATCTCGTTTTATTACTACCATTTTAGAATAGGTTCAATTTCAAAATGAACTCGGCGAAAAACTCATCAGTATCTCTTGGTAATCTGAAGTTCTGGAATTATATTTTATCTCCTTTTTTCAGTAATGATAACTGATCCTTCTTGCTACGCTTTCCATTTATGAGTATCACGCATCCGCCTGTTGGATTACTATCGAAAGATATATCTTCGGCAGTTTCATATGGGAATATGTATTCATTCGTATTCGTTCTCAATTTATAGATATTAGTGATACGATTCAGGGTTTCTATGAGATGGAGATGAAGTATATAATGTTTTTTTTCTTCATTAATTAGTGCGGGGTCATTGTATTGCGACATATGATTGTAAAATTTATCAAGTGTCATTTTGATACTTTTTCAGTATTCTTTTGGACACATTCGGCATTCGTTTTTTTCACAATATCACGATAGTTCTTCAAATCTGTTGTATTATATGGATCTGGTTCTTTCTTGAATGGTAATTCAAGGAGACCTTCAGTGGTAGGATATGGTATTTATTGGATTATCACCTTTAGGATCTATTACAACTTTACCTTTTATGAAGTCTATTTCAGAGTTCCCAATATGAAATTTTGATTCTTCAGGATTGTAACGAACACCATATTTATAGTCAAATTCTTCAGGGGAAGGACTAGTTATCATTTCCTCTATATAAAATCTTGCTAACCCCGACCATTGATCTAAAAATTCACGGAAAACATCAGCATTTTTCAACGCTTCGATATTTTCCAACTCAACTTGTGATAGTTGTTGCGGTTCATCTTTAGGTTCTTCTTCAACGGGTTCTTCGTAATCAGGCTCATAGTTGATATTCTCGTCTCTACCAACCAATCGTGAAATATTACTTATTCTTGGAGTTGATTCAAAATTCCCTGTTTTTGGTGTAATTACAGGTTCCCTCAATTTCAATTCTGGCTTTGTTTCTGGTTTTATTTCTGGTTTAGTTTCAGATTTCATCTTACTTTTCCTATTTGTAATTTCTGTCAATAATCTTTCAAAGGGCTGAGTGAATGGTTGAATCGAACGTGAAAATCTCAGTTGAGAAGTGGCTAAATCGTGTCTCAATCCATGTAGTTTTTTTCTCACATTTTTCTAGCTTTTACCAGTTCTAAATCCAAGCGTTTATCCATGCTGATTATTTAATACTGAGTTGAATCATTATAGTGCTTCATATTTATAATATAATATAGTGGTGAAAGCCTCTTCGATAACGACCATTGTGAATACCACTTTCTTTATCAATAACCAAAAATCCATATGGTACTTTTCAACATTCAGAACACAACTTTACAAATTCATCGTACGACATATCGACATTCACATGATCATTATATATATATATGCTTTAGATTCCTTCTATCTTGAGAAAATACCACAACTAAATTAGCATTATCCTGTATGTTAGAATTGAATTTGTTGGGTTGATTTAGGATACACTATGAGTTACAAAGTTGGTTATGAGATTGTCAGATTGATTTTATATAGAATTGTCAAATATATTGTTTTGAAAAATAAAAAGTTGATTCCATTAGAAGACGTGAATAACAGAAATATCAGTTGTAGTCTGCATTATTCACATTTTGGCGACCGTGACAGGACCCTGCAATGGAATCAGTTAAGAAAGAAAGGGGGTTCTTACGAAGACAAGTTACTGTCGTTTGTGAAAAGATCAATTTCCTGGAAAAAGAAATCAAAAATCACATAATTATATATATATGCTTTAGATTCCTTCTATCTTAAGAAAATACCACAAATAAATTAGTATTATCCAGTATGAGCTGCTTTGGTATAGCAGAATAAGTTTGTTATAAGTAAAAACAATCAATATTAAAATGTCTTCCGAGGGAAAAGTAATCTCTGATTATATTTTGATTATCACAAATGACATCATCAAATACAACAACTGAATAGGGATGCACATCTTTTGGCGGTGTTATGAATTCACCATTTTCATATTCATAATAATTTATATCTTTGATCGGTTTTATTAAATTTTTCAATAATTGATACTTGGGTTGATGGAGTGAATTTGAATACAGATAAATATTAAAAAAACGTTAACCATTCGGATGTAATCACAGACTGATTAGTGTATTGGTTTTTCCTTTCCCTGGTCCTCCAACAAAAATACCCCTTTTACATTCTACACCTGATAGTTCACTATGTCTTATAAATTTCTTCTCAGGTTGACAATAATCATGGTTCGTTATGGGTAGAGTATTCTGTTGCTCTATCAATTGCGTTGTCAAGATTCAATACTACACTAAATATTGAAGTTGTATTCAATATTTTATACATGGAAGAAATAAAACAATAATCATATATATATATATATATATATATATATATATATATATATATATATATATATATATATATATAGTTTATTCACACAACTTATACACTTGTGGTAAGGATATTGATATTTAAAAGAAATTAAACAAAAATCATATGAATATATAGTTTAGTCGCACATCAAAGAGAAATAAAATTAAAAATACAAAAAAATAACTAAAAACAAGAAGAATTATGACTAGTGTGTTTGGTTCTTTGATTCACTAGAATATTTGCAAATTATGAAAACAAGATAATGAAAATCAACATTAATGATACTGAATAAAAAAGACTATTAAATTTTGGTCAACAATATTTCAGAAGTTCTGCCAAAAGTGTATCAATATTTTCATGCCAATCAACATCATAATGACCCCATGATAAAGTCCGGACAGAATTTTTCAATAGAAAGCGTTTATCATTAAAGGCTGATAATGCCACTTTATCGCGCATTTCAGTATACATTTCATGTGAACATGATCTGAATATTGACATCACACACAATAAAGATTCATTTTTAGTGATGACATTTTTATAGTCAGATAAATGAATTTTTTTTTCAACTATGTGTTTACTGATACCATTTGCTTTTTTATCAACTTTATCCAATAGTTCAACACAGTGAGCTTTAGCCCCGGTCCCATAAAAACTTTTGATGATTTTTCCTGCATATTCGTCTTTCATCTTCCCTATTTTTGACTTATTGGGTATAATGTTATGCACATTATTAGCTGGATAATTGGAAAGATCAAAATGTTCCGCGCTTTGTTTGATGTCGTCATAAACATATTCTGTTAATATTTCCACAAGAAGTGAATCAGTATCTGTATATAATAAAGAAACCTTGATACCATATTTTTGCTTCAGAAAATTATAAAAAAAATTATAGATCACTGTTTTCGAAATTTCTAAATCAAACATATATAGGCTTATCATACGTAAGACGAATTTTTTTCATTACTATCGCTATTAAATTTTCATTAAATATTTCACGGTCCTTGAAATGCGGTTTAGCAATCCATGTTTCCGCCCCAAACTTTTTTTCAACCTTTCCCCAAAGAGTAATTAATTCAATATCCCTCCGGTTTTCAACATTTTCCATTGTTTTGGGAAAATGCTATTTATTAGTAATTGGAATAATGATTTCACAATGTTTAAATAAACTCTCCACTGATGGAAAATATTGTAAACAGCCATCGCAAAAATGGTTTTTCGAATTATGTCGTGAAATTTGTGATGAAACCAGCCCTGATAAATTTTTAATCGTGCAGTTATGCAAATTTTCCTCATCATCGTCGATAAGTAGTAAATTGACATTTATGGGTTTTTTACTACTACTGAAATATAGAGGTCCAACTATTTCATATTTTTTTTCCATTTTCAAATAATGACTCTAAACCATAAACATTAATTGATAGATTTTCATTCAAACTCAAAAAATTTTGTAATATGATCTAACTTTACAGGAAATTCTATATCATTAAAATTGAAATATTGCGAGAAATGAGAGTATGATTGTGGTAGATAGTTGGGACCTTCCGGCTCAAAAATACCTGCCATAAGCGCCCATCCGAAGCAGTGAAGGTCGGTGTTCTTAACATTGACAATGGATTATACCGATTGATGTTGATCTCTAAATTCAATATTTTAACAAGTACCCAACCTTCAACAGAAAAACAGATTTCTATAAAAGTTAGTTGATAAAACACAATTTTACCTACCAGAATCTCTCTCCTGAAATTCAGACATCTTCTGAGTAATGACGTTCATAAATTTGTTGACGACATCAGCCAAATTTGTCCCCAGCTTGATCATAACATTTTGAGTATTGAAGGATTTGATATCGAAAATTTCCTTAGTTTCAATTGTGAATAATCCAAACAATTCAAAATTAATTTTTAGTGTAGTCATATATGAAAGACTATTTTGAATAAGTTTCACAATTTTATCCATAATTTAAAAAAAAAATCATCGATGCTGATTGTATGGTTGTCAGCATCAATACTGTAGGATACAACCCTAAACAAAATATTTTTGAAGACTGACCCTATTTTCGAAACACCTTCACTGACTGGGATGACTACTTTGTCCTTATGTGCTCTGGACTTTAGATGGGCGTTGTGGAGATTGGATACAATGTCAACGTTGCATACTTCGCAGCGCACCATTTTCGGCTCCTGTGTTCTCGCTTTCTTCGCAAGATGTCATTATTTTTTTAAATGCCTGTTCATAGACGATTATGTCGTAAATAGCGCATTGCAGAACGAACATTGAAAGGATTTCACAGTTTTCTTTAAAAAAAATTAAAAAATCAATAAACCAAACACTATCTTCATTAGTTACCATAAGTGTTTTATGTAAATAAAAGCAAAATCAATCAATTTTAACACTTATGGATATCCGACAAGACCACGAGGAGGAGCGACACGCTTGTCATATGTTGTTGTGTTGTACAGTGAATTATAAATTCTGAAAATTTCCTCGAATAAGTTTGAAACGCTTATTAAGAATCAGAAATGTGTGATTTAAATTCTTGCCAGATTTACCCTCTTAAGTTTTCTGTGAATGATTTCATTCTGAAATTCTTTCTCCTCCTGAAAACAGGACTCATCGGTCGCTCAAACTCATCTCCTGAGGAGTAATGTGATGAGTCCACGGTTTTAATAATTTCTGCCTCTTGTTGTGGTTGTTGCGTAAACCCCCCTCAAACATTAATTTTCTTTTTTTAATTGGTATTTCAATAACCCTACCATGTCTTTTACCGCACAAATAAACAATCTTGTCATCGTTACATGCAACGTCACAGGGGAGTTGGGTAGCAGTAATCTTGTGATCCTCGACACTCAGAGTTGTAAGCCCTCCATTAGTGATATTATCACTTATATCAGGATAGCTTCTTTCACTTGAGTGTGATTCAACACTAGACAGATTGTTTTTTCTGCGTTGGAAGACTTTTGTACTAGAGGCAGATTTTATAGAACCTTTGAAAAACCTACGAGGTTTGGAATTTTTATTCGAAACGGTAGCCCTTGAAAATTTTGGATTATTTTTACATTTCCTGATTATTTGCGTTGTACTTATCTCTAACCCATCATCCTGCGAAATTTCTAACAAGGGCTCATTAATTGAAAACAATGAAATATCTGTATCGAATAAATAATTGTTCGAAAATTTATCAATGGACGATGTTGCAGTACAGTCTGAAATATTATTTGTTAATTCAACAGGTAAATCAAACGCACAAGTACTCAAATGTTTTTGACTCTTGAAACTATTGACTACTGGTTGAGGATCGACAAATAAAACTTCAGAAGTATTCGCACCATCTTCCTTATTTGTTTCAATTTCATTTAAAAATTGAGAAATATATAAATCCGCTGAATACGTATCAAATAATTTTTCTGCGTTCGGAGAATCGTCCAAAAGAACATCTGTAAATCCTACCGATGAATCAACGATACAATTTTCCAATTGTTTTTGGGAGTTGTCACTATTGATTATTAGTTGAGGATCGACAAATGCATCTTTAGAAGTACTTGCGCAATCAAAATTATTATTTTCTATCGAGGGTTGTTTATCGAAAAGAGAAATATCTGAATCATTCAGATACGTACCAATTAAGTTCTCATGTGTTGATGTCATAGAATACTCTAAGAGATCATCTGTGAAACCTACTAATGGAGCAATAGTGGAAATTGGGTAATTCTCACTATTGATTTTTGGTTGCGGATCGGTTGATGAATCTTTGGAGGTACTTACACAATCAACTTTTTTTTGCAAAAAGGTTTCGAAAATTCACATACAGCAATATCATCAAGCAGTTGATCAGGTGATGGGTGTACAGAGAGCTTACTATCAATTTTGTCGGAAGAGTCTACACAAGAACTTTTGGACTTACTTGTTATTTTATAAATAGATAATTTGATTTTTGGCTCAACCTGCAATATCGATTCATTCTTCTTTGCTCTGTGAATTTTGAAAGGTTTAACTTCTTCATAATCGTCCGCAAAATCACTATCAGATTCAAAATGAAATTTAGATTTTTTAGAATATTTTACCTTGCCTGAAGTTGTTCCTTTTTTAGATTTATTATTCGATGAAGATTATTGGAAGAGGTTGTCGTCACAGAAGTTGTTTTAACTTCTGTGGAACACTGTTTTTCATAAAATTTGACTTATTTAACCATCTCAACTTCATCGGCACGCTGTTCTTCATAAAATTCGGCTAATTCAACCATCTCATGATGCGATGAAATATCCTGCACATTCCAATTACTGCAATGTACAGTATTTCTCAAATTAAAAAAAAGAACATTTTGAATACTGCGGAGAGATTTTGATGAAGTACAAATTTTATTATTGCTGGGGAATGAATCAAGTTTTGCATGCTTAAGTACAACGTTTGATAAAATTTTGATACTTTTACGAGGTTTTATGCCTAAAAGAGCGTTTCTCAATAAACTTACTCGAGGAATTTGTTGCTGTTCAGAACTTAAGAGGGTAAATCTGGCAAGAATTCAAATCACACATTCCTGATTCTTAATAAGCGTTTCAAACTTATTCGAGGAAATTTTCAAAATTTATAATTCACCGTACAACACAACAACATATGACAAGCGTGTCGCTCCACCTCGTGGTCTTGTCGGATATCCATAAGTATTTAAATTGATTGATTTTGCTTTTATTCAAATAAAACACTTATGGCAACTAATGGCGATAGTGTTTGGTTTATTGATTTTTTTATTTTTTTATTTTCAAGAAAACTGTGAAATCCTTTCAATGTTCGTTCTGCAATGCGCTATTTACGACATCATCGTCCATGAACAGGCATTAAAAAAAATACTGCCATAGTGCGAAGAAAGCACACAGGAATCGAAAATGGTGCGCTGCGAAGTATGCAACGTTAATAATACAACTTTATTTAGCAGAACAAGCTATTGCATAACAAAAAGATTCAAATTACATTACAAATCTTCGAAAAAAGACAAGTACAAATATTAACGGAAACAGAAAATAAATTCTAACTTAAAAAAATACATTTTTCTTAACCTTGACTTGAAGTGTTCCACAGTAGGAGAAGCCTTGATACTTAAAGGTAAGCTATTGTATAACCTTAAGCCTTCAACAAACAATGACTTCTCCATTGCTGTTGAATGAAATCTCTCAATCTGATAATTATCCTTAGTCCTCAGATTGTAATCCATGTTCCAAGATCTTTTATTCAAACATTTGTTAAAATATAATGGAGCTTTATTGTTGGCAGTTTTATAAATCAACAGTTAACCCGCCACACGTATAAGCTGTGATATATTTTAAAAATTTAATGACTTCAACATACTTTCAATTGAGGTATATCTGTTACATCGCAATAATATTCTCATTGCCTTATTCTGAAGAACCTGTAGTCTACAGATATCTTCATTGGAACAAGACATCAAGAGAGATCAAAGAGAGTAGTTGAAATGTGGATAGATAGTAGCATTGTACACTAATTTTCTGCACCATAGTGAAAGATTTTTACTGACTCTCGACAAATATCCTACTTTTTTTCCTATTTTCTTACACAAAAAATCAATATGTTTCTGAAATCTGAGCTGAGGATCAAATATAACTCCTAAATGTTTGATTTCATCAACGTATTCAATTATACTATTATCAATTTTAATGACCCAGTTACCCTGTCTGAAATTAGAACAATTTTGTTTGCTACCCAGTATCATGCATTTTGTTTTATGTGAATTTAATTTCAATTTATTCCCCATCAACCATTCAAAGTATCTAATTCGTTATTCATACTGTTAACTAGATCTAGATAATCTTTAGCAGATACATAAATCAAAGTATCATCTGCGAAGAGACTGACGAAAGAATCCTGCAAGTATTGATACAGGTCATTAATATGTAGTAAAAACAATAGTGGTCCCAGAACACTACCCTGTGGAACCCCATATTTAGTCGGAAGCTCCTCTGAGCATTTACCCTTGATTTTAGTTTTCTGATACCTATTTGTTAAGTAATTTCTAATCCAAGCAAGAACATTTCCCTTTATACCATATTTTTCGCATTTAATTACTAACTTATCCCTATCAACAGTTTCAAAAGCTCTTTTTAAGTCCACAAATACACTAATTACAATGTTTCCCTCATCAATCTCTCTCTTCCAATTACTACAAACCAGCTGACAGGCCATCTCACAGGAATGATGTCGCCGGAAACCAGATTGGTTGACGAACAATAAATCATTCACAGAGAGATGCCCACTCAGCTGTTCATGAACTATGATTTCAATTATTTTATCAACAATCGGGAGAAGATTAATTGGTCTTAAGTCCTCTGGCTTCCTGAGATTAGCACTTTTTGGAACAGGAACAATAGTACCACATATAAGTTTACTCGGTATGACACCAGTATGCAAACACGTATTGATGAGGTTCAAAAAGGGATACCCAACGACATACAAGATATCGTTTAATAGTTTCACAGTTAACGCATCATCTCCTGTGGCTTTACTCTTTAACCCAGATATTATTCCGTGTATTTTATTCAAAGAAACAGTCTTAAATTCAGTAATGTCAACGTTACTGGCTATAGAAATCTCTGTAAATTTTGTAGGGGTAGGAATACTATCTGTGATATCATTTACACTATCCAAATAAAACTTATTTAAATATTCATTAAAAGAAATCTTACCACTAGCCAACTCCATTGAATCATAATCTATGCCCACACTTTTATTATTTACAAGTTGCTTTATGTACGCCACATTTTTTTAATATCCTTACGACATCCATCAATAGCCCGTTCGTAGTATTCCCTTACCTTTTTCCTTATCAAACCCACCACTCTGTTACGTTTATCCTTAAATAATTGTGTTGGTCTATTATGCCCGTTTGTAATTATCAATGATTCAGAATAAGTTTTAGTCAATTTTTTAGGATACTGAATAAATGATAAATACATACACATTTACCATCAATTTTTCAGTCAATTTTAAAATTGACGAAAGTTGTCCTATTTTTGTTCAATTTCAGTGGACAGAAATATTTTATAGAACCAGTCCTATTTTCTATCAATTAAATGACAACTTGGGGCAAAAATATAGGGTAAAATTTCTTTTAAGGTTATTGATTTTTATTTTTGATGATGGTTGTGACGATAGTTCTCCTACATAACCAACGTTTATTGAGGAGAGAGTGTTGTGCTGTAAATATTAATTATTATTTAGTCACAGGTGGAAGAAATAGGTTGATATTCAGTATTTGAGTTTTTCGTTTGGGCTATGTCATTTAACAAAAATGTCGTGGTTTCAAGATAAAGTGCTTCGACTTATTGAACTATATAAAGAAAGTTCACAATATAAAAATAAGCATATAAGTTTTTCATTGAGCATTTTTAATATCCTAAGCCCTTATCACTCCTTCTTTTTAAGTATTGCTTTCTTATTATTCTCTTTTTTGTCACGTTTGTCTTTCTTGCATAAGTTCTAACTACTATTATATTAATAAGAGTTGCTGCTGCTAACAATAAAAATTCTGTGTCCATTGTTGTCTGATATTTAAATAAAAAGTTCAATTTCTTTGCTAAAAATCTGACAAGTGGCAGGATACTAACAAAAACACTGTTCAGTGCGCATAATAACATCCTAAATAAGTGACTAAAACATGGTGCGTTGCGAACACATTTTTTCTTGTCAATGTTTTAGTGTCCTAAGTTTAGGATCCTAAAAAATTTACTGAAACTTGTACTGAATCATTGATAATTACAAACGGGCATTAGCGACTTTTTTTGTCTTTTTTTGCTCGACATGAATAATGGCAACAGGTAGGCATTTGAAATATTCACAAAATACTCAGTTGCATTATTACTTCGATAATAAATAATAAAATTAAAATAAAATTAATATTTAAGGGGGGCTCTATGGAACGGAACCCTTCGTGCGTGAGTCCTACTCGCACTTGCCCGGTTTTATTTATGATTATGATTCTCATTTTATTATCAAATCTCTAGCGAAAAATATTCCTAAAAGAATAACTACTTCTCAACATAGAATGGTATATTTCATCTCAAAAATATATAGGAAATACGAAAATTCATTATGAATTTATCGATTCATTTCGGTTCATGTCTTATTCACTAGATAAATTTGGTTTGTATTTACCCCAAGAACATGAAAGAACTGTTCGACGTTTTGCTTAGAATGAAAAAATAAACTAAAACAACAGCATATGTCAAAATTAGAATACGAACATGCTCAATTAGTATGGTCAATATTTCATATTCAAAATTTACCTGAATATGCTAAACTTTATTTGAAAACAGACGTATTATTATCAACTGATATATTTAACAATTTCAGGAAAATTTCTAAAACCAATTATGGTGTAGATCCTGTACATTACTTTACAGCACCGGGTTTGGCTTTCGATGCTATGCTTAAAATTTTAAATATTAATTTAGGACTAATAACTGACGTCGATATGTTGATGTTTGTCGAATCTGGAATCAGAGCAGGTATTTCACAATGTTCTAATCGTTATGGGAAAGCTAATAACAAGTATATGATGAATGATTATGTTCAATCCAAAGATGATTCTTATGTTATATTTTTATTATTATTCCTTAGCTATCCAGGCCTAGTTCGTCCTTGGCAATGTTTACTATTCCTATCCATACATCTCTACTTTCTGTTTTCCTCCTCTAGTCCCTGATCCGCAGAATCGCCAGGTCTTCCTCCACCTCTCTCTTTCACCGTCTTCTTGGTCTTCCTCTTCTTCTTGTTCCTCCCACATTCGATTTCATTACTCTTGTGGGGGTTCTGTGAGCTTCCATTCTCTATATGTGCCCCACCGATCTGATTCTCTGGGCTTTCATAACTGCTATAATACCTAGTTCATCACATAGTTCTCTCAGCTCCTGGTTTGTTCTCCTGAACCATTTTTCCTCTACTTTTTTCCCCCTATATATACCTCTCAGTATTTCCTCTTCCATATATCTAAGAGATCCTCTTCTTTCTTCGTTATCGTCCAACGTTCACATCCATTCATCACAATCGGCCTTACTATTGTTATATATATTCGTAATTTCAGTGAGCGTGATATTGTTTCTTGTGAAGATTACGCCTAGATACATCAACCTTTCCACTCCTTGTATATTTTTTCTTCTCGCGTTGACATAATCTGCTTTCCTTTCGAAATTTCTTGTCTGTCCAGGACATATATTTCGTTTTATTTTCGTTTATAATGAGTCCGGCCTTTTCTGCTTTCTACTCTAGTCTTAATACCACCTTCCTCAATTTCTATTCACTTCTTATCAGAATGACTACATCGTCCGCAAACGCTTTGCGGCCCCCGCATTGCTCCTTTATTTTTTTTCCATAGTTCATTGATCTCGTCTTCCTCGTTGGTGCATTTTCGATTCCCTTCTAAAATCCTCTCATATACTTCTTGCTCACCTTCTTTGTTCAATTTAATCAGCCTTCTTTTATTTTTCGCCTAATTTTTTTCTGTAGGTGATTCTTCACCTTGTTTTGACTCCTACCGGAAATCTGAATCTATATCAGGGCCTCTGTAACTTCGAATATTCGATATGTTTCTGTGTTCTGTACTTTCTATCAACACATGGTCTATTTGGAGACCTCCATGTGCCCTTGTGAATGTTCTTTCTCTCAAAAAATGTGCTTCTAATTACCATTCCATTTTCCCTTACAAAATCTATTAATAGTTGGCCATTTTCATTGGTTTCTTTATGCTTGCTATGATTTCCTATGGTACCTATGTAAATTTTGTCTCTACCAATTTTTGGATTGGCATCGCCCAATTACTTTTGTGTCATATCTAGAAATTTTTGCATACTCCGCTCTTAACTCTTCATAAAATACTTTTTTCTTCTCCAATTCCGACTACTCTGTTGGTACATGTATGTTAAGTATACTATTTTTCTGTCACCTTTCCCTCAACCTTAAGTAACATATTCTATTTAATACTGGTTTAACTTCGATTTCCGCTTCTTCCATTCTACTGTTCACTACAAAGCCTGTACCTAATATAATACCCACTGTTGAAATAAATACTGCTTCCTACTTTACTTATTACATTTTCTCTTTGTTTTGTCCCTTGTAATGCTTTTACTCCTCAACAAAAGCAAAACAGAAAGGATGGTATTTTCAATGAGAGATCTCTCTGTTGCTAGTCAGGGAGGGAAAACGGTGAGATTTTTGGGTGTGTTATTAGACCCCAGACTGCAGTGGGGCCCTCATGTTGATAGTGTTGCCAAGAAGCTCAGTAAGAATATGTATGTTTTGCGAAATTTGATGTCCTGTGTGTCGGTCTCTTCCGTTAAGTCAGCTTACTTTGCACTATTCCATTCCCATCTAGCATATGCAATTTTAGTTTGGGGCCACTCGGTTGAGGTTAGTAGATTGTTTGGTCTGCAAAGGAGGGCTGTTCGGTTAATGGGTGGCTTAGCATATAGAGAGGATTGTAGGGTGGCTTTTGTTGTGTTGGGTATACTGACAGTCTCTTGCATGTTCATTTTGGAGTGCCTTCTGTTCATTAAGCAGAATGTGGTACTATATCAAACTCATGGCGATATTCATTGTTATGACACAAGATCAAGCCAAAATTTATTACCTGCCTATTGGCGATTGAGAAGGTGCCAGGATGGGCCGGGTTATTGGGCCATAAAGTTTTTTAATGTATTGCCAGGTGTGATAAGAGAATTATGTTACACCAAGTTCAAGTATAGGATTAAGAAGATTTTATTGGAGAATGCATTGTACTCTGTCCATCAGTTTTTAAATTTTAAAAAGTTTTAATTTTATTGTATTAATGTTTACTGTTGCAATTGTTTTATCTGATCATTTGACGTATATGAGCATATATTGTATTTGGCATGAATAAATTACTGATACTGATACATCATAATCATTTTCTTCCATTATTATATCATGTCTTCAATGCTCCCGGTTCTTTCAGGCCTCTTACATTTTATGTTCCCAGTTGAATTTCATCCTTCCTACCTTTTATAAGTTACCTTACTCGTTTCCTTGTCCACAGCAGCGTTCGTTGTTTCAAGGTTCTCACCCTGGTTGGGTAATCGTTTTTTGACCTTCCTGTTCTTTAGCTTCCGCCTTGTTTATGCACTTCTTCCAGTCTACTTAATTTCGCATTTCAGCACCAGATCATTCCATCAACTTCAACTTTCCTATATCTAACACCTTTTGCTTTTTCTTCTACTGCCCTCTTTCTTATTTCGCTCTGCACTCTTCTGTCATTTTCTGTTAGGTCATCATTTATGTAGATTTTCTCCTTAATGGGTATATAGGTAAAGAATGGGTGTACTCCGCACACAATGACCTTGACCTTGAAAAGTGGTTAAACTTGAGTCGATATTTAGGAGTGGGGGTAACTTAGTTAAGAGGCGTGCACCATACACAATGACCTTGAATATGTATCAGGATAGGAGGGTTTCTTGCCATTTTTATTGCCCCTTCTTGGGGCTCTAGGCGCTTAAGGAGGAGGTGCGGCTTCTATAGCATCAGCAGTTAATAGAGCGAAAACAAATAAACAAATTTTGGAAGAGACTATAAGACATAACAAGGAAATGGAACTCAAGGGAAAGGGTTTAGTACGAAGAAAGAAACGTTAGGGAAAGGGTTTATACATAGGTCCATATCAATGGTATCAAAAAAATTACCAATAAAGTTACCAAGACATGCACTTATAAATTTAGAACTTGAAAATTTAGTAAAGAAGTTGAAGATCCCAAATTTTAGAGGAGTATTCATGAGAAATCAGGTACCACAAAATACGGAATAATGAAACTGGTATTATTAATTTGGATGAGAGAAGTGTAAAAGGTACACATTGGACGGCATATATCAAAATCGGTAGGAATATATATTACTTTGATAGTGCTGGGAATTTGGGCCCTCCTATAGAAGAAAGGACATATTTCAGAAGCGATAATATGAGAAGCAGACTAATATACAATAGACAGAAATATCAATCTTTCAATACATATAATTGTGGTCAATTTGTTCTGAAATTCTCATATAGTTGGTCACACCAATAAAATTTTAGTTAAAGGAAATCTTCAGAAGAAAAATGTTCTTCGTGCTTACTGTTAAATCATCAATTTTAATTTCGGAATTCAACCCTCCAATTGAAGTTAAAGATGGAAGATACGTGTTAGGCCTAACATCTTTCGAAGTTTACAATTCCATCCAAATATTGATAAAGGGCGTACTACACTAAAAATTGGTTCAAAAGAAATAGAAATTCCGACAGGGTGTTATCAACTTCAGGACATAAATAACTATATTCAGCATGAATTGAGCAACGATTCAAATTTTAAGTATATATTTTTCGAGTTGTCTGCTAACCATACTACATTGCACTCTCATATTAAGTGTACAGAAGGGGTGGATCTATCTAGTGAAAATAGTATTGCACCTTTGATCGGATTCAACCGGAGAAAATATCAAAAGATGTGAAAGAAACTTCAGACAATATTGCCGATATTATTACAGTAGATCTGTTGACCGTAATATAAGTCAGCAGTTTCAAAAATGGAAAGACTCAACATATAATACATCAGTTTTCACCCAGCGCACCTCTAGGCTTCAAAATAGTTGAATCGCCAGAACACGTGATTTATTTACATATTAGTGTTAACACAATATGGAATATAGTTATTAAAATAGTTGACCAAAATGAAAAACTAGTTAATTTCCACCAAGAAACCATGACAGTAGGTTTACATCTCCGAAAAGAAATATAGTATGATATAAAATTTTAAAAAATGTATATGCTTTCCAAGCATAAAATTGGAAAAATATGTCGAAAAGTGTCGAAGTAGGAAAAAAATCACTCAACTATTAACGTCTGAGAACAAGCAATTCTTGAAATCTCTAGGATATACAGTATCAGTGAAATTTTTTCCACAAACGAAAGAATACCTACTGACGAATCAAATGTCTCTTACAAATATCACATTCATGAGTCATATACACTGCAAGAAGAATTATGTACGTTACCAAGTGAGAGTTATCTATATGTTGAAGGTCAATTACGAAAAGCAGATGGAACTTCTTCAGGAGTAAACACTTACTTCGCCAATAATGGAATGGCACTTTTGTTTAGTGAAATAAGGTATGAGATTAATGGTTTCGTTGTTGATGTTAATACGAAACCAGGATAATTAAGTACATTGTAAGGATTAGCATCATTTAACAAGAGCGAAGCTGCGAAATACGAGAATGCAGGGTGGTTCCCTGGAAAAGAGAGTAATATTATTAAAAATGGTTGATTTAGTGTATGCATTCCATTGAAAATGTTATTAGGTTTCGCTGAAGATTATAAAAAAGTTATGGTTAACATACTCCAAGAACTAATTTTAATTCGTAGTAATAGCGATGAACTGGCATTGAAATGTAAACTCAATGCAGATGGAAAAAAACGTCTCGCAGATGACAAAGCCAAAGTAATTATTGAAAAAATAATGTGGAAAGTGCCACACGTAAAACCAGGATTGCGTGAAGAAGTGAGTTTAACTGAATTCATAGAAAAGGTAAAAGACATCGTAGTTTCATACAGAACCTGGGAACTACATAGATTTCCATATTTGCCAAATACAAGGCATACATGGAATGTGAAGACATCAACAAAATTAGAATCTCCAAGATATATTATTATGGGTTTTCAAACTGATAGGGATCGATTGGATGCTGACAGCAGCAAATTTGATACGTGAGATTTCAGTAATATTCAACTATTTTTGAATAATGAACGTTACCCATATAAAAACTTGAATATTTCGTTTGAAAATAATCAGTTTGCCACATTATATGACATGTTCACGCAATTCAGATAATCATATTATTATTACTATAAATCGGAAACTGACATAACACCATCACAGTTTGCGGAATCTTACCCACCAATCATTGTGGATTGCGCTAAACAAAAAACTGGGTTTCATACCCAATCAGTGGCTATCAGAGTTGAGTATGAAACTAATACTCTTATATTTGCTAACATAACTGCTCATGTATTAGGAATAAGTGATCGAGTGTTCACATATAATCCGTTGACCAAATCAGTGAAATAATATGTTATATGCTATAGTAGATATACAAGGACTCATCATAAATTAAAAAATATTCTACACCAAGTAACTTGCAATGTTGAAGAATATTATAATAGCATATTTTATTTTCAAAGAACCGTTTCTATTCAAAGATCTTCCTGAAGAATATAAAAACAGGTAAATTGCTTCACTCATCACCATCATTGCATACAATGGAAACCAGGATTCATACAACCTTGGAAATTTAAGTCAATATTAACTACTCTGACTGAGGATGTTCTTAAAATATACGTAAAAGGAAGAGAAAAAGCAGAAATTATTAAAAAATGTTTCCCTTTCAAGAAATTTTTCGAATTACCCGAACACCCAGCTTTAGAACGAGATGAGCCTGATTGTATTTTCCATGAGAACAGCAATTGCAATTGCTCTTCGAAAAATGTGAAGTTTCTCCACATGTTGTTCAGATCATAGTACTGTAAATATGAGGGTAGTTCGTTGATATTATAGCCCTCCTGCATACATTTATTACTAGCCCGAGCATAACGATTACTGCATTGAGATATGCCACCCCTTATACCACTTTCTATGAACATCATCATATCGACATCAGTTAAGAGCTCTAGACATACTCCAGTTGTTTTAAGCATTGCGTCAAAACTGTAACCCGGCAAAGTATAATAATGAAGTGGATCTAGCTCGTAGGTACTCATACACGTTTCACGAAAATCTTCAAAAATATCAGCTAGCAATAAGACGTCTGTTCGCAGGTAGAGATCGGCATATTCACCTGAAGTTTTTATATTAAAATCTAAGTAATCATAAGGAAAAATACCTTCTTCATCGAATTCGCAAAAATCCCTAGATATTTTTTCTGGCCATCTTCCAAATATGAAGAAAGTTTATCTATACTGCTCGCCAAAAATCTGAACGAATCTATGAACCTAAGCTCACAATTTGTTCCGTGAACCTTCTTTGAAAATGAAATATATTTATCCTTGTTTAGTGGGAGAAGAGTAACCTAACCTGAAATTAACTCAACTAAATCTTTTAGGAAGAAATGAGCATCGTAGGAACTTAAATTATGAAAAATTGTGGGGTTAATGTGTGAATCCTTATAGTTTAAGTTACAGGATTGATGACTAGGCCCCCGATAATTTTTATTTAGAATCAAGTGATTATGATCTCTACATTAAATATCATTCTCGTTAAACGGTCCTTTACATATGTCACATGTAGTGGTGGGGGAATTAAATTCATTAATTTCATACTCAGTCAATTCATTCATGGGATAATTTGTTTTCAATTTTTCATCTACAAAATATGAAATTTTCTGAAGTTTTTGCACGAACCATTCAGAGCACTTTGAGCCTCGATATGTTTCGAATAGTGATAAGGATGGATCGTAAGAACAATGCAAATAATAAGTTATGCTGAAGGCCTTATGTTTTTGATATTTTCTAGTTGACGAAAACGATTTTTCACTCAATGGCTCATCACATTTCCCAAGTATACTCTCAATATCCGCATATATACAGAATTTCACTTTTTCCTGGTGTGCAAAATTCTTAAATCTCAAATATCTATCAGCTTGATAAGGTAATTTTATTGAGCATTTATTACTGAGAAAACATTTAGATTTATGATCCTTCAAAGTTTTCTCCTGTTGAAAATGATTCAAGCATCTGTGACAAAAATAGTGTCCATTATGTTTTGAAATTTGACTACTAAGCAGAGCAGATAAATTTTCAATTAATACAAAATGATATAAATTACGCTTTTCATCAAAATCATGGTCAACATCCATGTTTTCCACGTTTACGTCATCATTGTCAATAGATAGCATTAAAAGATTAATTTGTTTAATTTCAATATTATTATTTTTACTCGGCCTTACTGGATACATTTCTTTTACTTTTATAAATGTAAACATTGATAAATTATTCATAATTACAAATTTGGAAATGTCTTTCAGCTTGATTGGAGATTCAATTCCATCAAACTTTAAAACATTTAGAAAATGAGGATAATTGTTTTTACGATGTTGATTTTTTTAAATCTGTTGGATATAATGCCGCGACTAGTGACCATAAAAAACAAAAAGAATCATCGTCTTGAATATTTATAATTCCCTTGGTGTTTTTACCTAAGTTAAAAGGCCACATTTTATCGGATTGAATTGATTAATATTAACTTTCAAATTTGAAATTTCCACTAATGACCATCCAGAATCCCGTTCCCGAAATTCCTTCAACTCCCTCAAATATACCGTGGAAACGTATTTTTCATACCACTCCCGCAAATTTGTTGCCGTATCGATAATATTATTTTCTGTATTAAACCATTTGTTATCGAACTCATTTGAACTTGGCTGGAGAAAAACTCCGTTAATATTGTACTGACTTTTATCATTCCCGATTTTTTCTCCAACTGTTTTTTTGAAAAAACTTTGAAAGTTTCAATGAAAAAAATTATAGGGTCTTCAATTTTCAAATTAATAATAATACCTGTCCATATTCTTCGTTTAAAACAACTTTCCGTGCCTTGCCACATCAAATTTCTCCCCACATTTTTTTTTGTTTTTCGATGAGAAAGAGCAACATCTTGAACACCAGCACCAATTTTCCTCTTCAGATTTATCTTTCCCAAAATCAATTGCTGCCTATATTGTTGGAGTAGCGCAAGAGAGTGCTCTAGTCTGTGGGGATTTCCAAATACGTTTTTTTCGTGAATTTTCATCCTTGTAGCTTTTTCAACAGACGAATATTTTTATTATTAATTTTCAAATATCTCATCACCTCATCCTGAGTTTTCATTAAAGATAATGCTTCACGTATTTTCTTCACAACCATTGTCGCTAAGGAGGAGACAGATTTAGCAGTTGACACGTCTATTTCTGTTTTCTTTATTGGCTATATTAAGCTAATTGTATTCAATAAAATACTGTTACGAATTCGGGTTCGCTAGGATGATTTCCAATAACTAACTAAATTTAATTAATAAACAAAACAAATCAGTATTTATTTACACAACAGTAATTCTGACAATAACCACACTTTCAATAACTGTCACTACTTCGAAACACAAGCTTCGCTCTTCTTTTATAACACGGTAGTTCACTGTAAAACTGTCCCCTCTCTCTTCTATGGTCGCTTTTATATGTCTTGTCATTCCTTCGAGAACCTTCCAGAATGTTCTAGTCTTCGAATTAAGAGGGCGGTCACTTCAACGTTCATCGAATATTCCAGAGCACACTTTCCAGAGTCGGCTTTAGACATTTTCGTAACACTTCCCCCCTCTTAAGTTTGATCGTCCCAATCAAAATCTTCTGATACACCTCCACCGTGATACTTTGCTAGCCTATCTGAATGTACAACTTTAGGCTTGGTCCTAGGAGTGCGTTGGATTCGGTAGACAACATCATTTATCCTCATTATGACTTTATAGGCTCCTTCCCAATTCTGGCTCAATTTAGATGATAACCCTTTCTTTCGCTGGGGATTGTACAACCACACTAAATCTCCTTCTTTGAATCCGGATGAGTTCGCCCTCCAATCATACCTAGACTTCATTCTGTCAGTACTAGCATCTATCTTATCCCGGACATGCTCATGGATCTTTCTTAGGTGCAGTCTCAATTCATCTGCATAAGTCTTTACTTCCACTAGTGTATCTTCGGGAGTACCGAATAGCAAATCACATGGCAAACGTAATTCTCTACCAAAGAGTATCTTGGCTGGAGTATGACCTGTGGAATCATGAACCGATCCTCGATAAGCCATCAACAGTACTGGCAAATGTCTGTCCCAATCCATTTGGTGATCAGCCACAACCTTCGACAGGTATTGTTCCATGGTGCGATTGAATCTTTCCACCATTCCATCAGACTGTGGATGTAATGGAGTGGTTCTGGTCTTTCGGATGTTCAATATCCCCATCACTTTCTTAAAACCTTCGCTTTCGAAGTTTCGTCCCTGGTCTGAGTGCAATTCCAGTGAAACTCCGTATCGGGATATAAACTGATCTACCTGTACACGTGCGACCGTCACAGTCTCTTGCTTCGGAAGAGCATAGGCTTCAGGCCACTTGCTGAAGTAATCCATGAAAACCAGTATGTACTTATTTCCATCGCTAGAAGTTGGAAATGGCCCTGCAACATCAATAGCGATTCTCTCAAATGTAAGCCCTACGTTGTATTTCTCCATTTTTCCATGAGTTCTCTTTGAGGGTCCCTTAGTGGCTGCACATGTAGGACATTTTCTGCACCAAGCTTGTACGTCATCACGGCAGTAGACCCAATAAAATCTTTCCCTTATCCTTGCAATTGTCTTATTCACGCCAAAATGGGCCCCTGAGCTTCCACCGTGGATTTCCTGTAGAAGTTCTTGCACTTTGCTAAGAGTGTTTTGATTTCTTTACCATCCTGACTTTCCCATTTCCTCTTGAGTAACCCATTTTCAAGAATTAAGGAATCCCATTGCGCCCACAGTGCCTTCGTTTTAGCGCCCATTGTTGAAATATCTTTCCAGGTGGGTCTACGGTCGAGTCTTTTCGATTCTCTGAGATGCTTTATTTCAGGATCTGGTTCCTGTGCCTCAAATAATTCTTCTGTCGTCCATCCCTGTTTCAAATCGATGTTTGTTCTCCTTTAATCGATTATTCCTTCTTTCATTTATATTTTCTTGCAGTGGCGACATTCTTCCCTACATGGTCGTCTGGATAAAGCATCAGCATTATTATGGATTTTTCCTCGTCGATGTTCTACTTTGCAGTCATATTGTTGCAGTCTTTCTATCCATCTTGCGATTTGGCCCTCTGGAATCTTCATCTGCAATAACCATTTGAGTGCTGCATGGTCAGTCCGAACCAAAAATCTCCTCCCATAAAGGTACTTGTGAAAATGCTCTATGGATTTTATCAGAGCTAACAATTCTTTTCGAGTAACGCAATAGTTTTTTTCTGATTTGATGGAAGTTTTGCTGTAGTACTCGATTATTCTTTCTTCGCCTCCTTGTACTTGTGACAAAACAGACCCAATGCCCATATTGCTAGCATCAGTATCTAGAATAAATAGTCCCGTAGTCTGTAGATACGACAAAATAGGGCTTGAGCAAAGTGCAGCTTTAAGTTGTCGAAATGCTGCCTCACACTCTCTTGTCCAGTTAAAGGTGGCTTTATTTTCAGTCAGTTTATGTAATGGTTTAGCTATATCAGCAAACTTATCTACAAATCTCCGATAATAGGTACATAGTCCTAGAAAATTTCTAACCTCATGTTTGTCTTTCGGTCTTGGCCATTCTCTTACTGCTTCGACCTTATCCTCTGATGTATGTATTCCGCTAGATGATATTGTATATCCTAGAAAATGTACCTGATTTTGAAATAGGCAACACTTTTTATAGTTCAATTTCAAATGAGCATTCCTAAATCTGCTGAAAATTTCTTTCAGATTTTTCAAGTGTTCTGCGAAGGATGCTCCCATAACGATCACATCATCTAGGTATACTTAACAGGTTTTCCAAGTTTATCCTTTCAGAACCAATTCCATCAGTCGTTCAAACGTTGCCGGTGCATTGCATAACCCAAAAGGCATAACATTGAACTGGTACAATCCACTTCCAGTTGAGAATACAGTTTTCTCTTTATCATCAGGGTGGATCTTTACTTGCCAGTATCCACTCTTTAGATCTAATGTCGAAAACCACTTTGACCCCGCCAGTGTTGTTAACGTGTCATCTATTCTGGGTAGTGGATAGCTATCTTTCTTGGTAACATCATTGAGTCTCCGAAAATCGACACAAAATTTTTTTGTCCCATCCTTCTTCTCCGATAATCGACACAAAATTTTGTTGTCCCATCCTTCTTCTTAACTAGAACAACAGGTGCTGACCATGGACTTGATGACTCTTCTATGACTCCCTTCTCCTTCATGGATTCGATTAATTCAGCTACTTCTGATTGTTTAGCTAATCTCCGAGGAGCTTATCGTATAGGGTGGGCATTCCCTGTGTCGATCCGGTGGGCAACTAAACCAGTTCCTTCGAGTTCTTGGTCTTCAAAGAGGTCGCTTTCTTCGTGGATAAATTTTCGAGCCAATTTTATCTGTTTTGATGACAAATGTTTCCATGAAGTCTCCAATTTAGTTAAATCAACATACTTTTTCTTAGTTTCCTGTATATCAGCTGGTTCCTCACATCGAGCTATCCACGACACTGGTTCCAATTCAGACTTACTTGATTTTCATTGGAGCCATAGTTTGGAATGAATTCCCCATTTCCAATCTTTAAAATTCCAGTATTCTTCTCATAGACTAATCCATATTTTTTCACAATGTCCATACCCAAAATAAACTCATCAGTAATGTCTACTACAAGAACTTTGTGTAGGATCTGCAATCTTCTCCCAATTTCCAATAACATCTCAGCTTCTCCACGAATAAAGCTCCTTTGACCAGTTGCTGTCTTCAGAGTTATATTGTACCTCATTGGAGTAATTTTAGATGTTGGTAATATATCAGGCCTTACTAATGATACTTCAGCGCCAGTATCAACGATTACCTTCACAGGTTGTCCGGAGATTGAGCCATTAACTGATAAGCTTCCACCTGCAATGCTTCTAATGAAAACGGTCCTGGGGGCTTTTACTTCTCCAGTCAGAGTTTGCCCCTTTACTCTGACTGGTGGTAGTTTTCCTGATTCCTCCTAGGTGCTGGTGAGGATGATCTTCCTCTGTTTCTATTATGATCTCTTCCTCTGTTCATTCTTGAACGATATTCTCTACTAGTGTGACCATATTTTCCACACGAGTATCATTCACCCTTAAAAGATACTCGGTTCTTTTCAAAGGAAGTAATGAGTTTGTCTAACCGTTCGAATATATCTACTCCAAGTGTTTTATTTTCCTCTACTTCCACTTTTCGAGCTCTGTGTGTTGTTCGGTAGTAGTACAGCTTTAGCGGTTCTAGCTCACTTCAACTTTTCTTCAACTCACTTCATTTTTCAAGTCCGAAATGTCAGTTCTGCGCATGCGCGACTTCGGGGGCGTAGCTATGATCATAGAGTCGGGCATTTTGCGGATGGTGGCCATTTTCCAAAATGGCGGACCACAGTATTATCGTAATTTGGAACCTGACCAACAGATGGCGTTCCAAGATGGCGTTTCAAGATGGAGGACTACGGTATTATCATAATTTGGAACCTGACCACCAGATGGCGTTCCAAGATGACAGATCATTATATTCTCATCATTCAGAATCTCGCCAACAGAGCGCGTTTCAATAGCATTCAAATTTGAATGTTTGACGTATGAAAGTTTTATGCTCTGAGATATCTATGGTTCAAGATGACATTTGACCGTAACGAATGACAGATGAAATGACGTATGACAGTTCTATGCTCTAAGATATCTATGGTTCAAGATTACATTTGACAGTTACGAATGACAGATGGAATGACGTACGACAGATCGATACTCTAAGATATCTATGATTCAAAATGACATTTGACAGTTCTATGTTTTAAATCCAAGATGGTGGATGCGCGAGGCTAGGAGAATAAGCATGGGGGCCTAGAGGACTGAAATTGTAAATGGGGTCCTCCAGGTGTCTTCGTTCAGGCTCAGACTACTGAGTTCGATATATAGAAATATATGGAGTCTTCATGGGGGCCCTTGAGACACTTATAAAAATTTTAATGTTTCATTTTTCGTTAGCTGACTTACAGAACACGGTTCAGGAATATAAGTTGATTAAAAAAAAAGAATCAAAATTGAAGAAATCGAGCTCGGGGTTTGAACCTCTACATTAGGAGTCCATAGCTCTACCAAGTTAAAAAAATAATCAAATTGAAAAATCCAACGCAAGGATCGAACCTCTATATCAGAAGTCCAACACTATCAAGCTTAAAAAAAAATTTCAAATAAAAAATCCAGCCTGAGTATCGAACCTATATATCAGAAGTCCAACACTATCAAACATAAAAAAAAATCATACTAAAGAATTCCACATGTAGAATTGAACCTGTCATATTAGGAGTCCATGGCTCTACCAAGCTTAAAAAAAAATTTTCAAATTAAAAAATCCAACGCGAGGATCGAACCTCTATATCAGAAGTCCAACACTATCAATCTTAAAGAAAAAAAATCATACTGAAAAAATCAACATGTAGAATTGAACCCAGTATATCTATATTAAGAGTTCAACACTATGATCGGTGCTCTTAAAAAAAAAATTTCAAATTAAAAAATCCAGCGCGAGGATCGAACCTATTTATCAGAAGTCCAACACTATCAAGCTTTGAAAAAAATGTTAAATTAAAAAATCGAGCGCAAGAATCGAACCCAGTATATCTATACTAGGAGTTCAACACTTTGTTCACTGCTCTACCAAGCTTTAAAAAAAAATTTTTCAAAATTAAAAAATGCAGCTCGAGGATCGAACCTATTATTGTAGGAGTCCATTGTGTTCACTGCTTTTTTGAAAAATTCAAATTATAATAATTATATTTTCAGGCTAAAGACAATCAATATGATATCATCGAAGTATGGTAATTTTATCTGAGTTCGGTTTATACATTTTTCGTAATCCCATACTGTTATTTTGATTCAACTGTATTCAGATGACAATTGAAAAGTCAGTGTTAACGGCCGTTAAGAAATCTCGTGTTCAAATATTTATTTCAAAACATCATTCTGGTTACAATAACAATTATAATAAAACTAACAATTTATTTATTTGAAAAGTAATTTGACAATTGCTTTTATTTGAAATGTCTATCTTATTGATTAGAGATTTACCATCTATAGCAACAGTTTTTGAACTTGTTGTCGGTGAAGCCTCATTATTATGAAAAAGTTGTCTCGTTATCTTCATTCTCTTCGAAACTGAATTTTCAATATACGACTCCGCCACCGCAGAGGAGTACAAACCTCCAAGTTCTTTTACCGATAGTAGATCGCCACCATTTTCTACAAGCATGGTAGCCGAGGATCTGCGAAACGAGTGCCCTGTGTAGAGCTGAGGGTTTTCTAATTTTAAGAATGCTGCAATTTTCTTTGGAATGCCTTCATTAGTATGAATGCACCACTACTTGTTTTACACATTTACCATTCCTATAACCAATGAAAAATCGCCGATTTTCCAGATTCGAAGGTCGCAAATCTACGTATTTTTGGTATAAACCATAGGCATCGAAAGGAAGTCTTGTTTTGGGAATGACAAATACCCTATTTTTTTTGTTTTTAGTCATCCTCAATGTAACGAAAATTTTGGTACTGGTGCATTCAAAATCATCCACACTCAGCTTCACAAGTTCTTCACGTCTACATGCACCAAAAATTCCACACATTAATACAACCTTTTCAAGCAACCATGTATGATCATTTGCCTCCAACAAAAACTTAATTACTTCTTCTTCAGACAAAATTTTCTTTGGGTTGTATCCATCAGACTTTCGTCTCAAGAATAAAAATAATTTTCCAAATCTGAAAATACATTTCTGTTGGTAATACTCTAATATGGTGCAAGATTTAAAATAACTAACCTTGAAATGTCAATGTCATAAACTCTCAAAGCAAGATTCAACATTGAAATCTTCGTCCACAGCGAGTTGGGAGGATAAACCTTCGATTTTCCTTTCGCATAGGCTAATAAAACATCCTCATCAACCACCTTTACATTCATGCTAATTACATTTTTCTTCGGAATCAAAATGTAATCTTCCAACGGGATTACGAAAAGTCTTTAAGGACACACGGCCGATACGCAAATAACGTATTCGGTTAGTTATAATCCTAGGCGCAGTCGAGGATTATAACAATATCCAACCTCATCCGTTATTTGCTACATATCGGCCTTGTTACGTTAATAACTATTTCAATCGCCGAATATTGCGATGTTATATTCAAACTATTATATTTAAAAGAGTCTCGCATAAGTGATATTATTTTTGCTTCGTTAATTTTTGGATATCTTGAATAGTTAACATGTTAAAATACCTACGGGGACCCAGAGGACTGAAATTATTTGATATAATGGAATGGGGGCTTCGGAGACTCGTGTGGGAGCCATCTTTGGAGAGTTGGATATCAGAGTACCTAGATTTCATTGTTATTAGAGAGAACATTGTATGTTTACCAACGACTAAGTTGTTCAACAAGCATGCGTTACAATGACTACGATTTCCAACAACCTCATTTTCAACCAGGACCCCAACAGGTTGGTTCCCCAACGGGTCTTTCACAACGGGTCCGTTAACGGGTTGGTTCCCCAACGGGTCCATTCACAACGGGTCCGTTAACGGGTCTGTTCACAACGGGTCCGTTCACAACAGGTCTGTTCACAGCGGGTCCGTTAACGGATCAGTTGAGATATCATACTAAGAACTACGTTGATATATTCACATGACCATTGATTCATACAACCAACAATACATCAGTTTGAATTCTTTATAATTCACACTTACGTGAATTGATAAAGTTATTTATATTCAAGTATAGTACATTAAAAATATTCAATGAAAAACATATTGTATGAAATAATATACAGAACATATTCAAAAATCAATCATTAGGTAAGTGCTTCATTTATAATTTAATTTTTTCGGTACCTGTTATACGATGATTTCGTTCAAAACGAAGTTAATAAAATCTTTGTATCATATCAGAAATAAAGAACGAAATGGTTTATAATCATTTTATTACGTCAATATATATATATATATGCAAAGCATTATGTAGATAAAGCGAAATAATTTCATTCTACTTATATAGAAAACAACAACATCATATACATAAGGTTCAAATGAAATAATTTCATTCTGTTAACATAGCTTTATACAAATCCATATAAATAAGGTCGAAAAAATTTATAATATATAAAGCTCTCTCTTCCTCTTTCTCTCCCTCTCACTCTCTCTCTGGTGTAAATTAATAATGAATATTACTAACTTCATGATCGATGAATCTTTTCGTATGAATCTTCAATATTTTAAAGTAATCATATCAAAGACTTGTTAAACATAAAAATTAATCAGAAAATAGACTATCTTATATATGAAAATTATTCGAATTTACATTTAATATAAAAGTAAAGTATGGAAATATTAACCTTTTGTGTGTGTATATATATATATATATATATATATATATATATATATATATATATATATATATATATATATATATATATATATATATCTATATATATATAAATATTTGGTTATAAAGTTCTGTTGTATAAAATTGTAAGATCTTGTATTTCACATCACTGCTCGTCCTATGTATGGTATTGATATCCATAGGGTACTGTGTCGGTGGTGTATGTCGATATAACCTTTTTATCATCATTTGCTGATAAAGCTATTTTAGATGTTTTCTTGGATGTAACTTTATGCTTCACTGACTGGATGGAATTTTGTTCAGTGGTGAGAATTTCTTGTTTGAATAAAGCACGTCTGTAATCGTCGAAAGTAATTGTTGCGAGCGAAGATTTTGTAACACCTTTAGCAGTCTTTTTTTCACTTTGATTGAGTAATCTAAAGGTGTACATCTTCGACCTTAATCCAATGAACTCCACCATGATTCTTCCTTCATTTTCATCCTTCATTAGTCCAATTACCTTCTTGTTTCTTGGTGGAATACCGAAAACATTATTTTCACCATAGTCTGACGTATCAAATTTTGACACATTATCCCTCATGATCTCGTAGTTGTTCTGATGTTTGAAATGGTATATCAAAATGTCAGTGTCTGTATAAAGAAGCTTGATGTTGCCATCATTGAATTTTGTTTTGATAAAATTGTAATGAAAATCGTAAAGGTAAGTTTTTGAAATATCTAAAATCGAAAAACCAACGTATATAGGTTTTTTGAATACCATCTGAGTTTTCTTGAGTTCAATTATAACAATGTCGTCTATGATAACAGAACTGTGGAAGTTTGGTAGTGCTATCAAATTTTCAGCACCATATCTACCCTCCCAACTATTAACAATTTTGATGATTTCATATTTTCTATTATTCTCTAAAGTTTTGCCAAATACCGCGCTATTCATCAATTTATACATATTTTTTTCGAATTCATTCTTACTTTCAGCCCGTAATTTCGAATTCAGATCTATATATGGTTTCAACCAAGGTTTTTGACTGAAACGCAGTACTCTATGAATTTTTTTTTATTTTCAAACCAGCGTCCACAAATTTTCTTAGATATCTATAATGGACCACATAGTTATTTTTTGAATACAGAGTTGTGAGTAATTTTTATCGTTTATTTTTGGATAATGGGGGTATCATTTTCTCGGGACAGAATGGGAAATCTTTATGTGATTCGTGTAAATCTAGAGGGTAGTCTAAATCAACTTCATAAAAATATCCCACGTCTGAGTTATCAGGAATCAAGGATGGGTCTGTTATATATTCGTCTGTCCATTCAAAATTATCATAGGGTAGATAGTTTTGCATAGCTGCTCCGTATAAGTTCACTACGTCGAAATACATCAAATAGGACTCTGGTTCATTAGGATTATATTGTTCTCCCATATATTTATTATTAGCCTTTTCGTACCGGTTACAACATTGAGATATACCTCCTCGCAACCCTCTCTCGATGAACATGATCTGGTTGATATCCTTCAACAATTTTAATTTTTCACCTGTATATTTCAACATCGCATTCCATGTGTAACCAGGTAGAGAATAATAATGAGCCGGATCGAGTGAATAGGTGTTCATACAATCGGGTCTAAAGTTTTCAAAAACGTCTGCTAGTAACAAAACATCAGTTTTAAGGTAAATATCACTGTATTCACTCATAGTTTTCAAGTCAAAAGAGTCCCATACTTTCAAAGCATGTTTATAGTCTTCGTCTGAAATGTTTGAATCGGTCAGTTTATTGTGAAATTGTTCTTTCGATGGCAGTGTGGTATCGTCAAGTCTGGCCCATGAATTCATGTAATCATACGGAAAACCCCTTTTCTGTTCAACAATTGAAACTGTTCGTCATCTGGATAATGTTTTCTGACAATTTTTTTCTGTTCAGGTTTCAAAAAAGGGGCTAATTTCTCTATACTTGTTGACATAAATCTAAATGAATCTATAAATCTGAAGGAAATGAATGAATCTGCTAGATGTTTCGTAAAACCTATGTATCGATCTTTATTGATCGGTAGAACATCAACTCTACCATCGATATCTGACACAATATTTTTTATGATGAGGTGAGAGTCATATCCGCTGAGATTATGCAGAACACATGGCACATTCTGTCTTTTTTTGTGATTCGAATTACAGTCTTGATGTGCAGGACCCCGATAACGTCCCGTGAAATGACAGTGATCTTTAACTTTGATATCTGCTGGCTTAAATAATTTCTCACAGATATGACACTTTTCAGCTTTGTAAAATGAACTCCATTCTTCTTTCGATAGTTTATTCATAGAAACGTTATGAAGAAAACACGGTTCCATATCTTCAGCCAATTGAGTGAGCTCTTTCATGAACCAAGACTGACAATATTTCCCTGTATATGACTTGTAATAGGAAATGGAATCATCAAAACTGCAATGCAGATAATAAGCTTTAGTGTAAGGAATGACATTCAATATCAGCGTAAACTATGAATGGAAAATTTTCTTCATATGAAAAATTTTTAAACTCTATAAAATCAATACCCTCTGGCGGGCATGATACTTTGCATTTGTTTAGACCATCACGATAAGTTTTGTGTTCTAATGAATTTTCAGTTGCAAAATGATTAAGGCATATTTCACAGAAATTGTGTTTATGAGTCATTCTAGAATTTTGAGATCTCAGTAGTCGCGACATGCTTTTTATCCAAGTAAAATGATAAACGAATTTTTTTTCAAAATTGCCAAATTGCATCATGAAATCACTATAACTTTTCTCAGTTTTTACCATCAATAAATGTATACGCTCTTTATCTTTATTTTTGCTCAAAAATATTGGAACCACTGTTTTCTTCTCAATCGCGTACACATTAATTGCTAAATCATTGAGTTTTTCAAACTTAGGAATTTGGTCTAGAGTTATTGGAAAAGTTATACCCTCATATTTCAAAATAGAGCTAGGTGATGGGTAGGAAGAAGTTCTATCAATATTCTTCTCAGCTGGCCTTAAACATGACATGACTGCCCAAAGAAAACAATGAGAGTCATTATTCTTAGCATTCACTACCGCCTTTTTATTTTGAATAAACATAGATAGGTCAACATACGTAGAATTACCTATTGTTATTGTTCTGTATTAATTTATATTAACTTTGAGGTTAAGAATTTGTAGGAGAGCCCACCCACTGTCACGCTCCTGAAACTCATCCATTTTCCTAAGAATGACAGCTCGAAATTTAGTGTTATACAATTCTTTCAATCCATCGGAGAGATCAACAACATAACTTTCAGTGCAAAATGTTTTAATACTTTCCTCTCTAGTATCAGGTTTGATGTAATTACAACTTAAAATTACGTTAACTTTCAAAATTGAATTTTGTAGAGCTGATTTTATTTTATTATTGAAAATTCTGAAAGTTTTACTGAGGAACTCTTCGGGATCTTTGATTCTATTATTGATAACCACCCCGGTACGCATTCTACTTTTAAAAGCTGAATCAACATCCCTCCAAATTAAACGTTTGGATTGCCTGCCCAAACCAGAACCTTTTTTGAAATTTGACTGACGTATGTGCTTGATATTTTCTCTGTTGGTTTTGAGGATTGATAGATTTGCTTCAAATTTGTGGAAACTGTTTTGAGAATGAGAAAAATTCTTATCCCTTGTATATTTCGTGATTCGAAAGATGATTTTATTAATATACTTCAACCATCTACCAACTTCTTCCGCAGTTCTTATTAATTTCAAACTTGCTCCAAAAGTTTTGACGGCATCATCAGAAATCTTCATTATACTCATGGTTGACTAGATTTTCTGCAGAACAAAAAACATTAATTAACTTTTGTTGAATATGTACACAGAAAAAATATATATCGTTATACTAGTATAGAAAAGCTATTTCCAGTATGTATAATGTTTATAACATAATTTTTTTTTTACATGTATAACATGCTAGTTTTTCTTGTACCTAAATTTTCCAATTTAATAAAGTAAATACAAAAAAATTATTCAGAATATGATACTGGAAAAACGTCACTTTGTTTTTTTGTGACATAAAATTACACTCAACTACAAGAAAAAATAAATTTCTCACCTTCGGTACACAATATTAGTAGATACTTGAGGAAGTATTTAATACTTAATTATCTATACGTGTTACAAGTTTGGAAACTAGTGTAAGACTGAAGCTCAGCACTAATAGCTCGGAATAACTTGAGTTATTAATGTTGAAATCAAGGTTAGGTCGTTGAATTTGTGTTGTACTCTATTCAGACATTGTAACTTCCACTGAAGAAGTATTGCTAATTACCTATAAACTATCGATTTCTATAAGGTTAAAGCCTTGAATATAGTTCAATTAAAAGTATGCATAAATATTTCTGTACACTTGGGTATACGATTTGAATTGATTGAACCAAAAATTATCCTTAGGTTGCCTGACGTGATAAATATATATCTCATTATTGTGGAAAATTGATTTAGCTTATTAGATTAAAGATTATTTATTACATCTGGCAACACTGTTCCCTACATTTTTGAAAATTGTGAACAAAATTTCATCCCTGAATATGTGAAAAAAAGTACACTTTGTATTATTCAAACTTTCACTTGAGAAGAGAACACCCTGTATATGGGTAGGAATATTAAGCAAAACATCAAAAAACATACTTACTTCAAATTGTAAAGCTGACTGAAATAGGTAAATTTTGGTGGTTGTCGAATGATTAGTGAAATCTGTGAAAAAGAATATATTTATAGTCTGAATTTCTTCACAGAATAATGTGGGTGAATGAAAGTATACTACACTAAAAAAACATCAGTTAACTTTTGTTGAATATGTACACAGAAATAGCATATTGTTATACTAGTATAGAAAAGCTATTTCCAGTGAGTATGTATAATGCTTATATTAATATAATTTAATTTTATACCTATGAACTATTCTTACGTATATCATGCTAGATTTTCGTGTACCTAAATTATCTAATTTAATAAAAATAAATACAAAAAAATTATTTAGAATATGATACTTGAAAAATGTTACTTTGTTTTACGACTTTGTGATGTACAAAATTACACTCAACTACAAGAAAAAATAAATTATTTACCTTCGGTATACAATATTAATAGTTGAATGAATACTTGAGGAAGTATCTACACTTAATTATCTATAAGTTTTACGAGTTTGGGAGCTAGCGTAACAATGAATCTCAGCACTGATAGCTCCAATAATTTATGAATTACACAAACTATCTAAAATCAATTTCTCAGAAGAAAATAATCGATTTGAATAGATTAAATCCAACAAAATTTATCTTCAGGTTGTCAGACGTGATGAATATATATCTCATTTTTGTGGAAAATTTATTTAGCTTATTAGATTAAAGATTATTCATTACGTCTGGCAACACTGTCCCTGATAGACGACTGTATCGCTCTCGCTATAGTATATACAATTTCCAATTCTAAATTATTAAAAGATAATATGTACTCACTTGATGGAACTATAAATTGTTGAACTGGATGAATTATATGGAATTCGGTAGTTCGTCGAATGATCAGTGAAATCTGTGTAGAAGAAATATTTTTAATCTTTCTTCAAATAACAATGCGTTTGAATGAAAGAATACTACACTAAAAAAACACGAATATTTGAAAATTATTGCTCAAGTCTGAATTTCTCAGAAGAAAATAATCGATTAAATCAACCAAAAATTATCTAGTATATACAATTTCCAATTCTGAATCTATTAAAAAATATGTACTCACTTCATAAACACTTGAACTTCGTTTGTAATAAGGAGAACTTATTCTTGAAGTTTATTTGGTTTGCACAATTATTTCACTCACTTCACACAAACTAATTGTAATGTATCCGGATTTGAATATAATAATTCAAACAAGGATTGAAATTTATATTTTAATGTTCACTGTTTCGATACAATATTTAGAATGAGAATCTAGTTACTAGGCACATATCAGCATACATCTTCTTAGCTAATATAACATATGTTTTTAAATATAACTACTTGACAGGGATATCACAGTCTTCCCCCTTAATGCTAAGAATACATTTTCTGACAATTAAAATTTACAAAAGAATTATATGAAATGCTTTGCATAAAGCTAATTATAAGCTAATATAATTTATAAAACTAACTTTCAAAATTCAAATCTCATCAATTAGTCTTTTAGTTGTTTTTCTTTCACGTTTAGGATACCTTTGATTGGCATCATTAACAGGGCTCGAATTCCCATTGAGATTTATATTAATGTCGTTGTTTGAATCATTTTTCGAAATAATACTAGATGTACCAAAATCTTTACTTACAATATTATCTGAACTTTCAATTTCATTATTTAAGACCGGCAATTTTGGTGATTTGTAAACTTTATTAATTTGATTGATATGTCTTTTCCATATTATGTTGCGTAATGATGGAATTTCGATTAAGTATACAACCCTACCTATTCTTTTCTTTACAATTCCCTCTATCCATGTAGTGTTATTTCTATTTCTATAATCTTTCACGACTACTTTTTCACCTAAAAACAATTGTTTTCTATACCTTCCTCCATAATACTTTTTTTGATTATATTGATTTCGTAAAACATTATCATGAATGTCATTTAATAAAGGTTTCATCAAATCAAATTTAGTATTTACATCTCTTCCCAATACAAGAAATGATGGAGAAACTCCAGTTATTTAATGTCGACTATTTCTGTAGTCGAATAAGAAATTATTTAAGCAAAAATTTATATCGATATTATTATTATTTCCTAGTGCCTTTTTGAGAGCTGATTTCACGATACTGACTGCATTTTCAGCTGCACCATTTGATTGTGGAAAATATGGAGGTGATGTTATTGATTGAATGTGATATCTCATCATAAATTCTTTCATTTCACCACTAGAAAAATTTGCAGCATTATCTGACACTAAAATCTTTGGTATACCGAAACGACTGAATACACTAAATAGAGCGTTAATCGTGAAGGCTGATGTGGTGGATTTTGTTGGAAAAACTTCCAGCCATTTCGAATGAGCGTCTAAGACAACAAGAAAATTATGATTCAAAAATTGACAATAATCGAAATGTACTCTTTCTACTGGCTCAAGTGGCCAACTCCAATTACTTAAGGTTTACTTCACTGATGTGAATCGATTTTTGGCACAATTTACACAGGACATGCACATTTTTTCAATATCTTTGTTCAAATTGGGCCAATAAAATCGTGATCCTGCTATAGATTTCATTTTGATTATTCCTAAGTGAGTTTCATGTAGTGATTCCAGAACGCCTTTTCTTAATTTGAAAGGAACAATAAGTCTATTATTCCATAGCAAAATATTATTTTTTACAGTTAATTGATTTCGAGTAGAATAAAAGTGTTTGAAATTAAAATTTTTCTTTGCGTATTTTGGCCAAGAAGTTCGTACAAATTCAATAATTTTTTTTTTGCAACGTTTGGTCTAATTGAGTTTCCTTTTGAATTTCTTCAAAAGTAGTAATAGGAAATTGTAACTGTGAGAAATACTGTACATAATCAATATCATGTGATTCCAATTTTTCATATTCAGAAATTGGCAACCTCGAAAGAAAATCTGCGTTATTATTTTCTGATTTAATACATTCAATTGCGTAATCATAATTACTCAGAATGAAGGCCCATCTTCTCAATCTGTTAGCTGTAAATTGAGGTATACCTTCATTTGGATTGAAAATTGCATATAAGGGTTTGTTATCTCACACTAAAATGAAAGGTTTGCCGTAAATATATTGGTTGAATTTACATAAACAGAAAATAATCGCCAAACCCTCACGTTCTATTTGACTATAGCCCTGTTCAGTTTGAGATAAGGTTCGTGGTGCATAAGCGATTGGCCTTTCTTCTTTGTTTGGAAAAACATGACTTATAACTCCCCCAATTCCATAAGGGGGAGTATGCATCAGTAGTTAATTTCACAGGTAGTTCTAAATCATAATTAGCTAGTATTTTTGTGGAACTTAATAATGTTTTAATTTTTTGAAAATCAATTTGACAATCTTCGCTCCAATCAAATTCTGAATTTTTTTTAAATAATTTATATGAAGGATATAAAGTGGAAGCTAAGTTAGGAATGAATTTTCCATAGTAATTTATAGCACCCATAACAGATTTAAGCTGTGTCATATTTTTCGGCGATTCTGCCTACAAAATTGGTTCAATTTTATCAGTTAAGGTGTGAAGCCCATAACGATCTATTTTGTGATCTAATTAGCAGATTTCGGACTTATTAAAATCACATTTATTTATATTTAACTTGAAGCCTGATTCTTGCAATCTTTTAAGAACTTGATGTAATCTAAAATCATGTTCATTTTGATTGGAACCGCAAATATAAATATCATCTATAAAAACTCCACAACCAACTTTATCTTGTAACAGTTGTTCTATTATTCTCTGAAATTTACCACAAGCACATTTGATTCCATGAGGTAATCTTGAGTATTTAAATAAACCTACATGAGTTGAAATAGTACATAACTCTTGAGATTTCTCATCAAGACATAATTGCCCATAAGCGAATTCTAAATCAATTTTAGAAAAAATAGTTGCGCCTTGCATTTTAGCAAAAAGATCTTCAATTCTTGGCAGTGGGAATGAATCATTTTCAATTACAGGATTACTTGTTATTTTAAAGTTACCTGCTAATTTAACAGAACCATCCTTTTTTATAATAGGAACAATTGGAGTTGCCCACTTCGAATATTCAACAGGTTTTATAACCTCTAATTCCAATAATCTTTGAATTTCTTTTTCAACTTCCTTTTTTATAGCATAGGGAATAGGCAATGGCCAACAAAATTTTGGTTTCACTTCTGTATCTTTTAGAATAATTGTAACAACATCTTTATTGAATTTGTCTAAACCTGAACTAAAAAGATTTTTGAATTTTTCATGAAGTTTTTGTTCATAGTTGATGATTTGATTGATAGGAACTATTTTCACATCGAAAATATTCATAAAATCTCGACCTAAAAGTGGAGGTCCACCATTTTCAATAACAAACATATTTAATGATTCAGTACGGTTATTAAAAGTAATTTCTAAGGTACAATTACCTAAGGTTTCAATTTGATTACCTTTATATGAATGTAAACACTTATTATAACTTGCAAGTACATGGTGACTGGAATATTTATTGAAAAATTGTTTAGTTATTACTGAAACACCAGCACCACTATATAAATTTTGTTGTCAATCACTATATCTAGGTGGAATGGTGGATCTATATTATTATCATTGTAAAATAATGTATAAATTCTTTCAGATTGAACATCTACGTAATTATGTTGCTTTTCACCTCCATTCTGCACACGACCACTTTTGTTATGATTGAATGCGCACATAGGTGCCATATGTCCCTTTACTTTACATCTAGTACATGTGGCTTCTCGAAAATAACACTCACGTTCTTCATGATTTGTTCTCCCACAAATTCGACATTTAGTAACCTTGGTAGATCTTTGATTATCAAGCCGATTCCCTTGTGATTGAAAATTTCTTGAAGACGTATTCAAAAACCGTGTCTTGACCTTTTCATCTGAAGACGTATTATTCTTAGCGGCCATTTTGGTGCATGTAATTCTAACAGCATTTGCAAAGGAACATAACTTGTTTTCCTCGAAAAGTCGATGTTGAACCGCCCCTTTTTGAAAATCGATTATAAATTTGTCTCGAAGAACCATATCCAAAACGTTGGCCTCAATTTCACAATTTGAAGCCCGACTTCGGACTTTTGGTTTCCATTCAACGGCACTTTCATGAGTAGACATTGTAGTCATATAAAATTTATATCTGTTTGCAAAAAATGAATGTGCATCTTTGAAATGGATATTGAAAATTTCTGTTAATTCCTCATAGTTCTTATCTTCTGGTTTAAACGGCATGCAAAGATTATACATAAGTTTATATGATTCTTCGCTCAAAGCGTTTAATAAAATTGCTCTTTTCTTCTCCACTTCTTCGATATCATTTGCACAGAAATAATTTTCTAATCGACGGATGAAAATGATCCAATCGTTATCCACGAAATTGAACTCACGCACTTGTCCTTGTTGGCTGGCCATTTCTTCTCGTACTTTCCGTGGCACAATAATATAATTTGACACTATTCAACGTTTATTGGGTTCGTACGAATAATTATTCGTAAACCTCGTCGCCAATTGTAATGTACCCGGATTTGAATATTATAATTCAAACAAGGATTGAAATTTATATTTTAATGTTCACTGTTTCGATACAATATTTAGAATGAGAATCTAGTTACTAGGCACATATCAGCATACATCTTCTTATCTAATATAACATATGTTTTTAAATATAACTACTTGACAGGGATATCACACTAATCATGAATTATTTTCAACAATTATTACTCAAAGAGTCTATGATTATATTAATTAAATGTAACTCAGTCAGTCATCTACGAATGTTAGAATGACAATGAAATATAGTTATTAACGTAACAAGGCCGATATATAGCAAATAACGGATGAGGTTGGATATTGTATTATAACTAACCGAATCCGTTATTTGCGTATCGGCCGTGTGTCGTTAAAGACTTTACGTAATCCCGTTGGAAGATTACATTTTGATTCCGCAGAAAAAACAAACCCCATACCTCGTAATTCTGAAAAAAAATCCCAACGTCGTGCACTCTGTTGTCATGGAACCGTTTGGCAATTTTATAAACAACGTCAGTTTTTTGTGTTCGCAAGTTCGCTGTAACGACGACTATGGATGAAATTGAGGAACAAAATGAAATTCCTTTTAAAATATTGGAAGAATCATGTGCAGCGAGTGTTGATTTACTGCCGGCAATAACTCAACAGCGGTATAAAAGAGAATATGAAAATTTTGAAAATTGGCGTAATAGCAAGAATGTAAAGGATGTTTTATTAGCCTATGCGAAAGGAAAATCGAAGGTTTATTCTCCCAACTCGCTGTGGACGAAGATTTCAATGTTGAAACTTGCTTTGAGAGTTTATGACAACATTGACATTTCAAGGTTAGTTATTTTAAATCTTGCACCATATTAGAGTATTACCAACAGAAATGTATTTTCAGATTGCAGCATTCTTAAAATTAAAAAACCCTCTGCTCTACACAGGGCACTCGTTTCGCAGATCCTCGGCTACCATGTCGCCATGGTGGCGATCTACTATCGGTAAAAGAACTTGGAGGTTGGAACTCCTCTGCGGTGGCGGAGTCGTATATTGAAAATTCAGTTTCGAAGAGAATGAAGATAACGAGACAACTTTTTCATAATTATGAGGCTTCACCGACAACAAGTTCAAAAACTGTTGCTATAGATGGTAAATCTCTAATCAATAAGATAGACATTTCAAATAATAGCAATTGTCAAATTAATTTTCAAATAAATAAATAGTTAGTTTTATTATAATTGATATTGTAACCAGAATGATGTTTTGAAATAAATATTTGAACACGTGGTTTCTTAACGGCCGCCGGACGTTATAAAATTATAAAGGCCGGCGGGCGTTAACACTGACTTTTCAATTGTCATCTGAATACCGTTAAATCGAAATAACAGTATGGGATCACGAAAAAGATATTCCAGTTCATTGCATTAGATATACCTCTCAGTGACTTCCATTGTGCAGCGACAAGTTTTTTGCATCGTAATCAGTCCGTCAATTAGGTCAATTCACATAATGTACCGCTTCGAATATTTATGAATTACTTATACCAAGTTTTTGATGAGAAGCTTGGAAAATAACATTTTAATGATGAAGTAATAATAAAATATAGCTATTATTATTTTTTATATCTATCGAAATATCGCTACTGTGATTACGGACAGGTCAAAGGTCTAATGAATGTGTCTTATATGTTAAATAAATTTTTCCCTCATACTTATATGGAGGGTATTTGAACCCTGTTATTTTTTCTGTCAGTTATCTAATGTCATTTATCGTTCGATTGTTATGAACTAATTAATTTTTCTGTTCAATATTCAATTCTGTTTAAAGCCATCGACAGAACAACATATATAATGGATAGAATTGAATTTTTCTTGTGGTCAAAGGGCCGAACATAAAATCAGACAATTACAAGTTGAGGTGAGGTGAGGATAAGAATTCTCAATTGCACAACGGTAATGCAGCAAAACTTATATTATCAAGACAAGGGACCAATTTTCTCTATATTATACATAAGTGAATAATTGTATTATGTAAAGATATCCTTAATAAATGAAAATCAAATTACTTTTAGTATCCTCTCCGAAGATGGCCCCCACACAAGTCTCCGAAGGAACCTCCATTCCATAATGTCAAATAATTTCAGCCCTCTGGGCCCCCATATGTATTTTAACATGTTAACTATTCAAGATATCCAAAGATTAATGAAGCAAAAATAATATCAATTATGCGAGACTCTTTTAAATATAACAGTTTGAATATAACATCGCAATATTCGGCGATTGAAAAATGTATAAACCGAACTCAGATAAAATTACCCTACTTCGATGATATCATATTGGTTGTCTTTAGCCTGAAAATATAATTATTATTATTTGAATTTTTTGAAAGAGCAGTGAACACGATGGACTCCTACTATAATAGGTTCGATCCTCGAGCTGGATTTTTTAGTTTTAAAAATTTTTTTAAAGCTTGGTAAAGCAGTGAACAGTGTTGAACTCCTAGTATAGATAATACTGGGTTCGATCCTTGCGCTCGATTTTTCAATTTAACATTTTTTTCTTGCTTAGTAGAGCCATGGACTCCTAATATAGATACACTGGGTTCAATTCTAAATTCGGATTTCTTCAGTATGAATTTTTTTTTAAGCTTGATAGTTCTAATATAGATGTAAGATCCTCGCGCTGGATTTTTTAATTTGAAATTTTTTTTTAATCTTGTGTAACATAGTGTAGAACTCCTAATATAACAGGTTTGATCCTCGCGCTGGATTTTTTAATTTAACAATTTTTTTTAAGCTCGAAAGTGTTGGTCTTCTGATATAGAGGTTCGATCCTCGCGTTGGATTTTTTAATTTGAATTTTTTTTAAGCTTGATAGTGTTGGACTTCTGATATAGAGGTTTGATCCCCGCGATAGATTTTTTAATTTGAATCTTTTTTTTTTTTTTTTTAAGCTTGATATTGTTGGACTTCTGATATAGAGGTTCGATCGCCGCGTTAGATTTTTCAATTTGAAATTTTTTTTAAGCTTGGCCATGGACTCCTAATATAGATATACTGGGTATACATGCGAATTTCTTCAGTATGAATTTTTTTTTTAAGATTTATAGTGTTGGACTTCTGATATATAGGTTCGATCCTCGCGCTGGATTTTTTAATTTGAAATTTTTTTTAAGCTTGATAGTGTTGGACTTCTGATATAGAGGTTCGATTCTCGCGTTGGATTTTTTAAATTGAAATTTTTTTTTAAGAGCAGTGAACAAAGTGTTGAACTCCAAATATAGATATATTGGGTTCAATTCTACATGTGGATTTCTTCAGTATGAATTTTTTTTTTGATTGATAGTGTTGGACTTCTGATATATAGGTTCGATCCTCGCGCTGGATTTTTTAATTTGAATTTTTTTGTTGAGCTTGATAGTGTTGGACTTCTGATATAGAGGTTCGATCCTTGCGTTGGATTTTTCAATTTAATTTTTTTTAACTTGGTAGAGCCATGGACTCCTAATATAGAGGTTCAAACCCCGAGCTCGATTTGTTCAATTTTGATTTTTTTTTGAATCAACTTATATTCCTGAACCGTGATCTGTAAGTCAGCTAACGAAAAATGAAACATTAAAATTTTTATAAGTGTCTCAAGGGCCCCCATGAAGACTCCATATATTTCTATATATCGAACTCAGTCGTCTGAGCCTAAACGAAGACACCTGGAGGCCCCCATTTACAATTTCAGTCCTCTAGGCCCCCATGCTTATTCTCATAGCCTCGCTCATCCACCATCTTGGATTTAAAACATAGAACTGTCAAATGACATTTTGAATCATAGATATCTTAGAGCATCGATCTGTCATACGTCATCCCATCTGTCATTCGTAACTGTCAAATGTAATCTTGAACCATAGATATCTTAGAGCATAGAACTGCCATACGTCATTCCATCTGTCATTCGTTACGGTCAAATGTCATCTTGAACCATAGATATCTCAGAACATAAAACTGTCATACGTCAAACATTCAAATTTGAATGCTATTGAAACGCCCTCTGTTGGCGAGATTCTGAATGATGAGAATATAATGATCTATCATCTTGGAACGCCATCTGGTAGTCAGGTTCCAAATTATGATAATACCGTGGTCCTCCATCTTGAAACGCCATCTTGGAACGCTATCTGTTGGTCAGGTTCCAAATTACGATAATACCGTGGTCCGCCATCTTGAAACGCCATCTTGGAACGCCATCTGTTGGTCAGGTTCCAAATAACGATAATACTGTGGTCCGCCATCTTGGAAAATGGCCGCCATCCGCATAATGGCCGACTTCACGATCATAGCCACGCCCCCCAAGTCGCGCATGCGCAGAACGGACATTTCGGACTTTTACTGACAATTTTTGTAACAGTTCTGCAGCTTTAGCCCTGAGGGACAAAACCAGTTCTACTGCTTTCAGTTTATCTGCCCAACCATTAGCTTGGGCTGGTGCTTCAAACTGCCGTTTGAATATTGGCCATGAAGAATCTCCGTCAAAAGTAGGTGGCTTCGAAGCTTTCTGTCTAAGGACTGGAATTGAAATTACTTTTGATTCATTTCTTTCCACTGTTGATATTGGCTTTTCCAAATCTTTCCATACCTGTGCTTCACGTTCTTCTGAATTATGCAACTGCTCCTCCAGGTCTTCCTTAACATGTACTATTTCTTCAGTTATTTCACCTCTCAATTTCTCATTATCCTCCTTCCTACGTTTGTCGAGGTCTTCCAGGATTTTCTGTAATCTTTGTAATTCTTGCTCTCGACGTTTCTGTTCATCTACTTTTTCTTGCTCTCGACGTTTCTGTTGATCTAGTTTTTGTTGCTCTCGACGTTTCTGTTCATCTAGTTTTTCTTGCTCTCGACGTTTCTGTTCGTCTTGTTTTTCTTGCTCTCGCCGTTTTTGTTCATCTTGTTTTTCTTTCTCTCGCCTTTTCTGCTCTTTCAATTTCTCTTGTTCTCGACGTTTCTGTTCATCTAGTTTTTCTTCCTCCCGACGTTTCTGTTCATCTAGTTTTTCTTGCTCTCGCCTTTTCTGCTCTTCCAATTTCTCTTGTTCTCGACATTTCTGCTCTTCCAATTTCTCCCGTTGACGTTGTTCCTCTTGTTCGGCGAATTTTTGCATTAGTTTTCCAATCATTGATTCCATTTTTCTGGTTATTGGCATCCCACACTTCTGACACCAGTTGTTACGAATTCGGGTTCACTAGGATGATTTCCAATAACTGACTAAATTTAATTAATAAACAACAGTAATTCTGACAATAACCACACTTTCAATAACTGTCGCTCTTCTTTTATAACACGGTAGTGCACTGTAAAACTGTCCCCTGTCTCTTCTATGGTCGCTTTTATATGTCTTGTCATTCCTTCGAGAAGCTTCCAGAATGTTCTAGTCTCCGAATTAAGAGGGCGGTTACTTCAACGTTCATCGAATATTCCAGAGCACACAGAGTCGGCTTTAGACATTTTCATAACAATACTCTCTCTCTCTCTTGCTCCCACTAATATGACAATTAAAGACAATTGTTCCAACTATGTTTCAGATTTTTTCAATTAACGTAATAACTTTTTCGGGGATTACTGGTGAAAATAGACAAACACTTTATATTTTTTTTAATCTACTTTCATTCACAGTGATGTACATGGAAAATTGAACGATTTCGCTCGATTATAAAACTCAGTTCGAATGAAGGAGTATACTCCAGCCAATATTTATATAGCCAGATTCATCCCACAGGATCAACGCACCTGCACCGTGAGAATCGTGAATCATTAAGCAGCATCATTCATTCCTATTTAATACGCAAATCGTCATTCCATCATATTTTTATTCGATCCTCATCGTGAGAAATCAGAATCATTAGTTTTTCAGATATCTGGATAAATGAGATTCTGTGTCTATCCCATTATTATAACGATCGACTACAACATATAAGTACGAATCCAATATTCAAACAAAAAAATATAATTGGATTAATTCCATACATTAGCGCACCTGCCTTAATTATTATCTCTCCGACTTCGAAAATTTATTTTTCAGACAAGTCCCGACCCGTCCGCACGTATTCCCAACCGGAAATACACAGGAATGAAGGTCAATTCAGTTTATTATCCTCTCATAATTACTCACATATCCACATATTCAGCAAAACAATATTATTTAATTTATAGACAAGTCCTTGCCCGACGCAGTAGCGTAACGAGAGATCCCTCTTCACTCCCTCGACTCATACGATAGGGAAATCACGGTTAATTCAGTTTAATAACCCTTTTAAATACTCACATATTCACATTCTTTGGCAAACCATATTATTATTTAATTTATAGACAAATCCCGGTCCCATCTTGCAGACTCAGTAGCGTAACGAACGATTTGAAAATACAAAGTCATTCTAAATGTTTAGTTTGAGGCCACTCTCTCTTATCTACTCTACTATATAATATCATAAAAACTTCATGATTGTATTCCGCCTGACACCAACAATTTTTCATTTGATATAAGAAGGATATATCTCCAGGCGGCATGAAAAAATCATATTAACTCTTCATTATTCTAAATTTTGTACTAAAGTTATAGTGTTTGAACCTAATTAATGATTTCAGTTTCCACATATAGTTAAATTAAAAGCCTTAGTTCTGTAATAATTGTAGAAAACATAATTCCACTCTTGGTGATAGATATCATCCCTACAACGTTTTCTAAAAAACCTACTTTTATCTTCCTCGTTTTCTTTTACAATAAATTTTCATTTAAATGAACTGAAATTTTTATTAGCTCTAAAGTTAAGAGTTTTGGAAGACCTTATTTAAGTATATCAAAAATGGTTTCGATTTTTTCGATAATTTTTTGAATTGAAAATTCTTGAAGAGAAATTAGAGGTATGCTTTGGTCTTGATGATCCATAGTCTCTCTCTAGAACAAAAAAAAAATTAAAGTGAATAGTGACCCCATGGTAAAGTATCGAACGACGATGGAAATAAATACTTTGTTCTATGGAATACAGTGTATGAGCGTATGATCTGATTGAATTTTGTGTAATGACTTTTTCGTCCTTCTCTCACAAACAACTTACATAATCCTCAGAGCTATCTTATTTTTAACAACATACGATCTAACACCCTTAGATTTTTTCGTTATTTTGCCGTCTTGAAACTTTAAACTGCACATTTTGGATCGAAGACCAGCAAAATGAGTAATGATTTTACCGTTCACTTCGTCTTTCTTTAGACCAGGGACTTTTTTGTTTATCCAAGGAATTTTATAGAGGTTGTCTGGAGCATAGTCAGATATATCGAAAATAGTACGACCGTTTTCTTTAATGATTTTGAACAGATCACAGTTTAGTTCATAGATAAAGAAGCCCGTATCTTTATAGTTGATTTTACAGCCCTCTGGGGGTGCTTTCGATAACATAAAATCATAACGAAAATCGCACATAAAATTTTTCGGAATATCTGCAATAGTCATACCAAAATACAGAGGTTCATTGAAGAGTAATTCGAACTTTTTCATTTCGATTGCCATCAAATCCTCTCCAAAAACAAGTCGGTTATGAAATCGGAGGGAGGAAATGAGATTTCTAGCTCCGTAACGACCCTCGTATTTATTTACTAATCGAATTACCTTATGTAATCGAATGTTCTCCATGGTTTTACCAAAAACAGCATTATTAGCAAGTTTAAATTGATATTTCAGAAATGTAGTGGTAGCTTTTGTTCTTAGATCCGTATTCAGATCTATATAAAGTATATTATACATTACCGAAATCTGAAGCAGGAATTGAAGAATGGGTTGAAATTAACAAAAATTCATCGGGTTCTAAAATTTAAAAAGTCAGCGTGGTTGAAGGCCTACATTGACGAAAATACTCAGCTTAGAACTGCCGCAAAAAATGAGTTTGAGAAAAATTTATTTAAACTCATGAACAATGCGGTCTTTGGTAAAACAATGGAGAATTTGAGAAAGCATTGGGTGATCAAGGTGATAAATACGTAGGAAGGGCATTATGGGGCTGCAAGTTACATTTCTAAACCAAACTGTAAGAGTCGAACCATCTTTGATGAGGAACAAAATCTCGTCGCTATTGAAATGGGGAAAGTAGATATATTATTCAACAAACCACTCTATATTGGTATGGCGATATTAGACATATCAAAGCTATGCCTATATGACTTTCATTATAACTATATGTCACCCAAATTCGACATCAAACTGAACTATGTAGATACAGATTCTCTTACGTATGAGATCACTGAGCAAGACCCATTTGAGTTTATAAAACGTGATTGTAATGAGCATTTTGATACCTCTGATTATCCGAATCCAAACGTTTATGGAATTCCCCAAATAAACAAAAATGTAGTAGGAAAACTAAAGAAGGAAAATTCTGGTAAGATGATGACCGAGTTCGTTGGCTTGAGATCCAAAATGTATTCATATCAAGGTGAAGGGGGAAAATGCGCTAAAAAAGCAAAAGGTGTGAAAACTAATACCGTTAAGAAAGTCATCACGTTTGATGACTATAAAATGTGTCTATTTGAAAACATAGATAAAACTGTAACCCAACGTAATATCATGTCCTACTCTCATAATGTATTCAGCATCGAGCAAAACAAAATGACCCTGAGAAACGAAGAGAAGAAACGCTTTATACCACCAAATAACCACTACGCACTGACATGGCATTAAAGTATTAAATAATAGAAGTTTTATATATATATATATATATATATATATATATATATATATATATATATATATATATATATATATATATATATATATATATATATATATATATATATATATATATATATATATATATATATATATATATATACAGTGCTTTCATGATGAAAGGAACAAATTCATTAAAAAATTAGGTTTCTATTTCATGTTAAAATCCTCGGACAGGTCGATTAGTATTTTTATTTGGGCATTTTTCGCAATAAAAATTTTGTATACAGGGTGTCTCATTCAAGAGCTATGGCTTTGTCATTAGTTGTTTTAAAGGTAATACCCTGTATATTATTTCACTTTACAATTCTACGATAAATTCTTATCACTTTTTGTGAACATACCATATGCCTCAACTCGATGGATTGCCAGAAACGGAGATAGTGGGTAATGAGAGGTACGGTATGAAAACACACAAATGTAATTACTAATTTAATTTTTACATATGTTCAATCTGTTGTCCGTTTACTTCGAGACATTTTTGAAGTCGATTCAATGTTTCCCGTTGCACATTTTCAATTACTTCTGGACTGATAAGTCTTATTTCCTGCCTGATTCTCTCTTTTAGATCATCAATATTATTTGGTCTATTCAAATAAACTTTAGACTTCAAATAACCCCCTAAGAAAAAATCCAATGAGGTTATGTCAGGAGATCTTGGCGGCCACTCAATCGGACCTCTCCGTCCTATCCATCTGTTTGGAAAAGTTGCATCAAGAAATTGTTCGAACAGCGATTGAATAGTGAGGAGGTGCCCCATCTTGTTGAAACCATATCTCGTTATTAGGTATGTCAGGATCTTGTGGGTTAGGAAACAAAACAGCTAAAGCCGGAATGAGTTCGAACTGGAGAAAGTTCAAGTAGTCCTCTCCGTTTAGTGTTCCTTCAAAAAAATAGGGACCAACTATACGATTTCGAACAATCGCTGCCCATGTATTAATTTTTTGAGGCCGCTGTGTGTGGCATTCTTGCATCCAATGAGGATTCTCGGTCGCCCAATACCTACAGTTTTGTCTGTTGACGTGGCCATTTAAAGTAAAGGTGGCTTCATCAGAAAAAATTATGTTTGTAATGAAATTTAGATGTTGATTATGAATTTCAAGAATCTGCTCACAAAACTGTACTCTGCGGTCAAAATCGTCTTCTAATAATTCATGTACCAGCTTAATTTTATAGGGATGATACTTATTTACCTTAAGTATTTTATGCACGGACCCTACTGATAAATTGAAATTATTGGAAATTGTAGTAATGGATGTATGAGGGTTATCTTGGCTTTCTAGTAGAACGTTCAGCACTGTTTCTTCAGATACTCTCGGTGGTCTTCCTTTAGGTAAATCTCTAACGTGGCCGTATCTCCTGAATTTTGATTCAATTTTGCTGACTGTCGATCTAGTAATTGGCGGACGATCAGGATGATTTTCATTGAATAGATTGCAGACTTCTTCTTGTGAACGCACCCTATCTCCAAAACCAATCATCATAAGTACTTCAATACGTTCTCTCTCAAGTAATTGCATTTTCTTAAACAATGAAGTAGTGTAGTGCCTGGAGCGTTAAAAACGTGAAAACTGCGGACTATACAGCACCAGTGAATGAATTCAGATGGTACATGTGAAATTTCATTCTTCAGATTTAATGACAATGTTTACCTAAATTTTTTTTTGTACTTTTAATCCACATTTTTAAATCTCCAGGTGCTCCACTATCTCCGTTATAATCTGGTAATCCATCAAGTTGAGGCATATGGTATGTTCACAAAAAGTGATAAGAATTTATCGTAGAATTGTAAAGTGAAATAATATACAGGTATTACCTTTAAAAAACTAATGACAAAGCCATAGCTCTTGAATGAGACACCCTGTATACAAAATTTTTATTGCGAAAATTGCCCAAATAAAAATACTAATCGACCTGTCCGAGGATTTTAACATGAAATAGAAACCTAATTTTTTAATGAATTTGTTCCTTTCATCATGAAAGCACTGTATATATATGTATATATATATATATATATATATATATACATATCATATATATATATATATATATATATATATATATATATATATATATATATTGTAACGTGTAAATTCTCCACTTAACCGCTACTACCGAACTATGCATTCAAATACCGTGATTCCTCGCTATAAAACGCCTGAATGAATGACCTGCGTACAAGAGAGTATGGAGAGAGCGTTGGATTTCCACGTGAAACACGTAAGATCGGTCTCTTTAGCCAAATAACTATTGCACAAGTAATATCGTTAACTAATAGAATTATATTCAATATCAATTGAACGTTTATTGAAGTTTATTGAAATTATTAAGTATCTGTGGCGTCTGATAGACGGTAAGTTATGAGAAGAAATATAATTATTTCGTATAAATGCATTATCTTGAAAATCTGAATTGATTCCTTATTTCATTTTTCCGCCATTTCATATTTTTTCATTTATCTATATTAAATTATTTATCTTTCAATATTGAAATAATCATCTTGCATTTCTTAATTTGAAATATTTTTACTTTATTTGCTCATTTCATTTCCTCAATTTAACACAAGATTTTTGTAGGCTAACGATGGCAAATTTCACGTGGTCATATCTCATGTTCAGTTTAATGTTGGAACATATACTGTCTTTCTAAGCATCTTTGCTTGAGATAAATCTAAATGTTACTTTGAATTGGCCATCGATACCCTACAGATATTCTTGGAACATATTAAGTTTAACGTAAATTAAAAGCCTTAATTCTGTAATAGTTGTAGAAAACATAATGCCACTCTTGGTCATAGATATCATCCCTACCACGTTTTCTAAAAAATCTACTTTTATCTTTCTCATTCTCTTTTACAATGAATTTCCATTTAATTGAACTGAATTTTTCTAATAACTCTAAAGTTAGGAGTTTTGGAAGACCTAATTTAAGTATGTCACAAAAAACTGGATATTTTCGATAATTTTTTGAATGGAAAATTCTTGAAGAGAAATTAGAGGTATGCTTTGGTCTTGATGATCCATAGTCTCTCTCTAGAGCAAAAAAAAAATTAAAGTGAATAGTGATCCCATGGTAAAGTATCGAACGACGATGGAAATAAATACTTTGTTCTATGGAATACAGTATATGAGCGTATGATCTGATTGAATTTTGTGTAATGACTTTTTCGTCCTTCTCTCACAAACAACTTACATAATCCTCAGAGCTATCTTATTTTTAACAACATACGATCTAACACCCTTAGATTTTTTCGTTATTTTGCCGTCTTGAAACTTTAAACTGCACATTTTGGATCGAAGACCAGCAAAATGAGTAATGATTTTACCGTTCACTTCGTCTTTCTTTAGACCAGGGACTTTTTTGTTTATCCAAGGAATTTGATAGAGGTTGTCTGGAGCATAGTCAGATGTATCGAAAATAGTACGACCGTTTTCTTTAATGATTTTGTACAGATCACAGTTTAGTTCATAGATAAAGAATTGGCCATCGATACCCTACAGATATTCTTGGAACATATTAAGTTTGAGATTGTATGTTGATTTGCCCCGAATTATTTTAGCCACCTTGGTTAGAGCTAAAAGCCACATTGTCTGAAGTTTGAAATTCACCTTACCTGGAGCCAATATCCACCTTATCTGGAGCTACCAAGAAAAGAGTTACAAAAAGGGCAGAAGTCAAGAGTACAATCCACCCAAGAAAAACGTCGACAGAATATATACTAAAACATAAAGATAAGTCTCATCAATGTATTGAGAAAGCAGTAAATACCTTCATTTCATTCTTGTTATTATTACTGAGAACAACCTAGAACCTAATATATGTTTAACCAATCTCCCTGCTAGCTTGGGCATAAATATCTTTCAAAAGGGAGGTTGGTTACATAATTGGCGCTCCAACGTATGGGGCTTACATAATTGGCGTCCCAACGTAAAGGGCCTAATTTTCTTTAATTTAACTTTTCTGTTCTGGTTGGTTCTCAGTGGTAATAACTTGTGCATGAGTTTATGATTAGTGAATTGCCTTCGTTAACTAAATTCTTTGATTAACCTTTCTTTTTTCTAAATTTTGATTTATCCCTTTTTATATTTGTTTTCACTTAAAATTACTTACACTCTTTCTTTGATATTTCGTTGATATTTTAAATACCTAATCTTTGTCGTATAACTTTTCTTTTGACTTTAATGCTCTGATTATTTCAATATTTCAATATGTCGTTAAACCCTAACTTTTTTAAGGCTCATAAACTAACTTATGAAGTATCAATTCGGTTAGGAAATAAGGTTAGTGAAACAGTAGATAGAAATCGCAAAACGTTAAGGGGAGCTCTCTCACAAGAAAGGGCTAACCGAAGTTTTATTTCTTTAGTTGATATCTATACATTTGAGGAGAATGTCGCAGAGTTAAAACTTTCTTTTAAGAATATCGTAGACCTAATAGCGAATCTTACAAGGACTTCTTCAGGTGATGATTTCAATAGAATCGTTACTCGGTTAACTCATTGTTCAGGTCGAGTCCATCGTCTACAACCAACAGATGATATTGAGACATCACAGAAGTTAGACTTGTTGTCCGAACTGTTAGGATTAGAGTCTGATTTATCAGAAAAACAATTTTTTGTCAATAATCCTGCGTCATCAAGTCCAACTAAAAGTTCACTTCCTGTTTGTGATTTAAATAATTCAAGTTTTGGAAAAAAAGTTCCAGTTTTTAAGTGGGGTATTAAAAAGTTTTCTGGCCGAGAACCATTAATTCCTTTTTTGGAACTAGTGGATTCATTGAAGTTATCACGTTGTTGTTCTGATAGTGACCTTTTTGAAGCTGCTTCTGATTTCTTTCAATTAGATGCATGGACATGGTGGCTTAATCACTATATTAGAAAATCTTTTAGTAATTGGTCAGAGTTAGTTTCGGGATTGAAACAAACCTTTTTACCTGCTAATTATGATCAACTTTTACTTGATGAAATTAAATCCAAGAAACAACAACCAGGAGAATCTGTAACTGTTTTCATTAGTTCATTAGAAGCCCAGTTTAATCGTTTAAATGTACATCCTTCAGATAAAGAAATGACTGATATTATAAGAGTTAATTTATTACCAGATTTTGTTAGACCTTTGGTGTTACATGATTTTAATGACTTGCCCCCTTTGATTTTACTTTGTAAACGTGTCGAAGACACATTAGCTTTAGATATAACGTCTAAATTTTCAAAGAGATTAAACGTTTCTGAAATATCTTCTAACTTTAATGTAACTTGTTGGAATTGTCGAAAGTCTCGACATAAATATAACAGTTGTAAAAGGCCAAGAAGAAAGTTTTGTTATGGTTGTGGCGTTGAAGGTTTTGTTAAACCCAATTATAAAAATTGTCAAAAAAACTTACAAGCTGGGGAATTTATGGCAGAAAGTTCCAACCAGCCAAGCACTTCAAAGCACCATGCCACAAAAAGTTTTTCAAAAATAAACAAAAATTAACTATTTCTCCTGAAAAAGTTAACTATTTTAGTCGTAGTGATTGGGAAATTTGGCTTCTTACAATAAAAAATTTTTATCTCTCAGGTAACATCTCTGAAAACAACATAGTTCCACAATCACAACTAACAAGTATAACAAACAATAAAGTCTCTATTGCACCCTTACTTGATACACATGTACATGATAACAGGCCATATATTAACGTAACTATATCTAATGAAATTGTTTCTGCACTACTCGATAGTGGCAGTAATGTTTCAGTTTTAGGCTCTTCATTTTTCTATATTTTGAAGAAACTTAATTTATCTATTGATTACGAAGTTTCAGTTAGTTTAACTACAGCTGATGGTCAGGCGCAAAATACCTTAGGATATGTAACTCTACCTATTAGTGTTAATAATATTGTCAAAGACATCAAAGTTTTAGTGGTACCATCTATATCTCGCAAGCTGATTCTGGGAGTGGATTTCTTAAAACTCTTCAATCTTAAAATTGACTTTTCTAAATTTACTTACAATACATCTTCACTTTCAACAGCTTCTCTTCATGCTATTCAATCTATCGATAACTTATCTGACTCTCAACGAGAAGAGTTGCATGACATTGTTGATTTGTTCAAAACAATAGGACCTGAAGATAAAATAGGCAGAACTCATTTATATACACATCACATTAAAACTGAAGGTGGCCCTATTGAACAAAGACAATATCCATTATCTCCAGCTATGCAAACCATTCTGAACAAAGAGATAATATGTTAAATCTTGATATAATTAAACCAGTAAATTCATATTCACCTTGGTTGTCTCCACTTTGGTTGGTTGACAAAAAGAATGGTACTCATAGAGTTTGCTTTGATGGTAGAAAATTGAATAATATTAGTGTGCCTGATAGTTATCCTATGCCTCTTATCGATACAATTATAAGTAAAATTAAAAACACTTCATTTTTGAGTTCTATAGATTTAAAGTCAGCATTCTTTCAAATTCCGTTGGACGAGGAGTCCAAATTAAAAACTACATTTTCTGTTCAGGGTCGTGGTCTGTTTTGCTTTAACGTATTACCTTTTGGTCTCAATAGTTCTGCTCAGGCAATGTGCAGATTGATGGATGTAGTTATAGGTCCATCTTTGGAACCTTATGTGTTCTACTATCTTGATGATATCATCGTGGCTACACCTGATTTCGATACTCACCTTGCAACTCTGAAAAGGTTATTTAAGCGTCTTAAGGAGGCTAATCTACCAATTAATTTTGATAAATGTAAGTTTTGCCGTCCGTCACTTAAGTTTTTAGGATTTTTAGTAGATGAACAGGGACTACGAGCAGACCCAGAAAAGGTACAATCCATTTTAGAGTATCCAATACCAACAAACACTACACAGATCAGGCGTTTAATCGGTCTAGTTGGTTATTATCGTAGATTCCTTAAAGATTTTTCAACTATCTGTAGTCCAATTTCGGACCTCTTAAAGGGCCGAAAGAAAGGTCAAACTATTTGTTGGACAAAGGAGGCTAACGAGGCACTTATCAAAATTAAATCAATATTAACTTCCACCCCAATCTTAGCTAGTCCCGATTTTAGTAGACGATTTTTTCTTGCCTGTGATGCATTAAATGCTGGTGTTGGAGGAGTACTTTTTCAAGAAAATGATGGCTTGGAACATCCTATAGCATATTTCAGTAAAACTCTGAACAAATGTCAGCGGAAATATACCACCACCGAAAAAGAATTACTTGCTATTCTTCTCTCAATTGAACGTTTCAGACCCTACATTGAGGGAACTGATTTTACTGTAATTACAGATCATTCAAGTCTTATTTGGCTCAGTACGATGAAGAATCCATCACCTAGAATTGCTAGATGGATCTTGAAGCTATCCGCTCACAGATTTCAGATAGTGCATCGTTCTGGAGTACTTATGAATGTTCCTGACTCCCTTTCACGAATTCCTGAAGCGTTAGAGAATGCTGTGTTGGACTTGTCTACTTTGAAACCTGATAAATGGTATCGTGGGATGCTTAGTAAAGTATCTTCTAATCCTCATCTGTATCCTGATTTTAAGATCGTTGGTAAAGTGTTATATGAACATATATTGTCTAGATCAAAGTTCTCAGACGAGGGTTCTGAGTGGAAAATTGTAATACCTAATGACAATAGATCCGAAATATTGAAAATGTATCATGATGACCCTTTGGCTGGACATCTAGGCGTTTTTAAAACTTTATCTACAATTTTTTCCTTGTATTATTGGCCGAAGATGCGAGAGTCAGTTCTCCACTATATTCGAAACTGTAAAATTTGTGCATCTTGCAAGGCAGATAACCTACCTCAAGCTGGTCGAATAGGTAAATATCGTAATGTCAATTTTACATTCCAGTTAATATCTGCAGATCTGTTAGGTCCATATCCAAGATCTAAAAACGGAAATCAATATGTGTTAGTGGTAACTGATTAGTTTACCAAATTTGTCTTAATTCAGCCTTTACAGAGAGCTACCTCAAAAGCTGTTTGCAAGTTTATTGAAAATCAAGTCTTCTTGTTGTTTAGTGTACCTCAAATAGTAGTAGTCGACAACGGAGTACAATTTACTTCTAATGATTTTAAAAACCTAATTAAAAAGTACAATGTTCAAAAGATTTGGTATAACGCCCGGTATTTTCCACAAATTAATCCCACTGAACGAGTGAATAGAACCATCACTACTGCAATTAGGTCGTTTATACACAAAAACCACAAAACTTGGGACCAAAATATTTATCAGATAGCTCAGGCCATAAGATTGGATAAGCATGAAGTTACAGGTTTCTCTCCCTCATACTTATGTTTTCTTAGAAATGTTGCTACTGATGGTGCTTTTTATGGACAAATTTCAGAAAATGCTGGTAACGTAATTTCTATTAGAAATAAAACTTTAGATCCTACCTTACAAGAAAAATTACCAGAATTGTATGAAGATGTTCAAAAAAGAATCTATCACGCACATAAAATTAATGCAAATCGTTATAACCTGCGAAGAAGAAACATTACTTTCCATGTTAGTGATCGAGTATGGAAGAGGAATTTTGTACTTTCAGATGCTGCTAATCATTTTTCGGCTAAGTTGGCTCCCAAATTTATACCGTGTATAGTTAAAAAGGTTTTGTCTCCGTTAGTTTGTAACTTAGAGGACTTGAATGGAAATAATCTTGGCAATTTCCACGTATCACATATTAAGCATGACATTACACAAGATATCACAGACTCTACAGATTAATTATTCCTTTAAATTATCCTGTTCCCTTACCTTCAAAATTTTGTTTAGCATACATTTTATCCCAAATTTTACTGGCAACTATCAAATATACATGTATCTTTATCTTGTACTACTTAATACCTATATACCTTATCTTTATGTTGTACTATTTAGTACGTATGTACTTTATCGTTATCTTATACTATTTCGTACCTATATGCTAAATAGGTTTCTGAGTTTACTCATATTTTTTGTATATATGGTTGCCTATTAATCAACTGAAGATTATTTACGCTATGCAGTATCTAATTATTATAAATCTGTGCGTAGCTGCTAATTTACTTTGGAATTTATAGAATCATGAGTCTTTTAAAGATTCAGTTTCTTTGATACTGTACACTAAAATTTTTCATTCTTATCTTTGCAAGTTAACCACTTGCTGGCGCCCTATTATCTTTCCTATTACCTATTATCTTTTCTGTTACCAATTATCTTTTCTCATATTACCTATATCGCTTCCTTTAGTTTTTGTTTATTAATTGATCTGTAGAACGAATGACCGTAGAGTAATGTTTGAGCAGAACATCCGACGATTCCATGATCAGAAGTTTAATTTTTTTGATTGAAATTAGTATAGTATTCTGGTGTATCATTGGGCCTGTGGAAATTTTTTTTTTGAAATTCCAGGCGGTATTATCTTGTTGAGTTGGATCTCCAGTTCAATGAGATATTACTTGGTTGGGAGGGATATATTATTTAAAGTCTATAACATTAAGATCCTAATTTTCATTTCTTATTTTTTTTTGTAATACTATCCTTTTTACGTCTATTTTATTTATTTTTATATGTGTCTAACAACTCATAGTAACTCATAAATGAAATGATTAACTGATTTGATTACTTTTGAATAACTTTATGGGAATATACCGTTTGTCTATTAATGTAGTTGTTGAGTGTACCTTTTGCTGAAATGTACTGACATAATTATCTTACCTTAAATTTACCTGTATGTCAATACGAAGTTTTAGCGCGTTTTGGTTTTGTGTGCACTAATCTGTTACGGCATAAGCTGTGAATTTTTTATGTACGCAAAATTATTTTGACTCAACAACTTAGAGAGATTTTGTAACCCATAAATGACTTATCTATTACCTATTGTGACATTAATTACCGGATTTGACTTAGTTGTGTTCACCTATTTTTGATTTGATGGAATTTAGTTCCTATACATTTATGCGTCTTTACCTGTGACAGGTTATTTTAATGGTGAATACAACAATTTTTTTTTGGTTTATGGAAAAAACACAAATTCCGATTTTGGGGATGCGTCTTCCTGTGAGTGGTGATTCACGGAGTTTTGTTGATGTTGGACAGTATACGAGGGGAACTAAGTACAGTTCTAGTTCACGCAATGCTGTTAGCGAGAGCTACTCTAACATCTCGTAGTTCTTCAGTGTCAGCAGAAGCCTGTGCATTTCCATTCTATGGATGGTGCATGTTCCACTGTTGTGATTTGGTAGTTGGAACCATAAATCACTTGGATTGGACATCGTTGCTGCTGTAAATCCAACAGTAATGATGGAAGTCGTTTTGTGGTCTTTGAGACTTTATAACTTCAAAACCATCATGCCCTCCCTTTATTGTCGTACCCTGGTCTCGGGTAGCGGTAGGGTTCTCTTTTATTTTCTTTCGTTTGTATCTCAACTCACCCTTGAATGTGTGAACAATCCGTTATTTTTCTTTGAGACTGTGTTTTTATTTATTTGAGTTAGTTGGCAACAATCACTGACAAGTGAATCTATTTTTAATATTTTCATTTGTTTAATAATATAGCGCCAACTAGGAATATGATGACTGAGCTTTAAGTAGCGTTTTGGGCATGTTTTCGAAGTCATTTGAGTGACAGTTACGGCTCTCACTCCACCTTCCTCTTGGGAGGGTGGCCTTCAGTAAGTGACTTCGCTTCAATTTTGTATAGTTGTGGTTGTTGTGTATCAGTTATAGATATTCGCTTATATTTTTATTTAATATCTTAAATTATTTTACCTTGTACCTTTCATTAGTAACTTACATTAGTATTTTATCAATTCGTTGTATGACTTATCTTGGCGTTTTGATTTTTTTTTTACAGGTTTTCAAACATGATTTTCTTCACGATAATGCATTATAAAAACTTCTCATAACTTTATCGAATTAATTTTTCTCTCATTTTTAATTGACTATAAACTTCATTTTCTTTTTTAATTTCAAAATTTTTTTTTGTAATTTTTTTTGTAACCTTATTTCATTCTTCCGCCATTTCATATTTTTTCATTTATCTATATTAAATTATTTATCTTTCAATATTGAAATAATAATCTTGCATTTCTTAATTTAAAATATTTTTACTTTATTTGCTTATTTCATTTCCTCAATTTAACACAAGATTTTTGTAGGCTAACGATGGCAAATTTCACGTGGTCATATATCATGTTCAGTTGAATGTTGGAACATATACTGTCTTTCTAAGCATCTTTGCTTGAGATAAATCTAAATGTTACTTTGAATTGGCCATCGATACCCTACAGATATTCTTGGAACATATTAAGTTTGAGATTGTATGTTGATTTGCCCCGAATTATTTTAGCCACCTTGGTTAGAGCCAAAAGCCACATTGTCTGAAGTTTGAAATTCACCTTACCTGGAGCCAATATCCACCTTATCTGGAGCTACCAAGAAAAGAGTTACAAAAACGGCAGAAGTCAAGAGTAGAATCCACCCAAGAAAAACGTCGACAGAATATATACTAAAACATAAAGATAAGTCTCATCAATGTATTGAGAAAACAGTAAATACCTTCATTTTATTCTTGTTATTATTATTGAGAACAACCTAGAACCTAATATATGTTTAACCAATCTCCCTGCTAGCTTGGGCATAAATATCTTTCAAAAGGGAGGTTGGTTACAATATATATATATATATATATATATATATATATATATATATATATATATATATATATATATATATATATATATATATATATATATATATATATATATATATATATATATATATATATATATATATATATATATATATATATATATATATATATATATATATATATATATATATATATATATATATATATATATATATATATATATATATATATATATATATATATATATATATATATATATATATATATACCAGTCAGAATATGATCATGATATATTTGATATAGATGAACACACTGTAAAATATTGAAGATTCATATGTGATGCGGGTCATGAAGTTAGTGATATTTATTATTAATATTCACCTATATACAGAGAGAGAGAGAGCTTTATATAATAGAAATTTTTTAACCTTATGTATACGGATTTGTATATAGTATGTTAACAGAATGAAATTATTTCATTTGAACCTTACGTATATGAAGTTGTTTTCTATATAAGTAGAATAAAATTATTTCGTTTTATCTACATAATGCTTTATATATATATATATATATATATATATATATATATATATATATATATATATATATATATATATATATATATATATATATATATATATATTTATATATATATATATATATATATATATATATATATTTATATATATTTATATATATATATATATATATATATATATATATATATATATATATATATTTATATATATATATATATATATATATATATATATTTATATATATATATATATATAAATATAATATATATATATATATATATATATATATATATATATATATATATATATAATATCTGGATAATTATTAGCAATAACAGGCTTGTTGAATCTTAAAAAACTCGATTTTATTGAAAAGTTGACGTTTCGCCACGACATTCGTGGCTTTATCAAAACTTTTGAAAGTTTTGATTATATAATTATCAAGAGATTAGAAATAGTTCACAGGCAACAACAATTCGATTGAATAATTATATATATTCAATATATATATATATATATATATATATATATATATATATATATATATATATATATATATATATATATATATATATATATATATATATATATATATATAAATATATATCTAAGTTGACGTAATAAAATGATTATAAACTATTTTGTCCTTTATTTCTCATAAAGATCTGATATGATACAAAGGTTTTAGTTACTTCGTTTTGAACGAAATCATCGTAAAACAGGTACTGAACAAACTAAATTGTAGATGAAGTACTTACCTAATGATTGATTTTTGAATATGCTCTGTATGTTATTTCATACAATATGTTTCTCACTAAATATTTTTAATGTACTATACTTGAATAAAAATAATTTTATCAATTCACATAAGTGTGTAAGGCATGCTTGTTGAACAACTTAGTCGTTGGTAAACAAACAATATTCTCTCTAATAACAATGAAATCTAGGTAATCTGATATCCAACTCTCTGAAGATGACTCCCCCGACTCTCCGAAGGAGCCCACATTCCATTATATCAAATAATTTCAGGCCTCTGGGTATGTATTTTAACATGTTAACTATTCAAGATATCCTTAAGAAATGAAATTCAAATTACTTTCAGTGTTCTCTCCGAAGATGGCCTCCACACGAGTCTCTGAAGCCCCCATTTTCATTATATCAAATAAATTCAGTCCTCTGGGCCCCCATATGTATTTTAACATGCTAACTATTCAGGATATCCAGAAATTAACGAAGCAAAAATAATATCAATTAGGCCAGACTCTTTTAAATATAACAGTTTGAATATAACATCGCAATATTCGGCGATTGAAAAATGTATAGACAGAACTCAGATAAAATCCCATACATCAATAACATATTGTTGGTTGTCTTTTGCCTGAAAATTAGAATTTTTTCAATTATGCGAGACTCTTTCAAGTATAACAAGTTCGATCCTCGCGCTGAATTTCTTCAGTATGAAACTTTTTTTAATCTTGGTAGAGCCATGGACTCCAAACATAACAGGTTCGATCCTCGCGCTGGATTTTTTAATTCAACATTTTTTTTAAGCTTGGTAGAGCCATAGACTCTAAATATAACAGGTTCGAATCTAAATGCGGATTTCTCCAGTATGATTTTTTTTTAAACTTGATAGTGTTGGATTCTGAATTTGAATTTTTTTTTAACAGCAGTGAACATAGTGTTGAACTCCTAATATAGATATACTGGGTTCAATTCTACATGCGGATTTCTTGAGTATGAATTTTTTTTTAAAGCTTGATAGTGCCAGACTCCTGACGAAGAGGTTCGATCCTCGCGCTGGATTTCTTCAGTATGAAACTTTTTTTAAGCTTGATACAGCAGTGAACATAGTGTTGAATTTCTGATATATAGGTTCGATCCTTGCGCTGGATTTTTTATTTTAACATTTTTTCTAAGCTTGGTAGAGCCATGGACTCTAAATAATATAACAGTATGAATTTTTTTTTAACTTGATAGTGTTGAAGTTCTAATATAGATATACTGGGTTCAATTCTACATGTGGTTTTCTTCAATTTGAATTTTTTTTTAAAGCAATGAACATAGTATTGAACTCCTAATATAGATATACTGGGTTCAATTCTACATGTAGATTTCTTCAGTATAAATTTTTTTTTTAAGCTCGATAGTGTTGGACTCCTAATATAGAGGTTCAAACCCCGAGCTCGATTTCTTCAATTGAGAAATTTTTTAAAATCAAATTGGTACGTGAACGCCACCTATAATCCACCATATTGGATTTGAAATAGAAAGGACCATAGATCTTCCATCTTCAAACCATAGATCTGTCATACGTCAAATATTGAATATTATTGCCCTCTGTTGAGAAGGTTCCAAGGGATTCCTGAACCGTGATATGTGAGTCAGCTAACGAAAAGTGAAATATTAAAATTAGTATCAAAGTCTCAAGGGCCCCCATGAGAACTCCATATATTCCTATATATCAACTCAGTCGTCTGAGCGTGTACGAAGACACCTGGAGGCCCCCATTTACAATTTCAGGTTTCTAAACCCCTCATGCAGACTCCCGAGGGCCCCCATGCTTATTCTCATAGCCTCTCGCGTCCACCATCTTGGATTTAAAACATAGATCTGTCGTGCATCTGTCATTCGAAACTGTCAAATGTCATTTTGAATCATATATATCTTAAAGCATGAATTTGTCATACGTCATCCCATCTGTTATTCGTAACTGTCAAATGTCATCTTGATTCATAGATATCTTAGAGCATAAAACTGTCGTACGTCAAACATATGTCATTCGTTAATGTCAAATATCATCTTGAATCATAGATGTCTTAGAGCATAGAACTGTCATACGACAAACATTCAAATGTTGAATGCGATAGCAACGCCCTCTGTTGGCGAGATTCTGAATGATGACAATATAGTGATATGTCATCTTGGACCGCCCTCTGGTGGCCACGTTCTTATTGACGATAATACCATGGACCGCCATCTTGGAACGCCATCTGTTGGTCAGGTTCCTTATTACGATAATACCGTGGTCCGCCATCTTGAAACGCCATCTTGGAACGCTATCTGTTGGTCAGGTTCCAAATTACGATAATACCGTGGTCCGCCATCTTGAAACGCCAGGTACAAGTATATACAGGTATGTATATAAAACGAAATAATTTTATTCTACTTATATATAGCAAACAACATCCTATACATAAGGTTCAAACGATATGATTTTATTCTTCTTATATACTAATTAACAAAATCATATACATAAGGACATTTTCAATAATAATTGTTGGATTGAAACTTATTGAAGAGATAAATATTCAGTGATAGGCTTTGATGCTGCTGCGGCTCTTGTTGTGGTATGATCTCTATGATGACTTTTCTATGATATATTTTCCTAGAACAAAACAATTGATCTATTAAGTGAATAGTGAAATGTTAAAGTATCGAACGATGAAGGAATTTTATATGGCTTTATCATCAGAATCATCATGAGGACGATTTTAATCTGTTCAATGCTATACAGTTTGTGTGCATAGGATCGAATAGAATTTTTTGTATAATCACCTTTTCACTGATGGTAAAATCAATTCTCAAATCTCTATTACAAGTATTCATTTGAAATAAAATTGATTTTCTAGCCGTTTTACAATTTGAAAGAGAATAATTTTGCTCTAAAAATGTAAGTAGGTATGTGATCTATTTTCGTTAATCAGATATAAAATTCATTTTTGACATAAAAATGCACACAGAGAGAAAATTGAGCAATATTCACCTTAATTTTAAATCAGCTTGAAGGAAGCTGCAGGGTGTGATTTTCCGGTTTCCACAGTTCCTTTGGAAATAATCAAATATCGTCCTGAAGAGATTCGTTCAATATAAGGTCGATATTCTTCGGTAAGTCTCTTAGGTAGAATTAGGATGTGATCTCCCAAATCAAGCAACACCGACTCCCGAAAGTTGATTTGACGATTTTAGCCTTATGTATTTGATAGGGTTTATCGACTATCAGTTCTGTCAGTTTCAATTTCGACTTCTTCTCGAGAAAAGAAGCAGCATTCAATGTTTTCAGTAAATCCATATCTAGAAACAAAATATATAATAGAAAAATTGATTCTCACAACCAGAGGAAAAAAACTTACTTGCTTTTATATATTCTGTTGTAATTCTGAACCTGATCCTTGTTGAAAAGTATGAATAAAATCTGAAACAAAATGTAAAATTGAAAAAGGAATCATTTGAAAAACTTACTCGATTATATGATATTTTGGCTGTTACAGTCAAATCAAATGGTGTGTGTTACAATTGGAAAACTAGCGTAAGACTGAGCCTCCGCACTAATAGCTCGAGTAATTATGAATTACCCACTATTTCGGGTTATTGATAGTAAGCTTGCGGAAATCATTAGTCATTGTAAGTTGCAATTAAGCCGTATTGCGAACTACCGTATATTGATTTATATGAGGTTATATTAAAAAAATGCATAAACATCCTGTTGAACATTAAAAGCGAAATCGTGCGAGAAACATTTCTTGGAATGTGAGTCTTTTCGAATATATGATTGATTTCATGAATTCGTTTGAAATCTGTAATACTAGTAAGAATATATTTATTTTTCAATTACACATAAATTTATAAACCTTTTTAACGCTTAACGTACTCCGTTACGAGCATAATAAATGGAGGGTATGAGAACCCCTGTTATTTTTCTGTATAACACATACAAATGATTGTTTATTTTCTGAAATTTCTATTTGTTTTATGATTTGTAATTGCTTAGTGTAATTTTCTTGTGATAACGGGATATTAATGAGTCTATGTATCATGCTATTAAATGCTGCTAATTTATGTTGGTAAGGATGTAAATACGAATTGTGTATCGTGAGGTCCGAATGGGATGGCTTACGGAAAATCGAAAATGCATTCTTATTGCTATTTCTTTCTATTGTCAAATCCAAAAAATTAATAGAATCTTCTGTTTCATTTTCAACTGTAAATTTAATATGAGGATGTAATGAATTAATGAAATTTAGGAAGGAACTGAAGTGTCTTGTAGTCCCTGTGAAGCAGGTTAATACATCGTCCACATATCTATACCAGTAAAGGCAATTCTTAGTGAGTTTATTATTGTGAATAAGATTTTGCAAATTATGTGTATGAATATTTCCGCAAGGAGAGGGCTATGTTATTTTCCATAATTAACCCTTCATCGCTGGAGTAAACATCATTGTCAAATTGAAAATAATTTTGGACTTAGCAAACTGATAACAAATCTAAAATTTCTCCTTTCACTATTGGATTTACATTTTGCGTTTCTAAGAGGTTTTTTACCAATATAATTGTATATTTTCAGGTTTTCCCCATTCCTATTGTATATTCCCTTCTTTCATCTTTCAATATTCTCGTTGTGAAAGTTAGTATGTTTTATACATCTGAAGAAGCCACTGTGTATTGGCGAAACAATTGTTATGTTAACAGAATATAGTGAAAATCAAAAACTATGAAGTTTTATTTACAATATTAGTGATTATCAATTCACACCTATATACAGAGAGAGAGAGAGCGCTTTATATAGTAGAAATTTTTAACCTTATGTAAATGGATTTCTATATATCTATGTTGAAAGAATGAAATCGTTTCGTTCTAGCCTTATGTATATGCGAATTATGTATTTAGCATTGATTTATATGAGGTTAATAACTTAAATATAGTTCAACTCAAATATGCATAAACATCCTATTCATCACATTTGGGTGAATGGTGAATAATTATGAATTTTAACCGATATCTGAGAATTCTGTAGGAATTCACTATCGATGAACCTGTATTTCATATAGTTTGCAGGCAGGTTCATCCAATACACGAGGAAAACACAAATATTTATACTTATATTGTTACGAAAATGGCTAAAGCCGACTCTGTGTGCTCTGGAATATTCGATGAACGTTGAAGTAACCGCCCTCTTAATTCGAAGACTAGAACATTCTGGAAGCTTCTCGAAGAAATGACAAGACATATAAAAGCGACCATAGAAGAGACGGGGGACAGTCTAGTAGTCTACAGTCTACAGTGAACTATCGTGTTATAAAAGAAGAACGAAACTTGTGTTTTGAAGTAGTGACAGTTATTGAAAAGTTTGGTTATTGTCAAAGTTGCTGTTGTGTGAATAAATACTGATTTGTTTTGTTTATTAATTGAATTTAGTTAGTTATTGGAAATCATCCTAGCGAACCCGAATTCGTAACAATATATATATATATATATATATATATAATATATATTATATATATATATATATATATATATATATATATATATATAATGGAGAGGATTGATTTTCTGTGGTTAAATAGGCTGAACATAAAATCATACAACTACAAGTTGAGGATAAGAATTGTTAATTGTACAAAGGTAATGCAGCAAAACCCCACGAGTCTCCGAAGGAGCCCTCATAACATTATATCAAATAATTTCAGGCCTCTCTCTGGGCCCCCATATGTACTTTAACATGCTAACTATTCAAGATGTCCAAAAATTAACGAAGCAAAAATAATATCAATTATGCGAGACTCTTTCACATATAACAGTTTGAATATAAAAACATCGCAGTATTCGGCGATTGAAAATTAAAATGAAATATAATAGCGATCGGATTTTTCAATTTGAATTTTTTTTAAAGAGCAGTGAATATAGTGTTGGACTCCTAATATAACAGGTTAAATTCTACAATTTGATACTTTTTTTTTCAGCTTGGTAGAGCAGTGAACATAGTGTTGAACTCCTATTGGTATTGGTATTGGTATGTTTGGATGGTGACCGATGCGCTGCGACATTATTAGATCTATTGTGCCCCATCTTCTTCTGCTTCTCGATGTGTTCTCGTTTTACAGCAGCCCCTCAAGCCTCAATACCTTCAGGAATTTGAGGATTTTAAGGGGGTCTATTCGTGGTATTTCTTCTACAGTCAGCTGGTATGATCCCAGTGTGTTCAGCCTTTCATGGTGCACAGCATAGCACTCCATCAGTATATGGTGAGGTGTTTCTGGACGTTCCTTGCAGAATCTGCAGGTGCTGTCCCCCTCTAAACCTAGCTTCCTTAGGTGTTCTTTGAGTCTGCAATGCCCCGTAAGAAATCCTGTGATTGTCTTTAGACTAGTTTTGCTGAGGTTAATCAGTGTCTTCGATCTTGCTCGGTTGAACTTTCCGAGGAGATCTTTGGCCTGCCTCAGTCCTGGAAGTCTTTGCCAGTATGTTGCTCTCATTGCTTCTTCAGCTTTATTGAGTTCTTCTTGGAAGTAAGATTTTCCAAGTCCGCAGAAAGGCTCTGGCCCGATTAGTGGCGTTGACGCACCCTTTCGTGCCAGGGTGTCTGCTTGTTCATTACCCTTCACTCCGACGTGCCCCGGCACCCAGAGGAGGATCACTTTGTTGTTTCTGCCCAGATCGTTTAGTTTATCTAGGCATTCACAAACCATCTTTGAGTTGATGTTATAAGAGCTCAACGCTTTGATGGCTGCTTGGCTATCGGAGAGGATCGCAATTTCCTTGTTCCGGTATTTCCTATCGAGGTTGAACTGAATGCACCTTTCTATGGCGTGAATTTCCGCTTGAAAAATACTAGGGAACTGGCCCATGGGTTCTGAGTATTTGGTACGAGGCCCAACGACTCCTGCTCCAGTTCCTTCGGGAGTTTTAGACCCGTCCGTATACCATATTATGGTGTTCTTCTCCAGTGCTCGAATGGATTCTATGCTCCATTCCTTCTTGGTATTTAGTTCCGTTCGAAATAATTTCTTGAAACTAAATTTCCTGGTAATTTCGTCAGTTGGGAGGTCAGCAAGGTGTGCACTTCCGGTAAGGGTTGAGTCCCTTTTACCGTATGCAGCACCTTTGAGTCCAACTTTAGCCAACCTGAGGTTTGCTCCCCAAGCAGTTCTCCTCACCATGATGTGGAGAGGAGTGAGGTCCAGAACTACCTCTAGTGCTGCTGTTGGAGTCGATCTCATTGCTCCTGTTATACAAAGACATGCTAGTCTTTGCACTTTCTCCAAGGATTTCTTTGCTGTGGTGAGTTCGGTTCTGCCATACCACACTACTGCTCCGTAGGTGATCATAGGTCTCACTATCATGGTGTACATCCATCGCAGTATTGATGGGTTACAGCCCCACGTTTTTCCTGCGATGTTCCTGCACACCATCAGTGATGATTTTGCCTTGTTAACGATCTTTTCTACGTGCATGTTCCAGAGTAGTTTTGAGTCTAGGGTGAGCCCTAGATACTTCACAACTTGCTGCCATTCTAAGTCTGCTCCGTCGAGACGAATAGTCCTTAAGTGCTGAAGCTTTGTTCTTCTAGTGAAGGGTACCACTGTGGTTTTTGATGCGTTAATTCTCAATCCCACCGAGAGGCACCACCTTCTGGTAGTCTCTAGCTCCCTTTCTATGAGGTCGCAGAGGGTTCCTTCGAATTTACCTTTGGCCATGATGACTATGTCGTCAGCATAGCCGAGGCAAGTGACTCCGTTCCCGGTCAGTGTTTCGAGTAATTCGTCCACTACAAGACTCCACATCAGAGGTGATAGTACCCCTCCTTGTGGGCATCCCCTGTTTGTACTGATCCGAAAGGTGTTCTCGCCCACCTTCGTTTCGGCCGTTCTTGTAGCCAGCATTTGGCACATCCATCTGGATGTGGTTCTGTCCACTCCCTTGTTCATTAGGGCCCTTTTTATTGCTTCGTGAGAGGTGTTGTCGAATGCCCCCTCTATGTCTAAAAAGGCGCAAATGGCCATTTCTTTATACTCAAGTGATTTCTGGATGTTTTCGGTAAGCACATAAAGAGCGGTTTCCGTTGATCTGCCCGCCCTGTATGCATGCTGCCCGGGGTGCAATGGCACCCTCTCCAGTATCTTGGTTCTAATGTAGTTATCTACCATCTTCTCCAGTGTCTTCAGTAGGAAGGATGTGAGACAGATTGGTCTGAATGACTTCGGGAGGGTGGGGTCCTTCCTTCCTGCTTTGGGAATGAAGGTTACCCGTGCTCTCCTCCAGGTGCTCGGTATGTACCCGAGCGCCAGACTAAATCTGGCTGCTTTAATAATGAACGGCAGTAATTCCGTCTGCCCTTTTTGCAAAAGGGCCGGAAATATGCCGTCAATTCCCGGTGACTTGAATGGTTGAAAGGAGTTAATTGCCCATTTAAGCCTCTGGGGAGTGCATATGGTTTTTGCTACTTCCCAGTCTTCTCGTTTGGCCCTGCCTGGTTCTTCCCGTGATCTTCCGGGTTCAAATGGTATGCTGCCTGGAAAGTGCGTCTCCAGTAGGATGAGAGCTCGTTGCTCTTCATCCTCTGTGTAGCTACCATTTGTTCTTCTGAGTGACATTGGTCCTTGCTCTCTGCCTCTTGCCATGGATTTTGGCAATCTGGCTGCTGCGGGGCTTGATGTGATTGTCTCACAGAAGCTCCTGAAGCTGTTTCTTTTGGCTTTCCTTATTTCTTTATTATATTCTGTCAGCCTTTCGGTGTATCCCTGCCAGTCTCCGTGCCGCTTTGCCTTGTTGAATAGCCGGCGGACTTCGGATCTTAGATTTGACAGGTGGTTATTCCACCAAATGGTGCTACTGTGTGATTTATTTTCTTTTATCGGGCAGCTGGATTCGTAAGCATCCATGATTGCCCCATTAACTTCCTCTAGGGTCTGCTCAAATTCGATATGACTGTTGCTGTCGAACTTGATCTGTTCTAGGTTACATTTTAGATTGGTGGTGTATTTTTCCCAATCTGTGTTTCTAGGATTCCTAGTGAAGGATGTTTGTGTTACAAGCCCTTCCACGTTGAACATAATGATTCTATGGTCGGAGAGAGATGGTTCGTCTGTAACCCTCCAGTTCCTTACCATTCTACTAATGCTCGGGCTGCCGAGCGTTAAATCTAATACTTCTTGTCTAGCCCTAGTTACAAAGGTGGGGACACATCCCACATTAAGTACGTTAAGGTTAGCCGCGAGTATAAATTCTAGCAGTTGCTCACCTCTTTGATTGGTGTCCGTGCTGCCCCAGATGGTGTTGTGCGCGTTTGCATCGCAGCCTAGCAGGAGGGGTAGATTGCTCCTGCTACAGTAGTCGGATAGCCTCTGTACTTCCTCTGGTGGTGCTTGCCCGTCTCCAGCAAAGTATCCTGAGGCTATCACTATGTCGAGGGGTGAGTGCCCTGTGCGGATCTTGGCTCGAACCGGCACTAGGTCCCTCGTCATAAATTCCGAAAGACAGATATAATTAATATCGTTTCTGATCAGAATGCAAGCTCTGGGGTTGTCACATCTGACATCCCAGATTACCTTACCTTCTCTGTTCGGCAGTCCTCTGATCTGCCCCCTGTTGACCCAAGGTTCTTGGATCAACACTACTCCCAAGTTTGCCCTGGAAAACACCCTCGATAAGGCGGCTGATGCCCCCTTAGCGTGATGAGTGTTCACCTGGGCAACTTTTACTGGGGTAGCCATTGCTACTGGAGAGTTGGAGTGCTTGCCTCCTGATCGTCCTGCAGCATTTGTTCTTCTTCGCTCGATACCACCAGGCTTGCCTGGGGGTGGCAGATCTTGTTTCCTCCGGTTGTTTCTGGAGGGTTTCTTGGAGGAAGAACCTTTACCGGATTCTTGCTCCGAAGGTTTTCCTTCTCTTACTTGTTTTTCCCTCTCTGCTTCCCGAGGAGAGCTCGGAGTGCGAGAGGTGCCAGGACGCTCTTGAGCATCCTGGGTTGCGGTGACTTCCCGCGATTTTGGGTTTTTCTTCTTGTCCATGTAGTTCCCACGAAAAGCTAGGGAATTAAAAAGTCGACCACGCCGGAGCCCCGCACGGCGTGGCAAGGCTATTACTCGAGGAGGTCGCCTAGTATCCTCGAGGCTCCGTTAACGACGGTGCTCTCCCACCGCCATGCATCCATAGGCACGGTTCGCATAACACCTTAGATTGGAGGGTCGGTCAGCGCCACCTTATTGGTTATTCGGTGGTAACCTGCAGTGTGTCTGTGGATAGCACAGCCTGCACTGCAGGTCGTTCGGCTATCCGCCACCTGCCGACGCTCCCAGTAGCCACCCAGGCCCTGGGGTTGAACTCCTAATATATATAGGTTTAATCCTTGCGCTCGATTTTTTTTAATTTAACATTTTTTTAAAACTTGGTAGAACCATGGACTCCAAATATAAATATGACAGGTTCAAATCTACATGCGGATTTCTCCAGTATGATTTTTTTTTCAAAGCTTGATAGTGTTGGACTTCTGATATATAGATATATATACAAGTCTCGACTTGTATAATATTTTGAATATAGATTAATCATAATATGTCATTTGGATAATCTTTAACTATTCAGGACTAATATAGAGGTTCGATCCTCGCGTTGGATTTTTTAATTTGAAATTTTTTTTAAATCGTGGTAGAGCCATGGACTCCTAATATAGATATACTGGGTTCAATTCTACATGTAGATCAGTAGTTAACAGTAAGACAGTTCTAACTCTCAATGGCGGCCATCGAGGTGGGGGACCTTTTCGTCTACGTCAAATCGATATTCAAGATGGATGCTATGACGTCATGGGGCCTGGGGGCCCTCTGTCATCTAAGATGGATGCTCCTCCTCCTCGATCCTGACCTGGGGGCCCTGGTAGGAGGTTCCTCAGACTCTCATGGGGGCCTATCCTCAGACCAGGGGGTCCACTAGCTGAAATATTAATAAATGAAAAAAACTGTGTCGGTGTCTGGGATTCGAACCGCAGAATTACTCCACCAGAGTCTAGTACTCAGACCGGTCGTCCGTCAACCCACTGTGATACTTAGTAGGAAGCAAGTGATATAAAGAGATTGTCCATACGTTCAGACAGAGGACTCCGTAACGTAGGTCTTTTTCGAATTGAAGAAATTCTAGAGGAGGATCGAACCTTCTTTATATATCATATATATATATATATATATATATATATATATGTAAGTTTGGAGTTTCGTCCAACCTAACGATGCGCTCAGTGCAGTCGACTGAGCGGATATCAGGGTTGCGAGGTTTCTCAAATATTTATCAAGGCATCATATCCAGATACCTTGACTACTGTTCAATTTCAATTGTATTAATTTGACACTGTCATAAATTGTATATTTGTTGAAAACAAACATATTCTATTATGAATTGATGTACTCGTTTGTTGATTCAGGTATGTTATAATGTATTGAATAGGTTTAGTGTATGTAATTTATGTGTTTTTAATAAACTTTTCAGTTATTGCTAGCATCAACAGCCGTACATAAATTCATCATAAGTCTTGATAGCAGACTTATAAATCAAACAAACAAAGCATGACTTCACCACGTGCGAAATTTCATTTCGTATCTGATTGTCTGAATGCAAAAACGATTGTGAAGGTGGTCAGAATACAGCTCGAAAATGAAGATACAATTTTTCAATTCCCAAAGGAGTATCAACTTAAGGAATACCACCAGAATTTATTCGACACAAAGCGTTGTGAAAAATGTAACCAAGAGCATGAAGACACGTGGACATTATCGGAATGTATGGATAACACTGGTGAATGAACTCAAAAAACAATTACATAGATGAGGAGGGTAACATATGTTTTAATGGTCTTTATTTGGACGAGGCACGGGCTCTCACCGATCCCATCCCCATCTCATCTCATATTTCTAAAATTGAATCGGTCGAAAACAAATCCTTGAGTTTAGTTGTAAAAGATATGATTCTGGATAAAATTTTCGGGAAAAAATCAAAATGCGAAAATATTTTTAGACCTTTTTGTTCAGGAATGTAATCGTTTGAAAATAGGTAGCTTGCGTTATCAAGAAGTGTTGAAAATTTTTTTAGAAGGACCGGCTCTTGATTGGTTCTTGCTTTTCTAAAAACACCACACTATCTCGCATCCATGGGAATTTTGGCAAAACTCTTTTCTGGATACTTTTTCAGAGATAGGTTGGGTTTTGAAATAAATTATGCTTACACTTTTCGCATACATTAATGGGCCTATGTTAGATTATGCACTTAAAAAAAATTAATTTTGCTTATAGATGCTGATCCTGAATTAAACTACGAATAGCCAAATAAATTTCATTTGTATTAGGTTTGCCATCTCATTATAAGATCACAGAATAACAAAAGAGATTTAAAACTCAAATAGATAAATTGATGTCGAGTATTCGACAATTAGAAAGTTTGGTTATTAACAAAATAAAAATATTTCCATAAGTGAAAAATAAAAACGCAAATTTAAATTTCTCGAATAAATCGGAATTGAAACCATGCTCCTATTGCAAAAGATAGGGGTTTCCCAAATAGATATCATCCAGAAAACTTATGTCGTAATAAAATCACAAAACATAAGGAAAATATTAAAAAATGATAAAATTAAAATGGTTAATAACTTGGAAATCCAAGAAAGTATTTCATCATGTGATGAATCAAAAAACGAATAACTAACCCACTTATTAAATTAAAATATTCTAGTTAACAACTATCCGGCAATCGCACTTTATGATTCTGGAGCCAATATTTCGGTGATAAATTATAACACTGTGAAAAGACTATATTTAAATGAAAATATAAGTGGGTCGAAAAAAATATATACTGTTTCAGTAATCACTGGAACATTAGGTTCAATTATAGTAAATTTAAAAATATTTAATATTTAAAAAAAATGGCCTCTTTTTATAATAAAGAGTGAATCATTTCAAGATGATATTCTTCTGGGTTTAGATGTTATTAAAACATTTAGGCTATGTCAGAATGAAAAATTAGAAATTTTATCAAAAACATGAAGGAAAAAGATCTAATTCACTTAAGGAAATCCAAATAAATACTGCAATAACAAATGCAGACAATAACGAAGAGTCTCTGAAATATCTATTAGACAAATATAAAAAAATTTCCGCTGAAAACAAGTATGATGTCGGCGCTGTAAAAAACTACGAGGCAACAATAAAACTTACAAAAAACAAATACATTGCAAGAAAACCATATAAATGCTCATTGCAGGATAAAGAAGAAAATAAATACACAAATAAAATCTCTTTTAGAAGCAGGTCTCATAGAATATTCTTCAAGTCCTTATGCATCTCCTGTAACTCTTGTTTTTAAGAAGGAGGAAGGAAAAAAAATCACGTCTGTGTATTGACTATAGGGAACTAAATAAATAATCGTTCCAGAATGCCATCCATTTTCCCCATAATAGATGACCTATACTTTTAGCGCGCGATTGCTTATATTTTACAAAACTCGACATAAATTCGGCGTTTTGGTCGATTCCGATTAGAGAAAAGGATAAATAAAAAGACGGCATTCATCACACATAACGGACACTGGCAATGGTCATGTTTACCATTTGGGTTAAAATCAGCTTCCTCAATTTTTCAGAGAACACTGAGTGACGTTATCTCCAAGAATAATCTTAATACATTTGCAATAAATTATATAGATGATATTCTAATTTTTTCAAAAAATAGCTCAGAACACCTAATTCATATTGATAAAACCCTGATGGCTATTTAAAAATGCGGGTTCAAATTGAACAAAAAGAAATGCAATTTCGCTAAAAGTTCAGTTGTGTATCTGGGGCATGAAATAGAAGAAAATATAATAAGAACCCTAATTGACAATTTAATTGCAATAAAAATTTTTCCCATACCTTAGAATCAAAAAAATATTAGACATTTATCAGTAAAAATTAATTTTTATTTAAAATACATTCCAGATGCATGAATAATACTAGAGCTTTTTCACAATTACTTAGAAAAAACGTAGAATTTGAGTGATCACGGAAATGCGAAGAAAGTTTTAATAGAATAAAAAGTTATCTAAGCTTCGAACCAATATTTGCGATCTTCGATCCGAAACTTCCAATATACATTTTCACAGATCCACCAAAAGAAGTAGTAGGAGCTAACCTTAAACAACCTCAAAAAGATAATTTACTGAAACCAGTATTTTTTTTTTCAAAAAGCTAACTCAGTCACAAAAAAATAAACGTGCAATATTCCTGGAATGTCTGGCAATAAAAAAATCGATATTATATTAGCAGTGGCAGTGGGTCATAAATTTACTATCTTTTCGGATCATAAACCTCTTGAAAATTTTAATATAAAAAAAAGTCAGGGCCCTGAACTATAAACAATACTAAACTTTAATTATATCAAACTACGATTTTAACATAATATAAAACCCTTGAGAAAATAATACAAAAGCGGATGCTCTTTCACGTAACCCGGTTTTAGAAAATAAAGTTGATAATTAATCTGCTATCCAAATAGTAAACTTTGTTTCGCTAGATGACGTAGTGAAAAACCAAAATCAATTACAGAAAGAAAATGAAAAATTCGGAACTAAAAATAATATTTATTTCAAAACTTTAAATAACAAAATGAAAATTTGAATTACAGAGGACTTCGGTATTAAACTAATAAAAAAAATACACAGTAACAGCCACATAGGTGTAAACAATTAACACTAACTTTGACACCAACATATTACTTTAAAAATATGCACAAACATATAAAACTTATTTGTCGAACATGTGAAACATGCATACAAAATAAAACAAGATTTGGAAATTTCAAACAACCCCTGTCCCAACTAGGCCCAGCTTCGGAGCCATTTCAGATAGTATCTCTTGATACAATAGGAGGATTCGGAGGAAATAAATCATCAAAAAGATATTTACACTTGATAATAGATCATTTTACAAAGTACGCTTTCGCAATTACGTCAAAAACCCAAACTGCAAAAGATTTCATTAATTTAATAAAAAAAATTCAAAACAAAAATAAGATAAATTTAATTTTAACGGACCAATATTCCGGCATAAACTCAAACCAATTCAAGAAATTCTTAAAATCAGAAAACATAAAATACATATTTACAGCTGTAGATTGCCCTTTCTCAAATGGACAAAACGAGCGCACAAATCAAACTTTAGTAAATTCAATTAGATGTAAAATTTCGGAGAACAGACACCGACCGTGGAGTATTATAGCCGAGCAATGCATTGAAAACTATAATAACACTGTTCATAGCACCACAAAATTTACACCTAGTTATCTTTTAAACGGAATTGATAATTCTTTCTTACCTCCTGAGTTAAACAAAAATAACTTAGAAAACTTAAAAGAAAATAGAGAAATAGCATTCTTGAATTCAAAAAAAGTTCATGATCGAAACAAAATTTATTATGACAAGAATACGAAACAAATAACATATGAAGAGGGAGACCTTGTATATATCCAAAACTCAAGTCGCCTAAACCGGAACAAGCTAGATCCAATCAGAATGGGTCCTTTTAAAATAAAAAAGAAAAATTTCAAATTTACTCTACATTATAGACTCGGGTTTCAAAAGAAAGGAATCGAATATTTTCCATGCAAGTAAAATGATACCTTACTGTCCTGCTCCCGAATATAATTTACACCAGTTTGGTGGGGGAGGGGGGATGTAAGTTTGGAGTTTCGTCCAACCTAACGATGCGCTCAGTGCAGTCGACTGAGCGGATATCAGGGTTGCGAGGTTTCTCAAATATTTATCAAGGCATCATATCCAGATACCTTGACTACTGTTCAATTTCAATTGTATTAATTTGACACTGTCATAAATTGTATATTTGTTGAAAACAAACATATTCTATTATGAATTGATGTACTTGTTTGTTGATTCAGGTATGTTATAATGTATTGAATAGGTTTAGTGTATGTAATTATGTGTTTTAATAAACTTTTCAGTTATTGCTAGCATCAACAGCCGTACATAAATTCATCATAAGTCTTGATAGCAGACTTATATATATATATATATATATATATATAATATAAATATATATATATATATATATATATATATATATATATATATATATATATATATATATATATATATATATATATATATATATATATATATATATATAATATATATATATATATATATATATATATATATATATGTATATATATATGTAAGAAGTGTAACAAGGTTCGTTCTAGCTCACTTCAACTTTTCTGTCCAAACTGTCATTTCTGCGCATTCGCGACTAACTGTAAATATAGGTATGGGAATACGTATGGGGACCCAGAGAACTGAAACTTTTTATGAGGGATTCTTCATGGGGGCACCGGGGCTCCAGGAGTCTTCATGTGGGCCCCCAGGAGTCTTCATGGTATATAGGAGGCCGTCTTCGTAGATTTGGATATCAAATTACATACATAGTTATTAAAACAAAACTTAACTGATATTTTTTGTTTTGTAGCAGCACCTAGTCAACCATGAGTTTAATGAAGATTTCTGATGATGCTGTCAAAACTTTTGGAGCAATTTCAAAATTAATTAGAACTGTGGAAGAGGTTGGTAGATGGCTGATTTATATAAATAAAATAATATTGGGAATTACTAGATATACAAGGGGTGAGAATTTTCCTCATTATCTAACAAGCTTCCACAAACTCGAGACCAATTTAGCAATTCTCAAGACTTATCGTGAAAATATTAAGCATATACATCAATCTCATTTCAAAAAGGGTTCTAGTTTGGGGGGTCAGTCGAAACGTTTAATTTGGAGAGACGTAGATTCGGCTTTTAAGAAAAGAATGCGAACAGGAGTGATTATTAATAATTCAATCAAAGATCCCGAAGAGTTCCTCAGTAGAACTTTCAGAATTTTTAATAATAAAATAAAATCAGCTCTTCAAAACTCAATTTTAAAAGTTAATTTAATTTTAAGCTGCAATTATATCAAACCAGATACAAGGGAGGAAAGTATTAAAACATTTGCTACTGAAAGTTCTGTTGTTGATCTCTCCGATGACTTGAAAGAATTGTATAATACTAAATTTCGAGCTGTCATTCTTAGGAAAATGGATGAGTTTCAGGAGCGTGACAGTGGGTGGGCTCTTTTACAAATTCTTAACCTAAAAATCAATATAAATGAATACAGGCCGATAACAATAGGTAATTCTACATATGTAGAGCTACCTATGTTCATTCAAAATAAAAAAGCCGTAGTAAATGTTAAGAATAATGACTCTCATTGTTTCCTTTGGGCAGTCATATCATGTTTAAGACCTGCTAAGAAGAATATTGATAGGACTTCTTCATACCCACTACCTAGCTCTATTTTGAAATATGAAGGTATATCTTTCCCAATAACTCTAGACCAAATTCCTAAGTTTGAAAAACTCAACGATTTAGCAATTAACGTGTACGCGATTGAAAAGAAAACAGTGGTTCCTATATTTTTGAGCAAAATTAGAGATAAAAAATGTATACATTTATTAATGGTAAAAACGGAAAAAAATTACAGTGATTTCATGATGCAAACTGACAATTTTGAAGAAAAAACAGTTTATCATTTTACTTAGATTAAAAGCATGTCATGTCTACTTTCATCTCAAAATTCCAAGCATCATAAGCATTATTTTTGTGATATATGTCTCAATCATTTTCAAACTGAAAATTCATTAGAAAATCATAAAAATTATTGTGATGGTCTAAACGAATGTAAAGTATTGTGTCCTCCGGAGGGAGTAGATTTTATAGAGTTTAAAAATTTTTTGAATAAGGAAAAGTCCCCATTTATAGTTTACGCTGATATTGAATGTCTTTTGGTTGAATCAGAGGAGAAAATATCTTAAAAAACTGGGATTTATCAAAAACATATTCCTTACAGTATAGCTTATTATCTACATTGTAGTTTCGATGACTCAATCTCCTATTATAAGTCATATACAGGGCAAGATTGTCAGTCTTGGATCATGAAAGAGCTTTCTCAACTGGCTGAAGATATGGAACCCTGTTTTCTTCATAACGTCCCTATGAATAAACTGTCGAAAGAAGAATGGAGTTCATTTTACAAGTCTGAAAAGTGTCATATCTGTGAAAAGCCATTTAATCCTACAGATATCAGAGTTAAAGATCACTGTCATTTCACAGGGCGTTATCGGGATCCTGCACATCAAGACTGTAATTATGTAACAGACAGAATGTAGCCGTGGTCCCACATAACCTTAGTGGATATGATTCACACTTCATAATAAAAAATCTTGTGTCAGATATCGATGGTAGAGTTGATGTTCTACCGATCAATAAAGATCGATACATAGGTTTTACGAAACATCTAGCAGATTCATTAATTTCCTTCAGATTTATAGACTCATTTAGATTTATGTCAACAAGTATAGAGAAATTAGCATCTTTTTCGAAACCTGAACAGAAAAAAATTGTTAGGAAGCATTATCAAGATGACGAACAGTTTCAGTTATTGAACAGAAAAGGGGTTTTTCCGTATGACTACATGAATTCATGGGACAGACTTGACGACACAGCACTTCCATCAAAAGAACAATTCTACAATCAACTGACTGACACAAACATTTCAGACGAAGACTATAAACATGCTTTGAAAGTATGGGACTCTTTTAACTTGAGAAATATGCGTGAATACAGTAATCTTTACCTCAAAACTGATGTTTTGCTACTAGCAGACGTTTTTGAAAACTTCAGACAAGATTGTATGAACACCTATTCACTCGACCCTGCTCATTATTATTCCCTACCTGGTTACACATGGGATGCAATGTTGAAATATACAAACCAAAAATTAAAATTGTTGAAGGATATCAACCAAGTCATGTTTATCGAGAAAGGGTTGCGAGGGGGTATATCTCAATGTTGTAACCGGTACGGAAAGGCTAATAATGAGTATATGGGAGAACAATATAATCATAACGAACCAGAGTCCTATTTGATGTATTTCGATGTCGTGAACTTATACGGAGCTGCCATGCAGAACTATCTACCGTATGATAATTTTGAATGGACAGACGAATATCCAACAGACCCATCCTTCATTCCTGACAACTCAGATGTGGGATATTTTCATGAATTTGATTTAGACTACCCCCTAGATTTACACGAATCTCATAAAGATCTCCCATTCTGTCCCGAGAAAATGATACCACCTCTATGCAAAAATAAACAGGAAAAATTACTGACAACTTTATACCCAAAAAATAACTATGTAGTCCATTATAAATATTTGAAAATATGTTTGAAAATAAGGAACATTCACAGAGTACTGCGTTTCAATCAAAAAGCATGGTTGAAACCATATATAGATCTAAATTCAAAATTACGAGCTGATAGTAAGAATGAATTCGAAAAAAATATTTATAAATTAATGAATAACGGGGTATTTGGCAAAACTTTAGAGAATATTAGAAAATATAAAATCATCAAAATTGTTGATAGTTGGGAGGGTAGGTATGGTGCTAAAAATTTGATAGCTCTACCAAACTTCCACAGTTCTGTTATCATAGACGACATTGTTATAATAGAACTCAAGAAAACTCAAATAGTATTCAATAAACCTATATACGTTGGTTTTTCGATTTTAGATATTTCAAAAACTTATCTTTACGATTTTCAAAACAATTTTATTAAATCAAAATTAAATGACAGCAACATCAAGCTTCTTTCTACAGACACTGATAGTTTGATTTACCATTTCAAACATCAAAACATCTACAACATCATGAGGGAAAATGTGTCAAAATTTGACACATCTGACTATCGTAATGATAATGTTTTCGGTATTCCCCCGAGGAACAAGAAGGTAATTGGACTGATGAAGGATGAAAATGAGGGCAAAATCATGATGGAGTTCTTTGGATTGAGGTCAAAGATATACACCTTTAGATTACTCAATCATAGTGAAAAAAAGACTGCTAAAGGTGTAACAAAATCTTCACTTGCAACGATCACATTCGAAGACTACAGACGTGCTTTGTTCAACAACGAAATCCTCACAAGACAGCAAAATTCCATACAATCAGACAAGCATATAGTAACATCGAAGAAAACATCAGCCAACGACGACAAAAGGATTATATCTACTCATACAACTGACACTGTACCATATGGGTATCAATACCTTAGATCTGAATGATCTTGAATTTTTATGTTAAAAATCCTTTATCTAATTATTTATATATATATATATATATATATATATATATATATATATATACAAAAGGTTTATATTTTTTTACACTCTACATTTGTAAATAAATCTCTATATTCAACTGAATGTTTTATTCTCCTAAGAAATTGAACATTTCTCTTTCTACATCATTTAAAACTCTTTTTTTATTAAAGCACATACATTCTAAAATTCCATAACTTTCAATTGTTGGATTTATATTACAGAAGGCATGAATTACATCCTCAATAGATTTAGTGCTATTCCAAGTAATTTCTTTAACAATTAGTACAAATTTACGATAATAAAAAAGAAAATTGATATTTTGTAACATCTCAATTCTTTTGCTTAAAATATCATTCAACTTGATAAGTTCAGATACATCAGATGCTGTGAAATATAAATAATTTTCCCATTTAGCTACTGAGAACACTTTTTCTACTTCATCGAAAAACACTTCAGCTCCACTATTATTTTCTCCTACACCATTATTCCCAATTAATTTCACGAACGATTTCCATTCATATTCATCAAAGGACTTGACTACTTCATTACAGCTAACTCTCATGGCAGGACTGAAGTCTCGAGCTGGACTCAAACCATTTTCAACTAGAAATATTCCAGCGTTAAAGCCACAATTCAAAATAAAATTTTTTTCATTTTTTGATGCCTCATCGTAGACACCCAAAATTCTATCCAATTCTTCGTCGATAAAACCGCTGTCTTGGGACATCTTACTGCTTCAAACTTCAATACTCGACTGAAATTATAGTTTGTTTTTGACAGATATCCAAGAATCATGTGACTTTGGCATTCCTAACCAATGAACAAACACTTTATTTCCTTTTCTGCGCAAGACTTTTTCTACCAAGTAAACGTCAGAGTATTTAGCTTTCTGTAATTCCTCTTCGTAAAAACCACCACTAATGGGATGTCCTTCGGTATCTTCGAGTAGGTAAGTAACTGGGTTGGTTATCTGAACTTTAGCGATTTTGCACAGCTCAGTAGGTGTATATCCTTTTGAAAACACATGCTTGGCCTTACTGATTCGTACCATATCGCCAACATTCAATTTATCACTTCCAGCAATCTTTATGTGAGAATATACTGTACTCAGTAAGAGTTTTTCATTTTTCTTAGTGACGTCACGTGGTTTCATTCCAATAGTTCTATGTTTAGAATCATTATATTTGTCAACGTGAGTCTCAAGGACATCTATCCACTTGTAAGTTTCATTCAATGAAAAATATCTAAACAATATATCCTTGAGAGTGCATATAACTCGTTCAATAATGGCAGCTTTCTTGATGCTATACGTATTATAGTGGTTTATATTATATTTTGTCATTGAATTCTGAAATTTTGTATTAAAAAATTCCTTTCCTTGATCCGACTGTAGGTTCTTAGGCCTCCTACCACTTTTCTCGAGTATATCCGAAAACGCACGAGTGACTTCTTCACCGGTCTTCGTTTTCAATACCCTAGCCCACACAATCTTTGAGAAACAATCAATGACTACAAGAATAAATTTGTTTCCTTTATTTTCGCGGGCATACATGTCCATCTGTCCCAAATCACATTACCACAAGTCATCTAATCCCTTTACGATTGTACGCCTTCGTACGAAATTTCTTCGTGCAGGTTTATGTAGTTCTTTGACTACTTGATTTTTTTCTCGTGAATGTTGCATCATTGGTCTGAGGAGGTTGATGTTTTATTAACATGAATTCAATCAATAGGCTTCTTATATTCTTATGATCGTCTGATATTCGTTGTTGTTGATGATTTATTATTAACTTCAATTTTATCACTCAGCTTCTTCAATTCATTTTCAAGATTTGTAAGTTTATCATCAATAATATTTATCATCAGTTTCTTTTAGAGTTGTTTCATATCAGATTTAACCTCATTCGTCTTAGAATCTACGTACTCTTTGGTAGCTCTATCCGTGTCACTTGTTGGTATTTTAACGTTACAGAGTTTATGCGCACCAAAATCAAAGTCACCTCATACGTTTCACGTGTGACGTACGGGACGAACGACCAAACTTATCAATCGACATGATTAGATTGAATAATTTTTCACTATACTTTAGTATATAACATTAGCTTCACGAAGCTCCTCGATAATCGACTCAATTTCATTGTCATTAGAGGAATTTCCAGCAAGCTTAGAAGCGTATAATAAACGGAGTCGATCTACGATCTCATTAACATCATCTCAGTAGACATACTCCATAGGTTTGTCGTTATACGTCATCAATCCTTTTCCACTCGACTGCGAAGGAAACAATCGCTTGATAATATATCTATATTTATCACTCTTACTACTTCTGACCGGTCTTGTGGGGTCAAATCCCCTTTTATGTACATTTGTTATTTCCAAAATTCTCCTATAATTTTCTGTATCTTCATCGGTATATTCTTGAGGATCTTTCATGAAAATCAGCTCATAAAGACCGGGGGTACCGACAATTTTCCCGACCTTCAATAATAATGTTACCGCTTTTTTTTATCAAAATCAATTACACGGTTACCCAGGGTCCACTTCGATATCTCGAGATCGTATTTTGGTCCGAATGTAGGATCAATGTGTGTAGACTGATTCCAAGCCTGATTGATATATTAACGTACTGGTTCTGGATATTGTGAAAAGTATTCATTCAACTGCTCGGATTTTTTCAACTCTTCAAATAGTAGTTGTGATTTTTCGGGATTTTCTCCTACTAATATAGATTTATCTTCGTCGTCGTCAGCATCGGAAGATTTCTCAATTTTAGATTCAGCTACTATATCTGTAGGTAGAAATCTAGGAGTAGAAACTATCTTCGAACGTTTCAGTTTAAACGGTGAACTACCTTCATCACCTTCGCTAGGTTTATTGATTGTTATTGAAGGAGGAGGAAGATGATATTTCAACGGAGCCGATTGAAACGGAGTCGTTCGGGGACCCAATCGTTGGGATCCTACGGGAGTCGATTGGAACGGAGTCGTTGGGGAAAACACTCGTTGGGATCCACTCGATAACGGTTTCGATGGAAATCGTAATCGTTGTAACGCATACTTGTTGAACAACGGGGTAGTTTTCAACTCAGTCGTTGGGGGTTGAATAGTTGCACGTTGAAGTATTGAAGCCCCTTGCTTATCCTCTATTCGTTCAAGACGTTCAGTTATTGGAGAAAATATTCGTTGAATCGTTTTATTCTCCTCAGATCGTCCCATCTTGAAGGAAGCATATTTTTTCCTTGCATCTCTAACAAGCTGTTGAATCTTAAGTTTACGTTGGTGCTCCTTAGACAAGTTCTTGGGAGTCATGATGCTGAAAGTCAACTGAACACTAATCTATTATGATTTTACTTTTATAAATTTATCAAAGCCCATTCGATAACGTCCTTTGTTCAAGTTGAAATCCTTCACTATAACTATTAACCCATATTTATCTGCGTTCCAAAAGTAATGAGAGTATAGCATTCGATTTTCCTGACCCACTAGGACCAACTATAAGAAATCTACAACTGTTTGGAAATAAATCACCATGTCTTTTAGCAATCTGATCCTCGAAAATATCTAAATTATCAATCGGTAGCTTAGTTGTTTGTTGTATGACAGACATCTTGATACTAGTGTAAATAAAAAACAATCTCTATATAAATATATAATTATTTCAAAAACAATTCACTTTTGTGTTTCCTTAAATATTGATAAATAATACATTCACATCTACAAGATCCGAAGGATTGACATTTTGAGCAAGCTATTCCATCAACATAGTCTTCATCTAGGCCTCTCCCAATACATTTCAATGGACAACAATATATTTTTCCATCAATTTTATTCCAACGTCGTCTAATCCAGGGTAAAAACACAGTACAGCGTTTAACTATATATTTAATCAATGAACAAAGTTAAGTATAATATAAACCTGAGTACAACTTACAAGGAGATCGTTACAAAAGAAAAGCAAAAAGTAAAGTGAGTCCATGCTACACAGAGCATGACAAAGCATATTAACATGAACACAGAAAATATATATGTATCATAGAATTGTTATTCTTCTTATACCCCCTCTCAATTCTACAATACATGATACTTATCAAACAACAATCATACCCAAATCACTTCTCAATTTATTAAATTTCACACGATTAAGACCTTTTGTGAGAATATCGGCTACTTGATTTTCCGAACAAACATATTTTAATAAGAACTTTCCCTTACTTACTAAATCCTTAACAAAGTGAAATTTCACGTCTATATGTTTAGTCCTTTTTGTTTCAGGAGTACTACTGATATGGATACAAGATTGATTATCTTCCAATATTGTTATTGGAAAAATCACTTTGTCCAGGAGCTCTTGTAAAAGCTGACCTATAAATAAACATTCACATATACAAGCTGATATAGCAATATACTCTGCTTCGCAGGTTGAAATTGCAACCATAGGTTGTTTCTTCGAACACCAATATAATATATTTGAGTTCATTTTTATCAAAAACCCTGACACACTTTTTCTGTCATTGACATCTGATGCAAAGTCTGAATCAGCATATGCAATTAATTTAATATCATTACCTTTAACAAAGCATAAACCCAAATCTTTAGTACCAGCTAGATATCTTAAAACATTTCTTAACTGTTTCCAATGTGATTCATCATAACAACTCTGAAATCTGCCAAAATAAGCAACAGAAAAACAAATATCGGGTCGTGTACTTAACATTAAATACATTAAACTGCCAACAAGTTCCCTATATTTAAATTCGTTAGAAGGATTCACAGCGGTATTCTTCTTCAAATTCAAATTAGGCTGAATTGGTACAGAAGCAAATTTTGAATTTTCCATTTGAAAATGTTTCAGCAAATTTTCAACGAGTCTCTTTTGAGATAATTTCAACGTATTACCCTCTCTCCTAATTTCTATTCCAAGAAATGTAAAATTGTTATTATCATGAAAAATTTTCAAATGAAAGGATTTCATCAGACCATCTATCAAATATTTAACATCATCTTCATTATTTGAGGCTATTAACATATCATCTACCCAAATCAAAATATAATTATACTGATTATAATATAAACACGGATCGGTTTTAGATCTTTTGAATTTCAATTTAGATAATTTTTCATTCATTGAATCATTAAAACATTTCGGACTTTGTTTCAGTCCATACAATGCCTTAACTAATTTACAAACTTTATCTTTTGGCACTTTCAAACCACATGGAGGTTTCATATAAACAACATCATGTACTTGACTTGACAAAAATGCAGATTTGATATCAAGTTGTAACAATTTCATTTCATATTGAACAGATAACGATAATATTGTTCTTAACGTAAACATTCGAGCCACTGGAGAGTAAAAATTAGAGTCCTCTGAATCTGGTAATTGAAAACCTCTTGCCACCAAACGGGCTTTCTTAACATAACAATTGTCAATCAATTTGAACGAAAACACCCACCTTGAGTCGATAACAACTGCATCTGCAGGCTTACCAACAATTTCCCATGTTTTGTTTGCCACCAGCGACTCCAGTTCTGCATCTATAGCACTCTTCCACTCTTCATCAGTGCTTATGGCTTCTTGGTATGATGATAGAACCTCTGATGGGATAGTTCCTGCTGATAAGGCCATCATCATCTCAAAAACTTTGAAATGATCAGGAGGTTTTCGTTCTCTTCCACTTCTTCTCAGCTCAGGTTGATCATCGGGTTCAATACTCTGCTCGCCCTCGGATACTTGATCACAGTCAATTGGCTGTTCAGAGCCATCATCAGCTGCTTTATTATGGTTGGAATGTATAATGTAATGCATTGAATTCAAAGATTCATCAAATACAACAGATCGAGAAGTTACGACTTTGCTTTGTTCTTCATCCCATAGTCTATATCCATTGTTGCAGTACCCGACAAGTTTTAACTTTCTTGAACGTGAAGATAACTTTCCATTCCGATCTTCAGGAGGTATCAGAGCATGAGCAGTACAACCAAAAATATGTATTTTCCCCATATCAGGCTTGTGACCATACCAAAGCTCAGCTGGTGTTCTTCCATCTGGTATTGCTGATGTTGGTGTACGATTCAACAGATATATACTTGTCAGAACAGCTTCCCCCCACATCTTCTTGTCGAAGTTAGAATCGAAGATCAAGCATCTCGCTTTCTCCATAATCGTTCTATTGTAGCGCTCAGCAATTCCATTTTGCTGCGGATTGCGTGGAATAGTATACACTAGCTCAATTCCTTTTTCAGTGCAGAATTTTCTTATTTCCATCGATACATACTCTCCTCCATTGTCGCATCGAATCCTCGATATCTTTGTGCTGAACATAGCCTCAGTCATTGCCACATATTTTCTCAGACATGACTCCACTTCGCTTTTCTTCTTCATCAAATATATAACAGCAAAATGGCTATAATTGTCCAAAAATGATACAAAGTGTTCATACCCATCATGTGTTGGAGGAGTAATTTTTCCACAAACGTCAGATGAAATGCATTCAAGTATTCTTTTTGGCTTCCTTTCTTCTGGTAATTGCTTCGGGAACTTGTGGTTCGTCTGTTTACCTTTCAAACATGTTTCACAGATACCATCTACAGGAAATCTGCATGAATGTCCCATTCTTCTATGCCACAACTCATTTGTGTTTTTTACTAGATTGGCTTCATGGAATTGCCTTATACGCAACCTTAAAATAAACAAATTACCAACACGATTACCTTGTAATAATATTTTTCCATCTTTCCAAATGTTGACAATTTTTTCCTGAAATTCAACCTTCAATCCTGACTCTACCATCTTCCTTACTGAAAGTAGATTGTGGTATAATTTTTCACAGGTGAACACGTCCTTTAATATAATTGGTGTATTATTTTCAGTGATGAGTGGCAGATCACCTGAAGTTGTTGAAGTTACAGTTTCACCTTCTTTTGCCACATTTATGGTATGGACTATCTTCTTCACATTTTTACAAAAGCGTCCAAATTCTGCTTTTATTAGATGATTCGAAGCACCAGAATCGATTACCATCACAATTTCTTCATTTGAGGTTACATTTCCAGCAAATACGGAATTGTCACTTTGAACTACTTTGACACTTTTCTTCGACGGGCATTCAGAACTAATGTTATCTGACATAAAGGCAATGTCCCCATTGTGATTTTTATTCAATGCCACGTTGGCATTTGATTTATTTCGCTGAGGACATTCTGATCGTTTGTGTCCCACAGCTTTGCATGTCCAACACCTCATTGAATACTCCCTTGAATAACTACTCGGAGCTTTGTTGGTTGCATAAGAGCCTTTCAGTTTTGAACCGTTATTCGAAGAACCTTTGTTTCTGTTGGAAAATTTTCTTTGAGTGTAAAATGCATTTCCACTCACCTCTCTTCCTTCACTGGATTTTAGCATCCTTTCTTCCTCAGATAATAGTTTACTTTTTACGAAGTCTTCATTTACAACGTCTGGATCAGAAGTTAACAGAATATCAATAGACGTTATTACAGACTGATATTCATTTGGCATCGAGGAAAGCAGTTGAGATACATATTCCTCAGTGTCTATGGATCCTCCAACATTTTTCAATTCAGACACCACTTTATCAAATTCAATGATATAGCTATTCAGGGAACTGCATCCATCAAAAGTCATATTTCGAAGGCGTTTCTGCAAGGAAATTCTTGACATCAAGCTTCTTCGTACATACGTTATTTTTAGTGTCTCCATCATGTCCTTGGCCGTCCTTTTAGATTTAACCAATTCCAGCACTGAATCGTCAATGCATTGAACAATAATATCACGTGCTTTTGCATCTTTACTTTTGAAGTCAGGCACCTTTTCAATTTCTTCCGGGTACGTTTCTTTCAGCATAGATAGAACTCCATTTCTTTCAAGCACTTGTTCCAGTCTGAATCTCCAGTTTTCGAAGTTTTTTCCATCAAATGGACGAATATTTGAGGTCACGTTGCACGCCATTTTTTTTAGGTTACTCAACACTTTTTCAGTTCACTATTCAGATTAAAATACAGTATCTGGGCCCATAACCTCTAATCCAGGGTAAAAACACAGTACAGCGTTTAACTATATATTTAATCAATGAACAAAGTTAAGTATAATATAAACCTGAGTACAACTTACAAGGAGATCGTTACAAAAGAAAAGCAAAAAGTAAAGTGAGACCATGCTACACAGAGCATGACAAAGCATATTAACATGAACACAGAAAATATATATGTATCATAGAATTGTTATTCTTCTTATACGTCGTTCATCTTCTAAAATGTTGCATTCAGTTTGTAGAGGTTTATCTAAGCAATATATGGTTAAACCACACCCTGTACACTTTACATGATTATCGTAAAATATATATTTTTTAGGTAGAGAAGTTATTTTTACATTATAGAAACATCAGATTAAAACAAGAACGAACATAGATATAAGCAGATATGTTGATATGAATATATATTTCACTATTATTTCATAGAGTGACTCTTCAGACATCTTTACTCTGTTAATGCTCTACGTATACTGATTATTATTTGATTGAGAGGTTATAAATAAATACTCAATAACTCTTCACACATTTTTTATTAGACACATCTTCTTGATTTACATTTCAGTTTACCGATCTATTTTTATTATGAAAAACATCGAACCAGGGATCCAAGGACATTCGTTTGAAGGAATCAAACATCTTCTTCTTAGCCTCATAAGCAGCAATTTTCTTCTTCAGAATTTTTATATTTTCTAAATGAAGATCTATAGCAGACATATCTGTATGGTCTTTTATTTCGGTATGAAGTTCCAAACCCATTCAAACCAATCTTTGGAATTTGTCATACTGCACATGCTGCATGCACAGAGGTCGTTTCAATTGAAACTTTGGTGGAGTCCAACAATAATTTTCTACATTTATTATTCGAAGCGTCAGACCAATACAATTTAATTTATTCAATAGAAAATCGTATTTTTGTTTTCCCTACACATATACGATATCTACATTGGTTAGTAGTTTTTTGAGAATAGCATCTATTTCTTCGTACAATATATTTCCCTCTGAATACCTGAGACCATGATGATATCGTTCCAAGTATCTGATTTGTTTCTTATCTTCTAGGGTAAGTGTGGAATATCCTCTTGGAGGCATGAATATGAAATGAGCGACTTGATTTCCATTATTTATAGCTAGCTCTTTCAGACAAAATTCTTCATCAATGACGAATCCTTGGATATCTACCGTTACAACCTTCATCTTTAGAGTATGATCTTCAACTGATTATAAAGATGTCACCCTCTTTACAGTTTCACTTAGAGGGAGATATTCGATGACGCAATCATGTATTATTATACAGTATGCTCTTGTAGATAGTGGAAATCCATTTCTAGCGTGAATTTCCAATTTAACATCCACGGTAGAAGATTTGAAGCTTTCATCACGTCTAGAGCAGTCGATTACAAATATAGCCCGTGACTTGAATTGTGCATAATCGAGTAGAGCGGCCTTCTTCTCATTCATATAACTTGATGAAAATTCCGAATAGTTATGATGAGCTTCAGCGAAATCGTTCCTTTCGAAATCTAAATTCAAGTTTTCTTGGGGTATATATTCACCGTTCAAAAGTAGTCTCACATCTGATACGTCAATGTTATCTAGATAATTTGGATCTTTAATATCATTGTCTTTTCTGTATCTATGAAAGCAACAAATTATATATCGAGGACATTCGATAATTGATCCAGTTTTCACGTTCCATACTTCCTTAGTGGAACCTTGTGTAAGAACTGGTAGTTCATGCAACTCACAACGTCTGAACGGGATTAAAACGGGTCTATCCGTTTTGATTGATTGAAGAAGTTCTAATTTGAGAGGATCTGATGGATAGCCATTCGATAATCGTTGAATATATTCAGGAGATGACTCAGCGGTATTCGTAAATAAAAGCTTCCATCTTCGTTTTTAATAGCGCCGTTTGGATAATTCCATCCTGCAATAGCCAGTTCGCGAATTTCAGCTTTCTCATAACATAAAAATCCTCGTACAGTACTAACAAGTCCTGGATCTTTAACTGTATCTATCTCGCTTCCACACAGTTCGTAAGATATGGAATCGAAAAGGAAAGCACCTGCGTTATTCACCAATGAAACATCTCCTTCACCCGCAGTTTTAGTCAATTTTCCTCTGATAATGACAGCTGCATCGTTCATGAGAAGCCAAACATCTAGTCTATTGATACCAATCTCGATAGTGTCGTTATTGTCAAAAGATTTAATAAAAGGTTAATATGTCCGACTTTCAACTTTGACGATTGAATCGTCGTTGACAAGGGGGCGGTAGAGATCGAAAGCCTGGCCTGATAACATGACCTATAGATTGTAAAAATATTTTATATTCTAACGTCAGGTGTGATCTGGATGACTGTTGAATGACTAATGGTTTCGGTACTCTTACTCTTGTATCTTTATACTTGGAGGAAAAATTAAGACCATTTTTTAAGCTCCAATCTAACTATGATTTCTTCACCTCTAAAATTGACCAGGTCAAAATCCTGATCTCGAATATTCAATGTTATATTATATATTTCTTTCTTCACTACAGGAAGGTATATTAAAATTCTAGGCGTTTCGTCTATCGAGTAACCTGGGTCTGCGTTCACCTAAAAATTCGTATATCGTATGTGAAGGTCTATCGTTGTAAAATGCTCCCTCGCTGATATTACTATCTATATGTATAGTTCTAACTTTAACGATTTTCACAGGTAAATCTGACTCATGAACCTTTCCAGCTTCTAAAATCTTCTCGGAGAATTCCAATAGACGTCCTAGGGAATTTTTTTTCGTAAAATCGATAGAATATGACTTGTGAAATATCTCGCTTCTTAAAGTATTATTATTGGGTCTCAGGAAAAATATTTCTTTGGAAGTATCCTTCTTTTGTTCTTCTTCAGATAGTAAATGTTTTTTCTTCGATAATCGGTTATCTCATATGTACCAGTGGGTATAGTTAGGCTTGCTTGCTCCTTGTCAAAATAGTAAAACTTTGTATTATCGTCTATATTCAGTATTGTATTATATGAATAGAATCCGATCAATGCAAGCCCGTACTGACAATTATTATCCAATTCGATTGGAGGAACGAAATCAATGGATAATGTTGAAGTGCGACTCTTCAGTGTGAATATCACAGACGTGACTGATGAAAATAAAGCTAATAGTTGATATTTATAACATTTTATTCTGTAAAAATTCTAATCACAATTTTCTACAATTTTCCGTATTATAGGTCTGATATTGATCTCTATTATATAGTATTTTAACGTTCAAGTATTTCACCAACTCTTTCGGAGGCTTCAAATTTTCAAAACTATCAAAGTATTCTGCAACATTTTCGTTTTTCGTGTAAGCTGTCCAATGACTACCAGGTCCCTGTGAAGAATCCAAGTTGATCACCAAACATTCCTTTTTCAACGATTTTTTAGATAAATTATCTCGCATAAATACGCCCCTGGAGTGGGGTATATTTTCAGCATAATTTTCAATCTCATAAGCGTATAGAGCTCTATTGGGCAGCTTAGTTAATAGTTTTTTTGTTTTTTCAAGTAAAGTCCATATCCTCGTTTCGATTTTCTCACGTAGAGCCTTTACCTATAGATTCCATAGCCTTGTTATGACGATGTTCCTCTTCCAATTTTGTAGTACCATTCTTAGCGTCAACTACAGTTTTGACAACAGCGCTACCTCCATTCAACAACATTCCTAGAGCAGATAGCCCAGCGAATATCGGAACTAACGGTAGAAGATCCCCTGATTTTGATTCGAATGGAATAATGCGGGGTACTCGTATGTTTCTACGATTCCCTGCAATCAAGATTGCCAGCCTTGCTGTTCTAAGTGCCTTCATGGCTTTTTCAGATTTCCTTCAGTACCTTCTTTTTTCAACATTTTGGCAACAGGATCAACAACAGTCATTTTGAACGACTTTTTAAGTCCCATTCCGAGTTTACGTTTAGCTTTCATAATTCCAGTAATCATAAGAGCGTGAGATTTTTCCTTGAATTTAGCGTCCCTTGACATAACTCGTTCCCAAGCTTTATCTTCGAGAATTTGATCGGCTTTATGTCTAACAGATAGCTCTTTGCTTTTCGAGTATGAAATATAGTGTTCTTTACAAGCTTCGTCGAGTTTATTAATCCCTGGATCACCTCTACGAAGACGTTCTTCTAACTTGGTACCAGGTCCGCAATACGAATAACCTGGTAAATGTAACTCAATCGGTAATTTATTTATTAGTGTGTTGACAAGTCCATCTCCTACGAAAGTTAACATGATAATGTAATGACTTCATATAATTCTAAGCATATATATATATATATATATATATATATATATATATATATATATATATATATATATATATATATATATATATATATATATATATATAAAGTTTTTCGTGTGGGGGGGATTTTGTACACGGGTAGCGGTCAGAAAATGTTGAATAAGCATGTAGATAACGTTTGTGAAATTCCTTTGTTGTTTTTAAGGGGGATCATACATAGTCAATCTCGATCGAGATCGGTGATCCAGATTGATAATGTACGAGTTAGATTGACGGATCTGGTCTCAAAATATCTAAATATTCTGAAATCGGGGATCGCGATCGAGATTGACTATGTATTGACCCCTTTAGAAATATATCATGATTCATAAAACGATGACGCTGAGATTCTTGATTCGAACGGAATAATGATCTTGTATCTAATTAATTCATTTACTTACGGAGATGTCCAACGAATAAAATTTCAAAATTGTGATATATAATAGTTATAACGTAATCTTTTATGAATAATTAAATTCCGAACCTCGTTTTCCTTCAATTTTCCCTTTTAGTATTAACAGTGAAAACTTATATCAATCTCCCTTTCTCATTATGTAACCAAAATATGGGATTTTCTTCTTCTTTTTGATTATCTCGAGCAGTTCTCTGTCTTCTAGTTTTGCTGTGCTAATGACTTCTATATATATATATATATATATATATATATATATATATAGTTTTTCATGTATGATTTATTCAATATTATCCTAATATCGAAATTCATATAAGTAATAACTAATAAGTGTTAATTGAAAAATCTTTGATATTTCAATTGATTTTTATTGAGTGTGATTTCTATTTTTCTGTCCCATATACATATATATATATATATATATATATATATATATATATATATATATATATATATATACATATATATATATATATATATATATATATATATATATATATATAT